>JADLZN010008825.1:0-93658 GCA_018155175.1 Sinocyclocheilus anophthalmus | reverse complement strand
GGTGGATTGGGAAAGCTCAGCCTCGGCTTCTTCACTCTCCACATCCATTTCCTGCTCTTGTTGGGCTGGGCCCAACTGAGCACTGGCCCCTGGATCAGATGATATCAAAGAGAGGATATCATCGTCCAGTGGCTGTTTCTCGCCCGACACCGATGCGCGGAAGAGGGGAACCCACCTGTCAGCTCATCGGCTGGGGGTCCACCTGAGATCCCCACGAGCTCATTCTCCTCCGTGCCTCAGCAGCGGCGGGTCCCGAGCCGCGGGAAACCGATGGTTGTCCCTCTCCACTCGAGAAGAGAGACAAACGAGAACGGAGTTTTTTCATTGGAAAACGCTCGCAGTGCACGTCGATTGCCCCTCGAGGATATCGCGTGCGTGCTCCTCGCCCAAACAAACAACGCATAGATCGTGTGAATCATCGGGTGTCAGAAACCGCTGACACGGATGTACACACTTTCTAAACGCGCCGCTAGTGCTCGCCATAGTAGGAAAAGAAATACTCTTACTTTGCTTTTGGAATGCACTCTTCAAACAGAACGGTCAGTGAAGACGAAGAAAGTGATGATGTGCGCTACCGGCGCCTATTTTGTACTAGTTGCGACGGTAGTGACGTCATGGCTGTCGCCGGCCAAACAAGTTGGTGTTTTTTCAATGTAGGCTTCAGACACGGGTCACGACGAGGCGTTCCCCATAGCGACCCCTAGAGGACCAGTTCGAAGTTCCCATGAAAGGGAAACTCTATTGTTTTTGTTCTCCCTTAGCTCCTTGTATCAAAGTTATCTTGTTCGTATTCTGTACAGTTCATGTCTGATACCACGCGCTAGCGTCACGTGTTCATGAGGATTAGGCTAATCATCCCATATAGAAAACATCACATGTAAAATGAATCATGTTTATAAAGATATACATGGGTTTATTATAGCCCACTTACTATTTACATTTCAGAGATCATTACAAATAATTTATTAAATGCTAAAACTGAATAAATTTAAATGAACTAACTTGGCGTTGCATTTGCAACCATGTGAAAACAGGCGGTGCTGCAGCCCCCTCAGCACCCCAACTTCCCGCGTCCCTGCCTGCTGGTGTCGCTGTTGGACAATGTTTCTTTAGAAAAACGAGTGATTTATACACTTTTTAATGTTATATTTTGTAATATTGGCGTTGTTTTATTTTTGTATTACTAATTTTTTTCTTATCCAATATTTTGAAGATATATACATATACAGTATATACACAATTCAATTTTTCTCTGCTTTGCACACAAAGTTCAATAAAATTACGTTTGAAGAATTTTTTTTTTTAGCTATGTAATATATATATATATATATAATGTATTACATTATGCACGATAAAATATAAAGATTTCACAGTGATTTGATTCTGTAAATTTTTTTGGTTACAACAACATTACTGATGGTTTTACTACGTTTATACATTTGAAGACGAGCAGAGAGTATAGAATACTAGATCAAAAATTAGCTAGCTAGAATACATGCATACTAACAGCGTAAACATGAATTAGCCATGCGACCACATAATATGATTAAATGTTAATAAATGAAGTCCTCCGCACTCAAATACATTTAGCTTGGACATATATTTTACCTAGCTGACGAGGAACACTCAGTCGATTTGTGTCAAACTCAAATGCAGTTACAGGGTTTTTGACCAGCGAATGTGTGCAGATGTGCATTTTGTCCGTCATTAAAACGGCGGCGATACGTTTTCATCACCAGGTGTTTGTTGTAGCTATATGGGCGCAGCACTCAGTTTCAAATACATAAATTATGAGCCTTTATAGACAGTGTTTCTTGCGTAAAGAAAACGCTGTACTTATTCAAACAACAATATCTTTATTTACCTTTGCAGACCTAGTTCAGCTGCTGTGGAACATCAGTTCATTCAAACAAGATAGAGGGGGTGGAGTTATGAGCTTTACTGACAGTTTGAGCGGATCCAACAAGATTTAGTCACAAACTATTTTTAATACCTTTTCATATATTTGTAAAACAGACAGACAGAAGTAAAGGGTTACCAATAGCATTGATTTATTGAAGAATAAAAAACACCATCACCAAAAAAAGGGCACTTCGGAGTGTAAGGGCAAAAAGGGCATGTGCTCTGCACAGGTTGAGCCCTACCTGTGCATGTGCCTGATGGTACAGCATAGAAGTACAGTTTTTGGAAGAATGGAAGAACTGCAATTAAACTTGACAGCCTGTAATTTTGCCTGCATTTTGTATGGAAACAAGCAGCTTTGACATTTTGTTCCACAAGAAGAAGGTTGTACAAGTTTGAAGCGACATGAGGGGTTGATAATTACAAAATGTTCAGTGTCTGCAGAAAGTGTGATTCAATTGGAATGAACAATTTTATACATGTGATTTATACAGTATATGTGAATGTGTGATTTCTGCCACAACATTTTTTAAATCTATATTTTCTAGTTTTATTTACAGTTATCTTGTAACTTAATTTTAAAAGACCATTTTTTTGAGAAAGTGCAATGCATTTAAAAATACGTTGCTTCTAGATTCTGGATATTAAGTCTGAAAGTTTTGGGTCAGTTAGTTTTTTTTAATAAATTAATTATTTTACTCAGCAAGAAAACACTGAATTCATCAAACATGACAGACAGACTTTTACATTAATGTTTGTTTTTCAAATAAATGCTGTTCCATTGAACTTTTTATTCATCAAAGAATCCTGAAAAAAAGTATCACAAAAAAACAGCACAACTGATTTTTAACATTGATAATAATAAGAAATGTTTCTTGAGCACCAAATCAGCCTATTAGAATGATTTGTGAAGGATCATATGATACTGAAGACTGGAGTAATGGCTGCTGAAAATTCAGCTTTACCATCACAGGAAATAAGTTTTTATTTGTAAATAAATATATATATATATATAGTATATATTTATATATATATAGTAATATATATATATATATGATATATATATATATATAAAGCAATCTAAACAAATGAAAAATGAGTGTCCATACATGTTCTTCTAGGACTTATAAGAAAACTTATAGGAAAGTCTGTAGTTACACTGAGCATCAGAGGCTTCATGTCCATTCAAACCTTGCCCATTTTCGTGCCTTGACTGACACTGACACTGATCCAGAGACAGAGACGTTTTTACAGCACTGCGCATTAAAACCAATCACACACGATTCTCTTGAGCTTATGAATGCAACGGCCAATCAGAGGTGTTCATATGAGTCATCCCTGAAACGCCGGTGTTTTGTTCAGTGCACACGCTCGCTGACTGAATTCTACTCTCTAGCAAATTCTCCCATCAGAAACAAGTGCAGAAGTGCAGATGTGCGTATGATGTAAGTAAGATATACATTCCACAGTGTAAACAGCTTCAGTGATTATAATGGGAGTTTTTGAGAGTGCATGAACTCTGGCTAGACTAAAGTCAATGATAATGTTCTTTAATAATGTAAATGTTATTTGCTCTCATTCTGTATGATTAAACTGTTGTAATTAGTAACTTACAATGTTTTTATTAAATTCACGTTAAATACAAAGTCAGTCATATTAAAAATATTTTATGGCATGACACCCATATCTGGTACTTAAGTAAAAAGACAGGTTTTATGCGTAGTTAATAGATTACACTAACATAAGGCTATTTTGCCCATCACCCGTTATAGATCAACCAACATGATCTATAAAGGTGCAAGATGCATTTACTTACACATATTTGAGAACCGAGATATTTCCCCCTTTTCACTCGTACCCCCTCAAAAATAATAAGTTCATGATGCCCCTGCTGAGCATGTGTGTGTTGTACTTGGGAAGTCAAGCATGAAGACTAAACCTAAAGAGTCAATAAGAACTCTAATATGCATACAAACATAGTCAATATGTTGCAGCACTGCAGTCAGATAACAAGAGTAAAGATTAACTTATTTTTTCCCCCCTCTTAAAACAAGTCAGATTTTCTTTGTCACTAACTTCCTTTAACATTTATCATATCTGACACAGCAGCAGTGAAAACCAGCATCAGGAGGTCTACAAACAGTGAGACCCCAAGGGTCTTCTCATGCATGCACCAAAGGCAATTGCAGATCTCAGCAAGCCCATCAATACAAAAGGAACTTAACTCTGTCAAGGTTCTCCTCGCTTCTCAGGTCTCAACAAGGGCCATGTGTGAGGGGATAAGGTGTCAGTCTGAGAACTAGTTAATGTGGAGAGAGGGAAATTAGAGGTGCTGATGCGAGCAAGAAGTGTCCCGGCTCTCCAGGGTCTCCTGCCTGCAGACAAGCAGTCGATTCTGAGCCGCATCAGAGATGCTCTCTTCCAGCCTTTCTTCTGAAACGCTTCAGAGTCAAGGTTCACAATGCTAGCACGTTCCATTTCAGTCAAGTTCATGAGATGAAATCCATACAAGAGACCAAAGACACAAGACACTTTTGTGGTTTTCACATGCAATTAAACTTCAATAAGAGATCATTTCACTCATCTGTAAACAAAAGCTTAAGAGCTATTTCACAGTACCATTACTGTTTCTCACAAAAACACTAGGTAATTTGTTCTATATAACGGAATGAGCATATATAAATGAGCATATCACACTCAAAAATGTTGTATTCTAAGTTAAGTGGAAAGGACTGTGTGGGATTTATGCACACAGACCATGTTTGGTTCCGCTTCAGTGCCATTTATCATATGCTGGAAGAGTGTGAGCATTTGAGGTAGATGTATGACATCTACACTGTAAAAAGGAATTGCAATTTATCACATACTGGACTGTTGAGTCACACTGATTAAAGAAAGCGACCGAATGTTGTTCATTTTCAATAGGAGCTACTGATTTTGTTGGTGATGCGAGTCATCTGTATGCAAATGAGAAGTGATACAATGCGGCGACCGCAAATGAGTGTGGAGACCGTGATCTGCCACATGGATGGATATTTAAAATATAAATACATTATGCAGTCATTCTTAAATGTTTGCTGACTTTACAGTGTTATGCTATTTTTGTCATCACTGTTATTTAATTTGGTATTTATAAATGGTATTATTTTTATATATAGTATTTAAATATTTTACCATATTTTATTTCAATAATTCATAATTATTTACACTTTGTTATACTGCAGTCTTGAGTTCATATTTTAGAGTTATAACACTTTTAGTAAGAATGCATCATGTTGCCTTTAACTGCTCAAAAATTACTTTTATAATGTGGAATTATGAAGAACTAAATCATCAAACAGCATTTTTATGAGCTTACACTCAATGTACTGTAAATAATATCTTACAACACAGTACAAATCACTGCATCACAGGAACACTACAAAGGAAAATGGGCAGGTGGGTGTTTAGAAAGTTGCACAATACTGCATGACAATAAACAGCATGAATAATGAATGCATAAAAATTATACATTGTTGCCATGAGGCTATTAAATTTGATTTCATAGAAGGGAGTCTTTTTGAGTAAGCCCTGAAGTATGAAATGTTCTGTATGCAGTCACAAAAGATTTTTGTTGCTTAATCATTTTTTTATATACTCTATTCAACTCTGGGCCTGAAGGGCAACTGTCTTGCAGAGTTAAGCTCCAGTTCTAGTCAAACACACCTGAACAAATTAAACAGTTCACAGAATCACAATATAATGGCAAAGTAAATTCAAATGTAGTGGAGCCAAAAATATTTGCTTGCAGAATGCCGTAATTGATCAATCAGAATGAAAAGTAGTAATACATATTAAGAATTTGTCAATGCACTTGAACCTACTGTACAGCTGATAACTGAGGTCACATTTAATAATATTTGTGCATAAATGTTTTTACTATTTGTAACAGTTGAACAATTTATGTGAATATACACCTGTTCATGTGAGGACATTTTATACAGCTGAATTGAGGGCTGGACAGGGATCATAGAGAAAAGAGCATTTAGGTTTTCCTAGACTGTTGATTCAGCCTATTAATGAAATGATGAGCTTGTTCTATCTGTATATTTAATCTCAGACTGATGGAGTGAGATGAAGATAAGTTAAAAAAGTTATTAGAAATATAAACTTCAAAGTACCACATAGATCTATGGTATTTTACTCAATTCTAGTTTCCTTATCTGAGGTTAGTTGTTTTTAATGAAATGTACAGTATAACAATTGATACATTTGAATGTACCACACAAATCACAAAAATACTACTATTTATTTTTAACTTTCCACTCTAAGTAAAAAAAATAGCTCCAGCTCCAGAGAACTGTGTAAATATGAAGGAATTCTGTATTGATTTCTCACAGGTGTTTTATTTCAGTTCTGAATTACGCACTGCATTGTGTTGCGTTTTAAGGTTTAAGGAAATGCCTATGTAATGGATAATGTCCCAGCAGAAAATTACCAGTACCATTTTTCTACTGATTTTTTTTTGTGTGTAAAAAATATTTTCTTGTGAAACTAGAGTCCATTTATTCTGTTGTTAATGATTTCTTCAAAGCTCTCAGTGTACTATAACTGCTATATCATGAATCTTAATATCATAATTTTCACTATGTAAACCCCTAGATGTATGAATTAGCACTTAATTAACACATTGGTTCATTACATAAACATATGGTGAATTAGGGTAATCAGGGACACCTAAAAACTGATCACATTAGATTATTGCATAATTGCATTAATCTAATGTGCATCTCACCAGATGACTGGATAACGGTATAGGGGACGTCACACCTAGTGATTGTTGCTTTGGATTGTTGTCTTGCCCTCCTCTGTTGGTGGTCTGTCACATTAACGGATTAAAAATGGAAGTGGGGTAACAGATTGAACAACTGCCTCTGAAAATATCTTTATGACTCCTTGTCATATTGTAACACCCCATTTTGGCAGGAAATTAAAAAAAGAAGCCAAAAAAAGGGAACCCTGTACACATAAACAATTTACAGATACTCTAATTCACATTTAAATATGACACCCATCCTGTTGTGTTTCTCATTTGAAGCTGTTGTGTCAGGAATGTCTCTCTTTAAAGGTGAGGAGAGCCTATAAATTCACATTTTAATAGCCAAGTATTGATGCTATCCCTGTGAGATCTGATGTCTGCAATTAGCGGTGGCCTCGGTTCAATAGATGGGGATCTTCATGTGGCACCAAGAGATGTTCATTTAATTCCACAGAGCTGTGTGTTTAGACTAATTATCTTCCTTATTGCTCATTGTGCAATCAGTTGGTGAAAAGGTTTTTCAAGAGGGTTTTTCAACAGACATCTTAAAGCAGCACTATGTAGCTTTTGGCACTCTAGCGGTTAATAAACAGAACTGCACACATCCCATTCCAACCAGAGCTACTTCTCTAAGTTTATGTCTATGGCGATTCACGCAGGTATGTGTTACTCCGTAGCGGTGATGACCCGACCAAGCTACAATAGTCCAAATATAAGTACTTATTATAAGTGTACCGTAGTGATTCGACTAAGACAAAAACGCGGTTTGGAAGATGAATTCATGATGTACTCGCTCATTATATACATTTTGCTAATTTTTAACACAGAAAAAGTTACATAGTGCTGCTTTAAGTGAGACTGGGGCAAGTTGTGCCAATTTTATTTAAGTTGCTCTCTTGGCAAAAAGAAATTGGATAAAAAATTATTGTAAACATTATCGTAATTAACATCATCCGTCCAAAAGAGTAGTATTTCTGAATTCAAGTCGAAAAACAGTAGGTGAAAAGTACCTGGATGGACTTCTACCGAGATTCTTGAGTGTGCATTCGATTTGATATTTTACTATGCCATGAATCCATGGGAGAATAATTATGAAAGGCATAGTGAAGCGGTGCAACTGATGCTGATAGGTCATGTGATAGCCATACCACCCATATTCATACTATATAGAATGTACTTGTCATGAAATAAGTGAGTCAGTGAATGACTGAAATGATTCATTCAACAAGGGTGATACAGCCAGAACGGCACTATTGTGTGCTGCTTAGAAACACACAATGATTCTGCTGAGGCTTTGTTTGGAACTATTTTTGCTGGTGGAGTGAAAACAGACAAAAAATTGGCAATGTTTTGTCTAAAATTTCAGTTACTCACTATTAACTTTTTGCTTATTGAACTGTTAAAAGTAAGTAACCGTTTATTTCCAAAAACACAACAAACTTCACATTAGAAAACATCTGTTAAGGGTAAGTTTAATTATTAGGTATTTATTAGGTAATTGTGTGGTATTTATTCCACATTTCATCCATCAAGATGGCAGGGAAATATGAGTATCCTTTCTTGCAATTTCCCTATACTATGGCAGGCTACGGTAGCTTCTTCAGTACAGAACTTCAGGGGAAAATCCTTCATTATTTGCTTTGACTGGCACGTTTCTCCCTGCCAGCACTCCCTCATACTCATAAAACATTTTGCCACTTCCATTTCCCCCTTTTTTTAAATGTGAACCAAGTACAGTAATTCCTGCATTTGAATGCAATGCTCACTATCGCTGGCACACTTTACCCCCCAGGTACCACTTTGGGAAAAATGTTATATTTAATAATTCATAGCCAGTTTTAGCCAAATACTTCACATTTTTTTACATTTTATCTAATTTTTGTGCTTCCCTTTAAATTCTTGACCCCTCTGAAGGTCATTAAATAATTTGGGATGAGACCGATCTTACCGCCCTCTCCCCTGCTATAAAGACCTGTGATTTCCTCATCTTAACGTACAAATGTTAAAAACCAAACAGTTTAACATGCTTCGGAAATCTCTCGCATTTACTTCTGCCAAAGATCAAACGCAAACCCCACATTCATCTTTGCCCTTGAATGTGACCCTTTACACTTTTGCAATTCATAAGCTGCATTAGCACACAAGACACTTAACCCCCTGACACGAAAGAGATACGGCGCTATCCCTCTCCGCATGTCTGTTTAAGAGTCTACAACGTTTCTCACCAAGAGACTTGAAGCCTCTCATCCAGGTATTACCATCTTGGTCTGGCTTTTTCATTTGGAAGCCTGACTAGAATAATAACGTTTTTAAAAAAAAAAACCTCTGCATGTGCTCTGCAAGTTAACAAGCTGATGAATTTTCATGAGCTCATCCTGCTGTCTGTACATGGAGCTCATGGTGAATAAAACAACACCTCCATAATGAAAAGATAATTATAGTCCACAAAGCTATTGAGTTTTCCAATAATCAGTTTATGCTGGGTTGCATGTGAGGTGAAATGGGGGGAAACAGAAGAGAAGGATAGGGAAAGGGGAACAAGGAAGTCAAGGAGAGGGGTTTGCTGTTGCAAGATTTTAATTTCACACCTCACTTTACTCCCCAATGACGCCTGTGCCCTGGGGCATCTGATTCAAGCATCATAGTGTTAATTCCTCTAGGCAACAAGTGCAAAGTGCATATCTCTTGATCCATGTGAACGTGTTTTATTGCAAAAACACTTGTGAGCCATCACTCTTTGAATTTTTACGCATTTTTGTAGTAAATAAAGTTAAAGAAGCAGAAACAGCCTAACATCACATCTATTTTGCATCCTGGGCTGTGATTGTTTGATTTTCCTCTTTTGTGCATTGGTTGACTAATAAAACTAAAAATATATACCCTATTAGAATATTTTCTGTCTTACCCCCTGCAATGAGTTAAAAGAGTTATGATCAATGAAACATGCCTTTCACAAAGACTTTGGCTTTTGAGTTTGGTTGCTACATTGATATAGTAAATAATAGTGAAGTCTGATTTGTTGCCGAAGAACAATTTCAATGACTCTGCAGACAAAAGTATGACCTTTGTAATGCATTTACTTGAAACATTTTGCATCTGCTGTTTCCTTATGCAAAGCAGTCGCTGGATTTGTACAAATAATAATATAAAAGCAATGCTGTACACTGTTGATGAATCATCTCATGCGGTATGAATAGTGAATAGATTGGCATGTGTGGACAAATTGCTTGTGATAAATGAAATGCATTAACAATTATGTTTCTTCTAATATAAGTATTGAATAATGCATTCCTGAAATCAGTCTATTATAGTATAGCTACTTAGTTAGGTGACTAATGATATGCAAATATTATGCAAACAACAGACAGGAGTAAAGCTACACATTCTTTTTGTATTATTGTTGTATTAGTTTTGAACCAATGTTTAAAAAATGCATAAATTGCTTTGATGTACTGTATATAATAATATAGTTAGTAAACAATATATCATACATTTTTTTTATTAGCAATAAGGATAAAAATAAAACAAATAAATACAAAATATAAAATGAATGAAAGAATAAATTAATTACAAAATAAATATATTAATAAATAACAAGAGAATCAAATCATCATATTACACTGAACGGATATAAATATATACCACACCCTGCCACTACGTTTTGTTTTTGCCCCAATTTTTCATGAGCTGAACTCAAAGACTTTTTCTATGTACACAAAAGGCCTCTCAAATATTGTTCACAAATCTGTCTAAATCTGTGTTAGTGAGCACTACTCCTTTGCCGAGATAATCCATCCACCTCACAGGTGTGGCATATCAAGATGCTGATTAGACAGCATGATTATTGCACAGGTGTGCCTTAGGCTGGCCACAATAAAAGGCCACTCTAAAAGTGCAGTTTTATCACACAGCACAATGAAACAGATGTCGCAAGTTTTTAGGGAGCATGCAATTGGCATGCTGACAGCAGGAATGTCCACCACAACTGTTGCCCGTGAATTGAATGTTCATATCTCAACCATAAGCCTCTCCAAAGACGTTTCAGAGAATTTGGCAGTACATCCAACCGGCCTCACAACCGCAGACCATGTGTAACCACACCAGCACAGGACCTCCACATCCAGAATCTTCACCTCCAAAGATCATCTGAGACCAGCCACCTGGACAGCTGCAACAATCGGTTTGCATAACCAAAAGAAGGAGATTTATTGCTGCACACAAACTGTCAGAAACCGTCTAAGGGAAGCTCATCTGCATGTTCGTCGTCCTCATTGGGGTCTTGACCTGACTGCAGTTCGTCGTTGTAATTGACTTGAGTGGGCAAATGCTCACATTGGATGGCGTCTGGCACTTTGGAGAGGCTGTTCTCTTCACGGATGAATCCCGGTTTTCAATGTACAGGGCAGATGGCAGACAGAGTATATGGCGTTGTGTGGGTGAGAGGTTTGCTGATGTCAACGTTGTGGCTTAAAGGGACCATGGTGGCGGTGGTGGCTTTGGGGTTATGGTATGGGCAGGCGTATGTTATGGACAACGAACACAGGTGCATTTTATTGATGGCATTTTGAAATGCACAGAGATACGTAACGAGATCCTGAGGCCCATTGTTGTGACATTCATCCACGACCATCACATCATGTTGCAGCATGATAATGCACGGCACCATGTTGCAAGGATCTTTTAACAATTCCTGGAAGCTGAAAACATCCAAGTTCTTGCATGGCCAGCATACTCACCGGACATGTCAACCATTGAGCATGTTTGGGATGCTCTGAAATCGGCGTATACGACCGCGTGTTCCAGTTCCTGCCAATATCCAACAACTTCACACAGCCATTGAAGAGGAATGGACCAACATTCCACAAGCCACAATCAACAACCAGATCAACTCTATGCGAATGAGATGTGTTGCACTGCGTGAGGCAAATGTGGTCACACCAGATACTGACTGGTTTCGGACCCCACCGGACCCCCCAATACATTAAAACTGCACATTTATCGTAGTCGTGCGCAGCATTTTTGTATTGGGTCAGCTAAGGAACACCTGTGCTAATAATCAAGGACGGTCTAATAAACTCTGTATGCAACCTGTGAGGGGAGGATTATCTCGGCAAAAGAGAAAGTTGCCCTAACACAGATTAACAGATTTTGAACAATATTGAGAGCAATAGGCCTTTTATAGCTTTCATGAAAAAGTAGGTAGATCTTTGAGTTCAGCTCATGAAAAAGGGGGCAAAAACAAAAGTGTTGCATTAATAATTATGTTCAGTGTATTTGGTTAGTTTCTCTCTCTGTGTCTGTGCGTCAAATGAATGATTATATTAGAATAAAAAAATAAAAATAAATACAGAAATAAAAATCAATCAATGAATAAAATTCAACAGTAAATTAATATATTCATAAATAAACAAATAAACTGAATATGAATTAACTGAAATAATGAATGAATGAATGCATATTAAAGTACAAAAAATAAAGAATGAATGAATGAATGACAGAATGAATGAAGAAACAAACATTGCTCATTTCAGAAGTCCTCCACATGCCACGTGCTCGTACTAGTCAGTGCACTCCAAATTGATCAGGTTCCAAGAGGGAAGTGCTACTATTACTCATTCATCTTGTTTTGTCTTGCTCCACTCGACCACTCATATAAGCTGATGTCAGGGTATAGAAAAACAGAAGCGTCTATTTAACCTGCATGCAATAGCTAATAATTTCTAAGGAAGCTGCAACTGAAGAGGCTTTCAGCGTTGCATTCAGCATGAGAGCTGCTCATGAGGCATTCAAACCGGAAAAATGGACACCACTCTCCCTCATAATATCATAAACAGAATCTCTCAGCGAAAGAGGGAGAGATTGAACTTAAGAGATAAATATCAAAAAAGCTGCATAGAGACATGGAGAACGAGAGAATCAAATCTTCATCATCTTATTTAGTTAGTTTTCTCTCTTGTTCCTCTGTTGACTAATTCTCTGCCTCAGTCTCAGGCCAAACGGAGCAGGAGGGAGTTTTGATCAATGAGCACGCTGCCCTCCCTCCATCAATCAAGTCAAGTCAAGTCAAGTCAAGTAACCTTTATTTATATAGCGCTTTTAAAATACAGATTGAGAAGACATCAACGCAATCGCTGAACAGCATTATTTAGGAAAATAGTGTCAATAATGCAAAGGGACAATAGTAAACACTCATTTTTCAGTAAAAGACAGCTCATCATTGAATTCAGTGATGTCAACAACCAGCTCAGTTTAAATAATATCTGTGCAATCAAGTTGACGATATCGCTGGAAGTGAAGTGTCCCCAACTAAGCAAGCCAGCGGCGACAGCGGCAAGGAACCAAAACTCCATCGGTGACAGAATGGAGAAAAAACCTTGGGAGAAACCAGGCTCATGGGGGCCAGTTCTCCTTGAACCGTACGAACCAGCAGAGACCGTACGGAACAACTAGGATAAGACGTTATAAAACAGACGATGAATAATATTAAAAGCAATTATTATATGATGCAATCAAACTTATAGCAAATGTTGTTAGTTATGCTGTTGGTTTCAGGGCGTTGGCATCATCTCTGACGGTCCTCTGAGGGGTGAATCATCTCTTCCATGGGGTGTTCTGGATCCAGACTGAGCTTGTGTAAAATCTAGTTACCACGGGATGTTAATCCCGTGGCAGAAACAGAGAAACAAATAGACATAATTAGTGTAGTTGCTGTTCCAACCAAGCAAAAATTATTTCTTCAACCCATGCTAAAGAATATTAATGTGTATTTGATCAGATATAATTGCAGTACACGATTATGAGATGCATTATTGAATGCTTGGCCAAAGAGATGTCTGTCTTTAATCTAAAGGGGGGGATTTAAAAGAGAGAGTGGTCTGAACCACGAACGGTATCAGGAGGCTATTATTTTCAGGAGGTTGGGAGAAGCCAAATGCGAAAGCGCTGACCTGCCTGTATAGTGGACTTTGATATACCTTGTACTACAAAAGCCCAGGAATTTGATCGGGAACCTTAGGGAGCGTGATGGATAAGTAGCGTGGTAGAAGGATAGTTAGTACGCAGGAGCTAACATTATTAAGGGCCTTATAGGCAAGTAATAAAATTTTGTAACTGATACGGAACTTAACAGGTAGCCAGTGCAGAGACTGTAAAATTGGGGTAATATGATCATATTTTCTTGACCTGGTAAGGACTCTAGCCGCTGCATTTTGGGCTATCTGTAGCTTGTTTATTGAAGATGCAGGACAATCAGCTAGCAGTGCATTACAATAGTCCTGTCTAGAGGTAATGAATGCATGAACTAGCTTTTCTGCATTAGAAAAGGGTAACATGTTTCGTAGCTTGACAATGTTTCTAAGATGGAAGAATGCCGTTTGTAACATGGGAAAATATGATTTTCAAAAGACAAGATTCTGTCTAATATAACACCCAGATTTTTAACTCTAGAGGAAGTAACCGTGCATCCGTCTAATTGCAAATTGTAATATAAGAGATTCTGTGTACAGTTTTTTGGTCCAATAAGTAATATCTCTGTCTTATCCGAATTTAATAGGAGAAAATTATTGGTCATCCATTTTTACATTTTTAACACACTCCGTTAGCTTAGATAATTTAGAAGTTTCATCTGGTGTTGTTGAGATATATAGTTGAGTATCAACAGCATAACAGTGAAAACCAATCCCGTATTCCTAAAATATTACCAAGTGGCCACAACAGGTATATCTTGAAAAAGCAGAGGACCTTCGGGGACAGATCCTTGGGGGGAAACTCCATAGTTTAAAGGATGATATTGATGGAGATGATCCCCATTTAAATGCAGCAAGACAAGAATGAAGGTAGCGAGCCAGATCGGAAAGGTAGGAGGATCTAAACCATCTTATCAAGATTATTCCTTGGATACCTGTATATTTTTGTAATCGATCTATGAGTATGTCATGATCTATAGTGTCGAACGCAGCACTAAGATCAAGTAAAACTAGCAATGAGATACAAATGACGCAAGAAGCAAGTCATTTGTAATTTTAACAAGTGCAGTTTCTGTGCTATAATGGGGCCTGAAACCTGACTGAAATTATTCATAGACATCATTTTTTTGCAGGAAGGAGCACAATGGAGCAGACACAACTTTTTCTAAAGTTTTAGACATAAACGGAAGATTTGAAATGGTTTGTAATTTGCTAGTTCACTAGGATCTAGTTGTGGTTTATTAATAAGAGGCTTAATAAATGCCAGCTTGAATGGTTTTGGGACGTGACCTAAAGACAAAGACGAGTTAATAATATTGAGAAGCGGTTCTTCTGCTACAGGTAACAACTCTTTCAGTAATTTAGTGGGTACAGGATCTAACAGGCATGTTGTTGGTTTAGATGCAGTGATTTTATTTAGCTCTTCCTGTCCTATAGTTTTAAAGCACTGCAGTTTATCTTTTGGTTCGATGAAAGAAGCTGAAGTATTATACGCTGTAGATTCTACATTTGTTATTGTATTTCTGATTTTATCTATTTTATCAGTGAAGAAATTCCTAAAGTCATTACTATTAAACTGTGAGAGAATATTTAAATCGGGTGGCGTCTGGTTATTAGTTAATCTAGCCACTGTGCTAAATAAAAACCTTGGATTGTTTTGGTTATTTTCTATAAGTTTGTGGATATGCTCGGACCTGGCAGCTTTTAGAGCCTGTCTATAGCTGGACATACTGTTTTTCCACGCAATTCTAAAAACTTCAAAGTTAGTTTTCTCCATTTGCGCTCAAGACTACGAGTTTCTTTCTTGAGAGAATGGGTATTACTGTTGTACCATGGCGCAGTGCGTTTTTCTCTACCTTTTTTCAATTTGATGGGGGCAACAGCTTCTAATGTCTTAGAGAAGATAGTGCCCATGTTGCTAGTTATTTCGTCTAGTGCATGTGTACTTATTGGTACACAGAGCAATTGAGATAAATCAGGCAAGTTATTTGTGAATCTGTCTTTGGTGGCTGGAACAATAGTTCTGCCCAGACGATAACGCGGAGCCATATAGTTAATATCAGTAATACGCAGCATGCACGATACAAGGAAATGGTCAGTAACATCATCACTTTGAGGTACAATATCTATATCAGTAAGATCAATTCCATGCGATATAATTAAATCTAGTGTATGATTAAAACGATGAGTGGGCCCGGTTACATTTTGCTTGACTCCAAAAGAGTTTATTAGGTCAGTAACCGCAAGTCCTAATGCATCATTTGTATAATCAACGTGAATGTTAAAATCTCAGACAAATAGCGCTTTATCAACATTAACCAATAGTTTTGAGAGGAAATCTGCAAATTCTTTTAAGAAATCTGTATACGGCCCTGGTGGTCTATACACAGTAGCCAGAGCAAGAGATATACGATAGATTTCTTTTGCATATCTGACAGTTACATTAAGCAGAAGTATTTCGAATGAGTTAAACCTGTATCCTGTTTTCTGAGTAACATTGAGAATATCACTATATATTGTTGCAACACCGCCGCCACGACCAGTCTGACGGGGCTCATGCTAATAACAGCAGCTTGGTGGAGTAGACTCATTTAGACCAATATATCATTAGGTTTTAGCCAGGTTTCAGTCGAGCAGAGTACATCAAAACGATTATCTGTTATCATTTCATTTACAATAACTGCTTTGGGTGAGTGATCTAATGTTTAGGAGCCCAAACTTTAAAAATTGTTTATGTTCATTTATTTTAAATTTTTCTGGTTTAATCACGATCAGATTTTTTTCTAGATCCTGCATTAAATTTATATTTTGACCTCACTATTCGCGGAACAGACACAGTCTTTATAGATTGGACAGCGCAAGTACTTCTATCATTTAAGAGGGTAGAACAAAAGCCATCATAGCTGTTATTTGAATATTGGCTTACTAGTCATATGGAGCTTAGCGTCCTGGAGATCTTGTCCGACAGGAGTTCCGCTCCGACCCTGCTGGGGTGCAGGCCATCAGCACGAAAAAGACTAGGACGCTCCCAGAAAAGATTCCAATTAATAACAAAGAGCAGTTTCTGTTCTTTACACCATGACAATAACAATTCATTTAAAGCAAAAAATCTACTGAACCTTTCATGTCCACGTCGATACGTCGGAAGCGGTCCTGACACGATGATCCTCATCACGGGCGATGTGCTTCGCACCACCTCGATCAGGCTCCTGAAGTCCCTCTTCAGAGTCTCCGTCTGCCGCAGCTTGGTGTCGTTAGCCCCCGCGTGAAGCACGGCCGCTCCGGGGCTCTCGTCACCCTTCAAGATCGCGGGTATCTGCGCAGAAACATAGAGAACACAAGCACCAGGGAAACAGTGAATGTGCACTTTACCTTCAACTAACGTAGCACGGACGTGCCGGACGATGGAGTCGCCGATGATCACAGCGTCGCGTTCCGTATCGCGGAGGGGAGCGAAGCAGTTCCGGGTGGAGATCTCGAAGACCGGAGGCGGCGGAGGGGGAGAGGTCGTCGCCCGGGCCCTGGCTCGCGTCTTCCGCTGCGGCTCCACCCAGGGTCCGTGGTGTCCCGGCGAAGGACATCTGGGAAGATCGTGTCCTGGTTATACCGGGCCTGTGCAGAGAAACACACGAAATAGAGGTGGTGGGAGAGTTAGCAGCGCGCTGAATACTTACCTCAGACTTGTGAGCGTCAGCCTGGGATGTTTCCAGCGAGGCTCTCCGCGCTCTCAGCTGGGTCTGCTTTGCCACCAGGTCGCGGATCTGCTTCTCCATGGCCTTCAGCTGCACTCGGTGCATCTCGAACGTGTCCTCACCTGCTCTCAAAGGTAGACACACATCCGCCATGAAAGCAAGTAACAGTGAGTAAAACAAGGGAAATGTGTGTGAATAGAGTATTAGTGTAAACGAGATTAGCGGCAACCACGCTGGCGATGCTAGCGGGCTATATCAAAGGAGGATTACGCTGTGTGTGAGAGCCTCCTAAAGACATTATTATCGAAGTCCCAGCTCGCATTATGAGGGTGTCAGCTCTCTACATAGGCATTTAGGATTACCACAGTGACACCCCATCCTCTCGCCTCTTTATAGGAACGTTCTGGTATTGAAGTTTTAAAAATCTTTAATCCTGTTGCCATTTAGACTCCCATCAGGATGCAGTGTGCAAGTCAATATAAACTGGGAGGGGTCAAAAGGTCAGGGCACAATGGCACATATCATTTTATAACCTCCTGCAGCTTGACCCAATTATAAAATGCACAGTTTGTTTGGGGGATAACAATAGCAAAGGACTTTACAAGTGCAAATTGATCATTATAAAGATGAATCTGCAGTAAGCGCCAACAGTGGAAATCAAATTGACTAAGGCCGTTTGGCCACCAAAGGAACACACTTTACAAAACAACACACTTTTGTTTGATTTGTTTGCTCCCTTGCTTCTCACTGGTCAAACCTCAGAGAACCAGATCGAACAGAGTGAAGACTGTCCATGACAAGCTGAACTACGGGCAAAGTAAGAACCGCTATAAAGAAAAAAGAACAATGCCTAGAAAATGCCTTCTGTTGCAGACATTCTCAAAAGGAAATATTGTTACTGAAAAACAATTACAATTATTTTATTTCAATAATGTCAATCATTTATAATTAGTCACCATTTTGTAGTTACCAAATGTCAAGACATCACATATTCCTCATTCAAATTTGCATTGCCATATGGCCCAGAAAGAGAGTGAAAAGTGGAATTAGGAAACAAACATTCTGTCAGGATTGATAATTCGAGCTGTTTGGTCAGCGGCCAGTAATGTGAAAGAAGCTGCTCTGTCTCATTGTATTTACCTCAAGCTGGATACAGTTTCGGATTCTGTTCTTCTCTTCATTATTTACTCTAGCACTGGAGGGCACAGTGAAGCCGAGGCTAAAAGACAGAATGCAAAGAGAATGAGTGAAAGAGAGAAGAGGGACGGAAAGAAAGACATAGATATAGAGAAGCCTACCAAGCCGATGGCGAGGCAAGCTGTCACTTGGCTGCAGTCCTTTTACAGCCTGAGGTGAGAATAAGGTTTCCTTGAAGATGTTTGTGGGGTGTTCTCAATGAACTAGCCAGAGGAATGAAAAACTGAATGAGAATGTTTTGGCTAGGTATAATAGGACTTATAGAATTTGTGTTGTAAGGCTGAATGTTGGGGAGAGGCTGAATTGTGCTCGCTGATAGCACTGATTTTTAGCATTGTTTTATTCAATCCAGACCCAGACAGATGGAAAAACATGATTCCTACATTCTGCAAAACCTGAAATATGTTGCTCTGGGTACAGTTCACTGCACTTTTCGGATGACATGTCCACAAGAGGTGCTATTAAGCTATATCATTTTTCCCCATTGCAGATGCAGGTTTATTAAACAGTATAGTGTTATGAAAAAACATGCCTGTGGATACAAAATGGTTGCAAAATGATAGTGTGTTGCTTGAAGCATACTTCACAACAATTTAAAGGGAACTGTAGTGTCTGGCACTAAACAGCATATGTGTGTTTTCCTCAGAAACAGTTTTTCAGTTTCTTAGTTTTTTAAATGTTCTTTTTCCACAGTTAAACAGGAATGTGCCATTGTTTTATTAGGGTATTATGTTGTATCACGGCAGTTCAGAAATGAAATGTGAGTGGCATTAAAAAGGTTATCGCATTTGAAATCAACATACCACCTACACTAAACCTGACCAATAGTGTTAATATTAATAAAATACAAAAATAAATTTCTTGAAGCAACCATACCATTTAAGCTTTCTTGTACATGGCTTTTAGATCTTTTGTGGAGTGTTGTGACTCCTGTTTCACAGAACTCACACCAGAGCACTCTGTATTGCAAGAGCAGTGCTGTACCAGGTGAGCTACAGAGCAAGTTTACTGCATGCAAACGTTAAAACCCAGAAATTATTATTTTTTAAATTATTTTAAATATTCTAATAAGGTATATATTTTTAGGTTTTTTTCGTCTACCAATGCACAAAAGAAAATCAAACAATCACAGCCCAGGATGCAAAATAGATGTGATGTTAGGCTGTTTCTGCTTCTTTAACTTTATTTACTACAAAAATGCGTCAAAATTCAAAAAACTGAAATTTACTGGTTTATTTCATTAACAGGTCCCTCTCATGGGTTTCTTCTCTGACCATGCAATACAATGGTTGGTAAACATACACATGGTATTAGGAGTCAAGATATGGAGCATATATTCTCAGCTGGCCTAAAAACAGAATGTGAATAAATATGTTTCAGAGCATTAAACCGATGTTAAAAGTTTTAAATCTAGAACTTGTCATTTACTGCTGACAGTGCTTTGCAGTGCATTATACTGTATTTCCGCAATATCTCTGACTTCCACACACGGCTAAAGATTTTCATACCACACCCAAGCTACCATTTCCTACCCAAGCCATATTGTCCTTTGGAATTATAATAACCCCTTTCTGTAACCTACCCCTGTCTTGCATACTGCTATCTATCTTCCAAGCCTGGTCATTCATCACTAGTGGCTCTACCAATGCATGATTTTATCCCGAGTCCTAAATGAGAAAGAGAGAGAGAGTCATGTGGAGAAGGAGAATTCAACCATGAAACCAGGCGAGTCAGAGAGCTGTCAACCTCTGCTAATGATGCTCACAGTATAGCTGGGGTGACAAATCGGCTTTCTAACAAACAACTACTAGTGAGAAAACCCAGGAGAGGAACAGCAGGGCTGCTGTAATGCAGAGAGACTGCAGTAAGCCACACTTAATGTGTGGTTTTTTTATGCTGTTCTGTTGGTTACTGTAAATCAGTCAAAAATGGGAAAACATAACAATGGAGATGAGCAGAAAAGTCTTCAAATGTTTTGAGAACAAATCTTCATGTTTGACAAACTGAGATGATTTATATAATAGAGTACTGTGTATGTTTTATCTTACCTGGAATATATTTGAACTTGTTCTTTAAGTCATCTGTCTGTCTATCTATAAGTCAGTTTTAAGAAATTAATACTTTTATTCAAAAAGAAAGTAAAGGATGAAAGATTTGAAAATTACATAAGATGTAATGTTTCAAATCGATCCGTTTTTGAAAGTTTGAAAATAATCCTAAAAATAGTATTATCAATGTATAAGTGTAACTTATAAAAACAAACAAACAACCAAGTATGTTTATATATATATATATATAATATTATATATATATATATATATATCATATATATATATATACAGGTATATATATATATACACACACACAAACACAGTATGTGCCAAAGTTGTAGGGACATTTTAGAAGTATGTTGCCAATCCTTTTATAATTATTATGCATGCAGCTTTATGAGCTCATATTCATTGAGGGACTGTATGAAATATTATAATTTTTTTTAATTAATTTGTTAGACCACAGGATCATTTAAAATGAACTGATGAAGCCAAAAATGTAATAAAAAAATGGTCAAAACTTGGTAATCCATCACACCACATAAAATAAACACCTTCCCTTAGACATTTAATGAATATTAACCTAAACTAAAAATATTAATTAAAAAAACGTTGTACATCAACTACCCTTGACATATATGATAACTAAACTCGATTTATATAACTCTCAACAACGTATAATTGCAAACAATTTTCATACAATAGGACATTAATTTTGCACATGTAAATTGAAGTACAGTGTGATTCCAGCACTTAATGTCTTAACGTCATTCGAGTGGACCTTCCACTGATAGACTGCCTCATCTGCAACTGAGAAAAACAAAAGATGACAAGCAAATTACTTCAAACTAAATTACTTACCTGAGCTGCTGGCCTTCAATATGTTTGTTTATCTCCCAAAATGGACAGACTCCTCTCAGACCTTGAATTTGCTCTCTACCACACAATAGCCTGAACCAGGAAATGTAAAAAAAACTGCCGATAATTTGAAACAGGAGGAAAATTATTACACTCTTATTGAAGCACCAACAGGGAACAAAATATCTACTCCTGAAAAACAAAATTAACAAACAGGATTTAGTGTTACACTGCTCTAAATTGGCATTTTGACACTATTGTATTTCACACCAAACATATAATGTTTACCAAGAGTTTGATAGCAAAGCTTTGACAATTGGTTTCAAAGTCTACAAGAAGCTGGCTTCCCCAACAATTTAATTTTAAAATCCACTGAAATGAGCAGAATGTTGCACTCCAACCATTTCAAGGTTTGCTAGGTATCATATAATATCCTCCAGTGAAATATCATCAACATTCATCATATTTGAGCTGTTGGACCAGTTCACAGATCAATATTCCCTCAATTCAGTTTGACAGAAAGAGTCTGCAAAGCATCATACTTGGGCAGTGGTTTAGTGTGGGGGGGAAACAAACCCATCAGACTGAATTTATGCAATATCTATACTGTGTACTTTTTAAAATAACTCCATTTGTTCCTATAGTCTGACGAAATTCTGAAAACCTTGAGCTAATACCAAAATAATAGCTAAATAGCTATTTGCCAAATGATTAACAAGCCTGTGTGGCCTAAAAAGGAAAGACTTTTGGCATAGCAAAAGACCAACTGTTTTTTCTTTGGAATAACATGAGTTAAATAGGGTCAGTTCTGCTTTTATGTTCACTTTAAATGGTCCTTTCAACTTTTCAATCTCACAAGTCATTTCTATACAGAGAGAGAATTTACAGAAAAGACACCAATTCATTGTTGGCAACCTCAGACAGCAGAGTAAAACCTGGGTCAAATATCAGTTCACATTCACACAGATGTGATTTGACCCCTATATACTGTATATACCACAAAGGAACATAATATACCACAAGGGTCAGTCTCTAGCCATTTTAAACAATATATGACAACATCTGCTCTTTATTCACTAGATCTGTAATAAAGAGAGGAAGAATGTTTTTTCATCTCTGCACTCTAAATGTTTGAAAAAAATGTTGAAACTTTGAACATGAAGAGGACTGATCCTTTAATGTTAAAGTTAGGTTAGGTTACGTTTAGAACCTTTTGTATTTGTGTTTTTCCCCTGACACCAGGAGGATGACAGGCTGTTGGAGCACATTACCATCAGGATTATTTGTACATGAGATCTGTGTTAAAATGGCTTTTTGGGAAACAGGATATTGGGGGATCAAAATAACAAATTGATAAAATCACAGGAATTGTCATGGCATATGTTCTTTTGCACACAGTCAAGGCACTTCCAAGATAGTGATCAAACCTTCAAGACTTCTGAGGAAAATGATCCCATGCTAAAAATCCTCTCTCTTGTAAAGTGATTTTCATCCATGCTGACATTCAGCAAAGAACCACAGATTTCTGAAAGCTACAATAAAACATTCCTCTACAGCCATTCTCGAGACACCTGCCGGATTTACTCAACCGTAGAACTGAGCCCTTGTGACAAAAAGAAAGATGATACAGTGTATAAAGATTAGAAAGAAGAAATAAAAAGGAAACAACAGTCATCTTATGCAAATGATGAAAAATCCACATACATTTCAAGTGTAATCATGCAGCGCTCTGTTTGGCATGCAGATAAAGCCACTTATGTTATAAAAGGCATGAAGTCCAAAGGCAGATTATATTATATTTCAAATGCTTAACTAAAACCTGACATCACAGAGAGCGCTGGATGAGAGAGACAGCAGCGGATATGTCCCCATATGCTGGCATTAAAGGGATTTATTTAATGCAACCTGAACTCTTCTAAATTCGAAATATTATACAAGCTAAATTTAATGTCAGAACACCAAATGTGAACACAGTTGAGCGCTAATTTTAGTCTAGCATATTTGTCATCCAAGCAGCATAGAATTGTTATTTTTCAGCAAACAGAACAACTGTCAAAATTTGCACATGTTCCAGATGTCACACTTCCCAAAAACAACAACTGAATAGTCTGTTCACAACATAGATTGACAAATTTGCCTTCGTAATTCTGACATGATCTAAGCCTCTGCCTAGCTGCAGGATGAAGAACTTCACATCCATAACAGAAGGGGAGCAAAGCATTCATCACAGAACTTAATTAAAGCTTCCACACCATCTCAACTATCAAACGTTCTGCACTGTCTGTAATATGTATAATATTATCGTTGTCTTTCTTTTCTGAAAACCTGATCATAGAGTGCTAATGAGAGACAGTGTCAAATTAACAACTTTTGGAGAATTTACTGAGTGAACGGCTGAGAGAGAGCGTCGTATCTGAGATCCAAATCTGTTCATTTCAGTTTTGAATAGAATGATGAAAATACAGCTTAGTTCTCTGCTCGCGGAACTGTTGAACATGAAAAGCATGTGAAAAGGAAAGCTCTGATGATTATCAGGCGTCTGTGGCTGCCGGCTCACCTTTTATTCATAGAAACAGTGTGACTTACTAGCTACAGTTTTGTTGTTATAAATTATTGCTTTCTGAATTTGAATCAGCGTGTATTGTTTTCTCACTCAAAATAAACGTGATATATAAACACAAGAATATGAGGAAACAACTGTTGCCTATTACCACAAGTGAATTCTGCAAAAAGATATGCCAGATGACAACACGCGGGGGGAAAAAAACCCTGCAATGCTCAACATAAAATCCTAACCTATGCTCAAAGGCAAATAAAGGCATTGGTCCTGCTGGATATTTGCTGAGGGCTCCAGTCCTGCAGGGGGCCCTGATGAGCTGAGAACGAGCTAAGAACATTGGTCCTTCTAAGTTAGAATGATTTTTTAAACAATCGGTGCGTTCCAAACGGGATATATCACCCTCCGAAGGCCACTTCAGAGTGAAAACAATCATGGCCGCCATATTGAGTGTCCTTCCAAACCGAAGTGCTCAAAACTGGCCACTTCAAAGGGCCCTTCGGAATGAAGGATTTCGAAGGGTACAACTGATGGACACTTCGGGCTCCCATGATCCTTTGCGCAGATTCTTTGCATGATGACGGCGCCTATGTGTGGGCACGTGATGATGACGCAGAAGGGCACTTCAAGAAAAGGCCACCTACACCCTTCAACCCTTTAAAGCTCTCACTCCGGAGGGTAAACCCTTTGAAGGGATTAGGGCATAGGGATGAGCCCTTCCGAATGGAATGCAGGGTCTGTCTTTATCAGTATAATTATATTATCCTTGGTGTGTCCTTGTTTTTTTTTTTTTAGCATTCCGTTCCATAATGGAATTTTTTAAGATGCCATGTGTAGATATAAATACTTAAAAGTTTTGACACGCAGCACAGACAATCAATGTCAATATTAAAACATGGACCAACTGGATGAATTTGGGTACAGGATAAACATATTTACATATAGATAAGTGTGTGAAGTGTGTATGTTAGCAATGTTGTTTGAGAGCTAACACTCCTATAAATGTGCCTTCTGTTTATTCCCGCTGCGCTCTGTCTAGCTGTTTAACACTGGAACACATCTTGTTTGAAAGGCCTCTGACACAACTGTGACTGAGCGGGGTCTCAAAATGTTCTTTGTTTGTAATGGTCAGGTTTTACAGTAATTGATGCTAAACCTTTTCCTAAGAGAGCTTGAATAGCCTACAGCAACATGAAATTAATACATTAGCCTATATATTTAGGGCCATCTGAAATGTCACATTTAAAATACCAACCGATGCAGGCATGGTAAATCATTCAAATACAGCTTGCCACAGAAAGTGAAATAACTCATGAATTAATCACGGATGAACAGAGACACGTCATGATCCCGAATGAACCTTTCACAGTCATATCTATTCAGTGATTTATCTACACTGCTTTTACTGGTTCATCTTCTTCCACCATCTGCTGGGCGAAAAACAGCTGCAAAAATAAGTGCCTCTGATGCAGTTGAGAAACTTGTGGTGTTTCATAAGGTATAATATTATTTTTCTTTTTTCATTTATATACTTGCAATCAGTTTAAACCTTGTAATTTAATCAGTACTTTCTTCAGTTAACATTATTAACTTAAAAATGTATCAGTAGTTATAAGAAAAATACTAGTTAAGAATTATATAAGTGTTTTTCTTGCATTGACTACAGAAACCATTGATTAATGTACCGAGGTCGTATTTTGTGACGTTTGCCATCAGAAAAGTAGAAGGGTTTTTTTTTTTTGAAGGGGGCATGCGTTTGTGTTCTCTATTTTGAGTGTTCAGGGTTGCATTGGACAACACTGGCAAAACAACAATGCTTTGGAATATATGTTGCAGTTTGTTTCAAAAGACAAACAATGTATAGTCTGAAAAATGCGATTTTTATAAGATTACCAAGCGTTTCATTTTTTAGGTCTATTATGTTACCTGTAAAATGTTTTAAAAGACTGAAATTGGAAGGGTAACTTGTTTGTTTTTCACCTTTGTAGTCATGCTGCAGCATTGATGAGCACCTAGGGAAGAGCCATAGTCATCAACCATATCTTCTAGCCATGGGGAGGAGTCAAGACATGATTGACAGCTACTACATTGCTCTGGATAACAAGCGTATCCCTTGTCAAACGGCTGGTTCTCTGGGTGCTTTGGATGAGCTCTTCAAAGTACACTACATTTTTAACATATCCTACGACAATGCTCTCATCAACTTCTTCATTTTCCTGCAGACCACGGTTTATAACATAGATGTTGGAAAAACAAAAGAGTCACCAAGAGTGAAAGAACTGCGAGCAAAACTGCTGAATAGCGCCTGAGCTGAAATCTTGAAAAAATGTTGCTCTGCTTTAGATGTGAAGGGTTGTATGCCGATGCCCATTCACTGATTTCACATTTGAAGTGTGAACATGGCTTCTATCCCACTTCTAAGTGTAGACTTGTTTGCAGTCAACAAGATTGCCGAAAGCAGTTTTCCACATACTCTGGGTTTAGAAAACATTTGGACAAAATTCATGTTCCTTGTTCAGTTTTTCGTCCCAGTCAGATACAGTACAGTCTGAACTCTCAGACGAGGAACCTCGTTTAGGTGATGAAAGTGATCCAGTTCTTTCTAAAGAGGATTTGCGAAAAAACATCAAATGGCAATAGGAAACCACTGGGAAACGCTCAGTTTACAGCAGAAAGAATTTGGACCAATTAACTATTTCTCTCTAAGTGACTATGAAAATGGTGAAGACTTGGCCAATGCTTTGCAAATCACAGTACAGACAGACATTTATTCTACCAGTTGGACTAAACTTGATGGCACTGAGCATAGACCTGGTCTTGCCATATGCACAGAGATAAAGCATGAGCTGCCAGTATTCTGTAAAATTACCAACATTCTTGTGTTGGGTTAAAATGTTTATTTTGTGGTTGAAAAACTTGTTACAGAGCTCTTCAGTGAGCATTGTTATGCATTCAGAGTTGTTGATGGAAATGAGTTTGATGCTGTTGTGAAAGCTGATGATCTTAAGCATTATAAACCCTATAACATTCAAAATGCATATGGACCAAATGAGGATACATATGTTGTGCCTTTCCATTGTTTTGTTTATGCAGTGTTTTAATTATTCATTTTTTAAACAAACAAAAACAAAATGTTTTTCTGTACATGAGTTAAACGTTTTTACAAAGCTTTCCCCACATCAAAATGCATTGCATTCAGTGTTTCATTAAAAATTAAATGTGAAAGTATGTTGTTGTTTTGTATTGGTTTATTTATGCAATTATTTAACTCTGGACCTAAAATAATTAAGTCTTTAATTGTTTTATAATGTATGATTAGAACAGTGCATATTGTGTATATATAAAGTTTGTGAATAATTAATGATAGGTAAAAATGAAATGTTTAACTCTTGAGTCAGTGTTACTTTATTAACACTTTTGAAAGTGTTAATTTAACTCGGGCCAGTGTGGATTATATATACAACAGTAAAGTGTTAAAATTAACTCTCATAGAGAGGCAATTTTGCTGTGTACGTGTCATGTAGAAGTCATATGCATGGTCACAACATACACCTCCTGATCTTGGT
The DNA here is from genome assembly GCA_018155175.1 of Sinocyclocheilus anophthalmus. Taxonomy (NCBI): domain Eukaryota; kingdom Metazoa; phylum Chordata; class Actinopteri; order Cypriniformes; family Cyprinidae; genus Sinocyclocheilus; species Sinocyclocheilus anophthalmus. Next base: position 66,072 of record JADLZN010008825.1, on the reverse strand, counting down.
CTCTTTATATGTCAGGTCATCATTCACACTTACACTCACCTAAATCATTACTCATCTCGCGTCAAACTGAGACAAGTGTTTTCTGAGCCTGATCATAGACACTGGGTCACATAATGATAAAGGACAACTATTTACTGATATATTATAGCTATATATATAATATATATTATATATATATATAAATATATATATTCTAGATATTCCTTACCTTACTCAATTGATTTAATTTGCACATCACCAACATTCGTCACCTTTCCTCTCATTTATAAAGTGATGCAAAGATAACTCTACGCACTAGACTCCTCATGAAACTCCCTCGACGCGTCCTACTTATTACCTGTGTGAGTATGAGGAGTTCAAGAGGTGTTACTTTAACTGGCATGACTCACACACTGCATCCATCCAGTGTTAGATCAATGGTTTAGTCCCTTCTTCCCCAAAGGCCCTTCCTGAGGGACTCGAAGGGAGAATCAGGTAGAGGGTAAGGGGGGATCTACAGTCAGTTAATCTTATTGCCATTCTACTCCGTTCTTTCTATAAATCAGTAAACCCTCAGTGGTCATATGAAAGGTGAATATGTTTGAAAAGCCACTCGTCAGTTCTGCTTTTGGCTATTTGTTTTTCCTTTTTATAATGCTGCTTTGGAACAATGACCACATATCTGCAGATAAATATGGTTTTCACTGCTGTTCGAGTGCTTAATCCCATTCTGTAGCTACACACAGAGTTTGGTTATTTAAAAAGTTGACTTTGAATTATATCATCAAATTAACTCTTGAAAAATTTAGGTGTTGAAAAACACATTTAAATTGAACCCACCTAATGAATTATTAATATAATTTTTTTTTTGATGGAATTTCATCTTGTGCTGCCAAAATTGTAATTTGCCACCCCAGCCCAGCTATTAGCTAACAATTCACTTAGGTGTACTACAGAGCCATGCATATGACATGTGGGGGCAAAAAAAGTGTCTCGCGCATGACACAGCATTCTAAAAATGTATCTCTATACCATTTTCTTCTCTATTATCGGGCACTTTCGTGACACTGCTTTGTGAATTTGTTTTCGTACCAGTGATTCCGAGCGTGAAACAAACCACCAAAGTCACAAGAGTTCAGTAAACTAGGATACATCATAACTGTTTTGAAATTTCAGTGGCTCGCCGCTAGGTGCAATCTGTGAACCCACAAACCAGTGTCTATATGCTTTTTACCTGATTGGCCCCCTTAAGTTGTTACGCCAGTAGGTGGTGACAAGTGATTGTCTTTTGAGTCATTAGAAGGGAATATTCACTCGTTCCAAAAAAAACCTGAATCATTCAGGAAAGAAACACAGCTAATGTGTTGATAAGACTGGCAATGACAGAATCTGCTTTAACTTGTATCTCCAATACATCCCTGCCCCGCTTCGGCTGCTGTAGCCACCCAGCGCCGGCTGCATCCCCTCTGTCTGGCTCGCCCGAGAGCGCCCTCCCTGTGGCCTCTATCTCCGCTCCATCTCGGCCAAGCAGCAGCCTTCCACCATGGACCGCACGTTGGAGCTGGTCCGCCAGGAAGGACGGCGCGCCCTTTCTCCGCCCCGCCAAGCCCGTGAAGCACCATGCGGGCGCGTCCCTGGGACGGACCCTTGGTTTCTTGTATCCTGCTCTTCAGGAGATGGTGACCACTTCCGCATTACCAGTTGTTTTACTCCCTGGCCGAGGGACCCCTCGTCACGGACGCACTGGCGTGCAGCTGGCATCGGGGCCTACGCAAATATGCGTTTCACCCAGTGAGCCTTCTCGCACAGACACTTGGCAAGGTCAGGGAGGACGAGGAGCAGGTCTTCTTGGTAGCGCCATATTGGCCCAGTCGGATTTGGTTCCCCGAACTGATGCTCCTCGAGACAGCCCCTCCTTGGCGAATTCCTCTGAGGAGGGATCTCCTTTTCTCAGAGAGGGGGCACCCTCTGGCACCCACGTCCAAACTTGTGGAATCTCCACTTGTGGTCCCTGGACGGTACGCGGAGGTTCTAGGTGGGCTACCTCCAGTGGTAGTAAACACCATCGCTTCAGCTAGAGCTCCGTCTACCAGACACGCTTACAGGCTTAAGTGGAACCTGTTCGTCGGTTGGTGTTCTTCCCACCGGGAAGACCCCCATAGATGCCTGATCGCAGTCGTGCTTTCCTGCAGGATGGGTTGGAGCGAAAGCTGTCTCCCTCCACCCTCAAAGTATATGTTGCTGCATTGCCGCGCACACTATGCCGTAGACGGTAAAGTCTGTGGGGAAGCCACTTGTGGTCATCGGTGTATCTAGAGGGGGCAAGAGGTGATCCTCCGCGCCGCCTCCCTGTTTTTACCTCTTTTGATCTCCCCTCGTTCCTGACAGGCCCGGATGAGGAGCCCTTCGAGCCTCTTCATCTTAGAGCTTGAAGTTTCTGTCATTACAGACAGCGCTCCTCACCGCATTGGCCTCGGTCAAGATGGTAGGGGACCTGCAGGCATTCTCAGTCAACAAAATGTTCCTTCAGTTCGGGCCGGTTGACTCTTGCGTAATCCTGAGACCCCAACCTGGATGTGTGCCCAAAGTTCCCACCACTTCTTTCCAGGATCAGGTGGTGAACTTGCAAGTGCTGCCCCAGGAGGAGGCAGACCCAGCAATCGCTCTGCTCTGTCCCGTTCCGCTTTGCGCATTTACGTGGACCGTACACGGAACTTCAGGACCTCAGACCAGCTCTTTGACTGCTTTGGAGGTCAGCAGAAGGGAAAGTCTGTCTCCAAACAAAGACTTGCCCACAGGTTAGTGGAGGCTATAGCCGTGGCCTACCAGGCCCAACGTTACCATGCCCCTCGAGTGAGAGCTAATCGTACGAGAGGAGTTGTCTCTTTTGGGCATTGGCGCGGGGCTCCGTCGATGCAACTCTGTAGAGCTGTCGGCAGTGGCTCCGCCTAACACTTTGCAATATCTATACTCTTCCGGTAGGCCCGTGTCACGCTCGTGTCCTCCTCGGTAGGAGAACACCGGACCTCTCGTATCGATCACGTGCGGCGCCCTTCCCCTCTAAGGAACTGCGGATACGTGCGCTTTGTGCTCCTCAATCAGTTCCCCTTGGCGAACCCTGGTGGAGTTCCTCCTGCACCCTCGGTGGTCAGGCGTGGCGGAGTGCCAGACGCCAGGTCCAGCACTCGTGTTTATGCCCAAGGTCAGCCCTTGTGCTGGTCTAGGTGCCCGTGTGTAGTGATTCCCTCTTTGGGTGATCCCACATGTGTATTCTTACATGGTATGGCTCCCCTCACGGTAAGCCCATGTCGTTCACTGCCATCTCTGCTGCGTATTTATCTCACCCCAGGCGGGTTGAGTCTTCCGCAGGGACTTCCATATGTAGTACTTCCCTGGGCCAGTCCATATGTGTAATTCCACATGTTACCTCCTATGCGCAGGATGTGGCTTCTGTAGCGTTCCCAACTGGGAACGCTTTCCCATTGTTATCCAATGTACCACTGTATGGAACAGCAGTGGCGGACACCTCTGCCTAGCCACTGTCCTATCTTCCGCCCCAGCTGGTGTGGGGGAACTTGCCGGCTTCCGCAGGGCACTGGAGGGGGTCAGCAATAGTGGCGTTTTCCATACGGATCCCAATTCGTCAGTCACGACTGACGTAACGTAGAACGTGACTGACTGAATGGGAACGTCTAGGTTACTTGTGTCACCCTCGTTCCCTGAAGGAGGGAACAAAGACGTCACGTCCCGTCGCCACAGCCGCTGTACCACCGCGTAACGGCGGGGAACGTAGTCTCGGATCCTCAGCGAAAAGCTGATGTGCGTTTGCACGCGCTCTTCTTTTATACCCGCGCTGCGGGGCGGGTTGCAAAACACGCACGGCAACTGTTATTGGCTTGTTTAGTTTACACTCGAAGGTGATTGGGCTCTCGGGCGAGATCCCAATTCGTCAGTCACTGACGTAAAGTCTCCGTTCCCTCCTTCAGGGAACGAGGGTTACACAAGTAACCTAGACGTTTTTTGTCCATTTCATTTTTCCCCTTTTCTTTTTTCTTGTATTCTCTTCTTTAGATTTTGTGTGTTTTTTGTTGTTCACAGCGGTTCCATTAAAACAGTACATATCGGCTTTCATTTTGATGCCTTAAAATTTGCAGGAAGTAATTTTGTTTGTAGAACAAACTTTTTCATAATTCATATTGTCGTGATGAAATGGAAGTAGTGACAGATTTTTCCTGCCATATTGAGAGCAACAGTGCCTGTCCACTTTTTCAGCGGCCTTTATTCTGGAAATATCCTTTCATTTTTTTCCATACGGATTTAAAAAGTCTCTATTAAAAAGCCATGAACCAAACCAACTGGCTATAAAATGAATCACAACAATACAAACTTTAATTTGAAGCAGAATTTTTTTATTGAAAATCAGACAAAAATATAGCACATGCATGGATGAATTGTTTACAATAAGATACAATAAAAGTGAAATGATCTGTGAATTTGTGCTCTGCATTTAACCCATCCATGTGCACACACACAGTAGGTGAACACACACACACACACACGTAACAGTGGGCAGCCATATTGCTGTGGTGCCCAGGGAGCAGTTGGGGGTTTGGTGCCTTGCTCAAGGGTCTCACCTCACCTCAGTCGTGGTATTGAGGGTGGACCTGAGACTCGAACCCACAACCTTCAGGTTACAAGTCCGACTAACCATTAGGCCACGACTGTCCCTATATAACATTGACTTACAATAACATAGCAATTTTATTTAATGTCAACTTATGTCAACTTAACCATATTAAGCACTCTAAATGGCATTGACAACCATTTTCCATTGTTTCTGGTTATTAGAATAAGATTTTTAGTATTTAAAGGTGAGACTTTGAGTGACTTTTGCTGCAGGGTTTCCAGCAGTGGTTTTGAACTTTGGCCTTTACACATTTTCCCTTGTGTTTAGTAATTCGTTTTAAACAGAAATTGAAAAAGAGGCTACTTTAAAGAAATAGGAAGGGAATAAATTAATTTGTAGTTTAGTTTTTTTTTTTGTCCTCCAGGAATCAATTTATATATAGAGAGGCATCTTACACCAGCCACTATAGCTTTACTCCTGAAACCACATTAAGTGCACAACAGATTTCATCAGAGCATGGCCATCATCTCCCAAGAGAATGAACCCAGCTGTGAAGCAAGCTGCATGTGTGTTTGTGTGAGAAAGCGAGAGTGATCACACACACTACTTTTTATATCATTGAACAATTGTTTGAGAGAAGCTTCTTTCACAGCAATAATTGTTTCATTCATCCTGGTCGTTCCCGGTCTGACCCTTTTTGTGGTCTGATTGTGGTTGTTGAATAAAGTCCAGAGTAATCTAGCAAATAAGTGATATTGTGACAGAGTTCACAGGGCAGAGGGGAATCCTGACCAAGTACAGACTGAGTGACCACAGCCTAGACATTGGGGGAAAAAATCTAGGTTACTCATAGAATAAAAGTATTATTTAGATGCATTTGTCCATGGCAAAACACTGTCAGTGCCCATTAATATATTTTACACAGGACCTTTACACCTCAAAGCTTCAATGTGACAGGATGCTCCACATGAATATAAAGGCTTGAAAACAGAACATCTGTGAAAAAGAACATTGTGGAAAAGCATACAGCCTCAGCCCCATGCTTAATAGTGTCACTTACACCAACTTTTAGTCTTTTGTTAACTTATGTCACAGAGTCGGCTTGTTTTCAGTTTATTTTAAGTATCTGGAGTTGTATGCCAGTCTCTAAATCTTTATGTATTATTGAAGGCAACTGTTCTTTTGTTGGAATTCAGGTCTTGGTTTTCGTAAAGTTGTGAGATCCCCCACAGCCTGGCTTTTCAAACACAGTTCCAATGTCTGAACAGAGAGACACCGTGGTCACACAGTTCCCCCTCAACACCATAGGGTTGGTTACTTACCATACACAACACTACACACACATACAGTACATACCAATGACATGAATATTGATTTGAGTTTAAAAGTTTTATTGTTGAGCAGCTTAAAGCTTAAAGAAAAATAGTCCGTTTTAGGAAACAGTCGATCTAGCAACACAATGGACATTGTCACTGCAACAATATTACAGAGTTAATTTATATATTATTAAATCTGCCTTCCAAATTACTTTTTAAATATATACAGTTTTTTCTACTCACCATTATACAACTGATAAATTTATAGACCTGAAGAGAAAACAATGGCTGTCAGTAAAAAAAAGTAAATGCATTATTATTATTATTAGTATTATTATTATTATTATTATTATTATAGTATGTTTTAAGCCGTAGCACTGAAACCCTTTGTATTTTTAAAAGTTTGTATGATTATTATTATTATTATTATTCCCTAAAACTGATCGTGCAGACCAAACCGTAAGGCCTAGAGAGCTGAAACTTGGTCAGATGGTAGTAGTCTTAGGTAGTACTCAGATCCAAAGACTTGCCCCAATCGGCCAACGGGGGGCGCTACAGCAATCAACGGCGCAAAATTGCTCATAACTCCTTGACCGTTTGTCGTACACTTAAGTGTCAGTGGAATCCTTGGCTCCAGACAAACAAAATGGCTATGGCTGATTTCATTTCCACCATGATTACTTCCACCATTTGGGGATTTTGTCCAAAACCTACTTTTACGAACTAGTCCTAGGGTTTTCACCAAATTGGAACCAAACCAGTGCATATTCTCTGGAGAGTGAATTTCAATAATATTTAATATTAAGCTGTAACAGGGTCAATTAAAAATATGGTCTTGATCTAGTGTACCCAAAAGCCTATGAATCCTAAAAGAAGACTCAAAACTTAACAAAAATATGTAAACTCAAGCATCATATGATTCTAAAGAAGCATGCGAAATTTTATGAAAATTGGGCTAAAACTGGCACTGTAATAGTTATAAAGGTTAAAAACACGTTTCTATGGTAAATTCACTGAAATTCCAATTATAAGCTGTATATGGACAACTAATGGGCTCATCACCTTACTAATAGCACATATAATATATATATATATTATATATATATATATATATATGTATAATCCGTGTGTATTTTTTTTTCTTCACTTTTTTCCAATATATATTCCTCCGAGCCTTGCTTTCAGTCCCCCCATTTTAACACATCCTCATTATCTAATATATTACTTACAATTAACTGTCTTTTACTGTCTCACAGCACTTTGTTTGCTCTCATCAGTTCATTGTTCATCCTTTTTTTTTTAAATCTGGGGATTCCTCAGCTTTTCTCTGTCTGTCAAAGGTTTAATGCTGAACATATGAAATTCTAACTGCCATTAGTATGAAAAGACTGAGAGCATTAAGTGATACGAGATGCAGGAACATAGCACTAGTATCTTAGAATGGATGGCAGTTAAAGATGTAGTCATGTGAGTCATTATACAAAAAATATTTTACCCTCTCACTGGCCAGGGGGGGGGGGGGGGGGGGGGTGTTTTTTTTTTTTTTTAAATCAATTCACAGTAAATCTGTGAAAAGACAGTAAGGCCTACTTCTCATATTCTACATCCAGCTGGCTAACGACAGAGAAAAAAAGCATGTTTGATGAGGTGCTCGCTCTTTATCTCAATGTTAAGGTGGACAGAGAAAGAGACGTCTTGTGTTCAAGTATTCCTGCCTATCAGCCTGATATTGGTAACCCTGGCAACCACATGAGCCCCAGCGGTTGATGTGAAAGTGTGTGTTTGTTTGTGAGTGTGTGTCACAGAGGTTTTATAGTAACCTAGAATCGATGAAGAGAGCAGGAAATCTGAACACTTGCTACCATTTTTATAAGGCCCTGGAACACACACACACACACACACATCTCCACACACACACACAATTTATGAAGCATCATAGTGAGGATAAAGAGGGCCCGGAGGCAACTCCTTTCTCTCACTCCTCACAAATCTCCCAATCTTTTTCTCTCATCCACTTCATAAGGTTGAACTCTGGATTTCTGCCTTCTCTACAATTCATACAGTACCATAATTGGTCCCATTCATGAGTGAAAGAGGCCTGGTTTCACTAAATTAGAGTCAATAAAAGTGTGTGATTTAACATCTATGACTCATGAAGAGGACTGAGTGACTTCCAATAGAGCACTGTTGGTGTGTTCCATATTTAAGCACTTTTTTTTTTTTTACTGGTTTCCTCGATTCCATTTGAATCACTGTTGCTAAAGGTCATTGCGACCTCTCCAGAACTTGTCAACTCTCTTAAACTAACATGCTTTTTTTTTGTGAAACCTGATGCTTGGAATCATATTCAGACTAAATTAGGGTGACCATATGTGCCATTTTCCCAGGACGGGTCCTGGCCAGGATTTCTATATTGCCTAAAATATCTAGGTTTTGGCTTTGTTTGCGTGTTCAGACCGATCGGTGTGTATGACATCAAAATATCATACAGACGGTTCCTTATGCTTTCAAAATGCTCTCGAGGTATTTTGATGTCATACACCGATCGGTCTGCACACTCAAACAAAGCCAAAACCTAGATATTTTAGCCAATATAGAAATCCTGGCAAGGACCCTCCTGGGAATGCAACGATGTTCACCCTATACTAAATGCTTTAATGCACAGGATTTCCAGCAGCTTGATGATACTGATGGATACCCATCATGCTGTCCTTCACATCTCTCAAGCTCTCATGCCTGTAAAGCCTGAGTTTTCGCTTGTACAGTGCAGGTAACCTTGAAAATAGTAGTTTTTGGGGTTTCAATCTACACCGACGCATGCTTGAAAATATTGCTGTCAAGCGTAGAGTAGACATCATAAACCAATTACCCTGAACTTTGCTTATGTTTCCTGGCATATGGCATAAGATTATATATATATATATATATTATATACCTACAACTATATTGTATTCCTAATACAATGATATGCTGTATTTGGAGTGTTTTGCTATTCCCCCTTCTAGGTGAACGAGGACTATGCCGTCTTCTAGCTGACACTTGGGGTACGCCGCACGTCGACGTGTCGAAGCACGTGTTGACAACTCCCATCCATTGCCCATGTAGCCCGTGTGTCCAGAATGTGGCCGGAACTATAAGAGGGTGCCTGCACAACACGTCACCAACTTTTGTTGTCTTCAGAAGCAGTCTGTTTGGTCACTGTGTGAATCTTCCGGTTTCGAGCAGCGCCTTAGGGAATGTGTGCCTCTGTGTTTGGATTCTAACACTTGAGGGCATTTTCTGACTTTGCGTTATTGTCTCGGCGAGGAGCACACGCGTTCAGTGCTACACGCTCATTGTGATGAGTCACAATGTCAAGGCTCCGCTCCAGCTTGTTCTTATTCCCAAGGGATGCGGGGCAAAGCGTTTGTATCTTGTGGCTCGGTCCTCGATCCCTCTGAATCCCGCAAATTACTTTTGACTGAGTAGACTGTTCCCCCAACTCAGGGCTTTTATATGGACAGCCCCTGCTCAGAGTGTAGCTATCTGTGGATATTTGTGCTCCAGCTCACACTTGCTTTGCTCTGGATATTCCAGTCTGAGGGCAGCTGTGTTCCAGCCTGTCTTCTATGACTAGGTTGGGTTCCTCTTGGCACAAGCCCTCTCAAGTAGGCGGTGAGTCCTTCCATGCTTTGAGCTGTCTCCCTTGTATTAGGGTTTCAAGTAGATACCTCATTGCTTTTTGAGGATAGTTATGTTTCCAGCTTGGCTAGATGGGATGTCCCTCCTTTTCGTATAGTTTTTATTAGATTCCCCCTTCTTCCCAAGTTACTATAGCTTCCTGCCTAATATTTCAGGTAGCAGGGCTGGGCTTCCTCTCCTTTTCTAGGGTTTTTAAGTAGGCAGTCCCCCTTACGTTCCTTAGGCTCCACTGATTTCAGTTTTTTTTCCAAGCAGGCAGTTTCCCTATTTCCCAAAGCATGAGAAAATCTTCAGTTAGTCCCTTTGGAGGATAGCTATCTGAGTATAGCTGTTTTCTAGCTCAGTGACTACTCCCCTTACTAGGGTTTTTAAGTAGTAGTCCCCTGGAGCCCCTATTTAGACTCTGCTATCCCCCCTGCTAGGGTTTCTAAGTAGGTAGCCTCTATCTGGGGTTCATGTATTATCAGGCTAAGATGTTTCAGTTTCATCTGAAACTGGGTTCCCCATTTCTGTCAAGCTATGTGAGTGGCCCGGGGTGTCAGTGACTTGGCCCTTTTCTGAGGAAAGTTTAGATGTATGTCTGTCACTTCCTTGGTGCTCTCTCACCAATGGACAGGCATGCGCTGAGGCATGTCATAGTTGGCATTTCGTTCCCGTCCACTAGAGGACGCAGTGTGAGTTCACTAGAAGGGGAACATCTCGGGTAATGCATGTAACTACGGTTCCCCTGAGAGGGAACGAGACACTGCATTCCCTTTTCATGCCTTCGGCCTGCCTGTTTCACGTCTCCTTCAGACAACTAAGTTGGTGACGTGTTCTGCAGGTGCCCTCTTATACTTCCGGGCACCCGCCTGTGACGTCAAGGGCTACGTGGGGCAATAGGATTGGAGTTGTTTCACACGTGCTTCAGACACGGGTCCTTCTGGTGGCAGTCCCCCAAGTGTCCACTAAAGCAGTGATTCCCAACAACGTTCCTGACACACCTGTGTCTGACACACCCATTTCAGGTCTTGGAGTCTCTACTAATGAACTGATGATCTGAATTAGGTGTGCTTGATTAAGGAGACATGGAAAACATGCATTGTTGGGGGGTTCCAGGGATGTGGTTGGGAACCGCTGCACCTAGAGGACACAGTGTCTTTTTCCCTCTTGGGGAACCATGGTTACAAGCATAACCCGAGATGTTTAATGCTATGACTATGGAAAGTTGAAGGTAAAGTCAAGCCTTTCATTCTTGCAGTAATATTTTGTTTATGCAAAAAAGTTATCTATAACTTTCTGCATATATTTCTTGCAGCAATCTTTATTTGAAAATGATTTTTGCGTCACATTTGCATTTGTCTTGCATTTGAAATGGCCACACGTATTCGAGACATAATTTATGCTTGTCAAACGTTTAGCTGTTTTTTGGCCTATTTGTTAAAACAGCCGGTGCAATTGTGAACAATTGTTTCATGTTTGACTGTGTCGCAGAAAATTAATTGTAATTAGTGAGGTCATCAGTTACACTAATGACCAATCTGATGATTGAAACCTCAATGGACCATTGCAGAGAAATGTGCAGAGGTAGAGGTCATTCTCTGTTAGAGGACGTCCTAAATAAGTAGCAGGTGGATGTTTGTAGTATTCCGTTTACCAGCAGTAACCAATTTAGTTTTTATTTCCAGTATATTCTCAAAACACCTGATATCTATTTGTATATGTCTCTGTGTAAAAAGTGTCTATGGTTTATATTCCTGTAACATATTTTAAGCAACAGTTATCATACTTCATATTGTGACTGAGCCATCAATCATTTAGACATCATTAATTTCCCTGTCTTTGTTGGTCACTCATTATCTCCTCTGGTCATTCTTCTGATCAGTGACCCCTTGTCAAACTGTCAAGCTTTTCAAAGGATTTCATCTCTCTTTTCTGCTTATTTCTCTCTTGCATTCTAGAAATGGGATTTGTCTCACATATTTTAAAATACATTTCAAAACAGATAGTATCGTCTTAGTATCGTCTTCTGAAAAACACATAATATAATATCATATCAAAAGTTTTGGGTTATATATATCTATATCTTTGTTATTGTTATAAACAGAAAGCATTAGATTTTTTCTTTGCAAGGCCCCATTATATTGTTTTGTTCATTAAAGAAAACCCTGAAAACAAGTAACCCACAAAATATTAAGCAGGAAGTTGTTTTTGTTTTGTTTTTTTGTTTGTTGATAAATTAAAATAAAATGTTTCTTATTCAATGATTTCTGATTATTATTACTGACTTATTTCATTTCTTTTTTCATTGTGTTTCTGATTAGAATCAGACTTCCTCTATGATCGTCCATTTACAAGAGCATTTTTACCAATACACCATTAAATATTGAATTTTATATTATCTGCACTATGCTGAATTGTCTGACAATTATGACTGGACCAAATTTTGTGAAAATCAGCCTGTTGATGTCACAGGCTGTTAATGTAATTGCAGGCTCCATCTGTAAATTCTTCTTGTGTTTACGGGCAGATCTTGACCTTTTCAGTTTGGCGGGTGAGCAGAATTATGACTGTAGTTAAGAGCAGTTTCTAATGCAGCATCTAGGTTTTCATATTTATGATTTGAAGTTCAGGCCTCCTGTAGAAATAAAATGATTCGTAATGCTCGAGCTACTGCTACACACTTGTGTTTCTGTCTGTCCCAGGTGACCATTTCTGCTCCTCATATCCTCTGATCCAGATCACTGCTTTTATCTGTCTTTCTTCATCTATCTTTCTTTCTGTCTGTCAGCCTCTCTCTTTCTATCTCTCTTTTTCTCTCATTCACACACACACACACACACACATACAGAGAGGTGTTAGTAAGTACTTTTGAAGTCAACATGAAACAATTTTTTCAAACTATTAAAGTGATGTATTTTAGATGGAAATAGGATTTTTAATGAGAAATTAAAGTAGGGTCGGACTTGATTTTATTTATCAGGAATTAAATGAATTGGGAAAATTTGTCTCAGTGAGGTTGGGAGAGAGGGGTTTAGAAATTATGATGGATATAAGTAAAATAAATTGCTTCAGAGCCAGAGCATTTCGAAGACAAAATAAATAAATAAATCATGCAATAAGACCTGGAACGTGCATTAAGAGATTAAAGTCCTGTTCACACAAACAGAAATGTTCAGCACTAAAATTCTGTTAGATTTTTGCATTAAAAAAAAGTTAGATTTTTGCAATCTGTTTGTCTGTTCAGTCCAACTCATAAAAAAAACAGCAGATGGGCTAAATGAAAATGCTGATTGTCTCTCTTACAGTAGGTGGTGCTTACAGGTAGCCTGTTACACCAGTACACAAAGCTCTACAAAATCTTCTGTTTCTGACATCCGCTTGTCACAAATAAATAGTGAAACACTATTTAGATGTTTTCAAACAGCTGTTCAAAAATTTTTTTTTTTTATTCGCTATGGCATTTAGTCTGTTTGTGAGCACCAAGTTGTAGTTTCATGCTACAAAAGCAGCGGCTCTAGGAATGTGACCAAAAGTGCAAATCTCATTGGTTGGCCAATGTTCTTCGCAATGCGATGGAAAAGAGATTATAATGTGTCTCTGTTAAAAAATCTATTGCATTGACGGCATGCAAATGTTCAGAAACATTAACAGCCATTCACTCAAATTAATATGTTTATCCTACAGAACATTTATCCTGGTGTAAACTCTTGGAGCAAGTTTTAAAACGGAGTAAACAAGGATTTCCAAGACGGTGTGTCAAGGCAGTTTGAGTAGAATCCTCACTAACCCCGGTTTTGTAAGGTTTTTGCACTTAAAATGTCATTAAATGTTGTGTTTCACTTGTTTGGATGATTGCATGTGGGGGTGAGAGGAAAGCGGATATAAAGTCACACAATGTTCAGTGGTCGTGTTTCACTCTGTGACAGGATCCATTCTGCTAATGAGTTACAGGTCAGCCTCACTTCCCAACTTTATGACAATAACCAGTTTTAACACTTAACTTTTTTTCCTAATTGCCTCTGTAAAATACTCATGAGCTGCCCCAGTGGCATTGTTGCCTTGCAATGATGTTTTTTTTGTGTGACTGAATCATTCACCAGGAGAATTTGCTGTATTAAAGGGGTCATATGATGCGATTTCAATTTTTCCTTTCTCTTTGGGAGTGTTACAAGCTCTTGGTGCATAAAGAAGATCTGTAAAGTTGCAAAAACTAAAGTATCAAATACAAAGAGATATTCTTTATAAAAGTTAAGAGTCAGCCACGCCTACCTTAAACGGCTTGTTCTAACACGCCCCCACATACCTACATCACTATGTGGGAAGATTTGCATAACGCCGCCCAAATGTTCACGCAAAGAAAGAAGGTGTAACTTTTATTCTTCACTGTAGTGTTGTTGCCTTGGCCGCCATGTCATGAAGGTGCTGTGTGCTTGGTTGTGAAAGCTAAACTACTTTGTTTGGCCTTCCAAAAGAGGATGATATCGCTTCGTCATGCCTGGAGCTGATCCGTGCTGGTCGCTGAGGAAATACTTCACTGACTCGCACTAATCGATGCACACCGGTTCGGCTTTCACCGTGGACGAAGCGGAGTACAGCCCGGGGTCGTCACATGTGGTTGCCTCAGGCATCACAATATGGAAAGGGACATAACATTTCCGTCACATGCTTGAGGAATTCGGCCAATCACAACGCACTGGATAGCTGGCCAATCAGAGCACACCTCGCTTTTTCAGACCGATGAGCTTTGTAAAAACCGACGCGTTTCAGAAGGCTGGGCATAGAGGAGAAACAATAACGTACAATATGTGGAAAAATAATGTGTTTTTTTAACCTTAAACCGCATAAACACATTTCATTACACCAAATACACAAAATAATGTTCTTTTTAGCAGCATGACCCCTTTAAGGTGTAAAGCGTGTTATTATGAATCATATCAGACAGATCTTTGCACTTCTTTATTATGGCTCCTAATAAATGATGTGTTTGGCTAATTTACATAACATCTGCATCTGAACATCTGGAGTTGGGTTTTTCTGGTTGTGAAGAAAGGATTTTTTTTCAGCGCTAATGAACATTTCTACTGGTGAGTTCATTCTTTAGAGAAAGATGTTACTTGGAGCAGACACCCTTTTGTGAACATCGAACATTCTATCATTAACCTACGAAAGAAGAAAGAAAGAAAGAAAGAAAGAGAAAAGGACAGAGGCAGAGAGGTGTGTGGAGTGGTAAGCTTTTTCTTCAACTTATTTTAAAATTCCTAGGTGCTGTGTTTACGTGTTTGTGTGCGGACTCGGAGTAAACAGTATATAATGAGAGCTGTGCTGACTGTATGTTCTCTAACTGGCTTTCCAGTTCCCTTTCTCAGATATCTGTGGAATAAAATTCAGCCCCCTGCTACTTCAGCTATGAGGACACACGGGAGCTGCAATACAAACAAAAGCAATAGTGAAAATGTAACTGTTGTAGCCCAGTGGGTACAAACTACAAAACAGTACAGTACGGAAGGGGACATATGAATGGGCAACGTGATATTATTTATGTGCATGTTTGTTATATTAACATATGAAACCTGAACTGCTACACATACAGACACATCTGTTTCTGAGTTTTCTTCTGTCAAACAGTGTCACCCAGAGGCAGCCTGAGAACATGCCACTTTCAATCCTTACACTTTCATTGCATCCTGTGCTACACTCTCAGAAAAAAAAGGTACAAAGCTGTCACTGGGGTTGTACACTAAGGTAAAAAGCTAAAAAGTAAATCTTTGTACCTTACTTACCCCTAAACAGTTATTAGCTTAGTACCCAAATTGTAAATTTTAGTACAGTTTTGTATGTTTTCTTTTTGGGAGTGTAGAGTATATGTCACCGTTTTTACATTTACCCTTTTTAAAAAGTTGGTGATTTAAAATTATTAGTATTATATTTATTTATTTTTAATTATTCGAGGGATGGGTCTTGTAAGTTTACAAATACTGATGTAATTTCACATTTAATATCAGTCATAACTACCGTAACTCTTTTCAAGAATATGAGAACATATAGCAAACAAAACAAGTTGCTGTTTGTTTGCAGTGTTGTTACTGTAAATGTTCATTAATTGACATGAAGCTGATATAAAATGTAAATATTAGATGAAAAACATTGTGATTAATGTGATCAAAAATATTAGAGAAAATTAAAAATGTGATTAAATGTGATAAAAAAAATATATTAGATGAAAATTAAAAATGTGAAATGCTTCTTTAGCAGCTAAGTGAAATTTAAGTTCTAAAATTCCTAAAACTGAATTAAAATTAAAATTATAATGAAAAAAATGAATGCAAAAGATAAATAAATACTATAATATAATAAATAAATTCTACTAAAACTACTACTGCTACTACCCAAAACACTTATTGGAGGCATATGACACAAAGTTATTCAGGAGTTATGCGGGATTTTTCTTCTTTTTTGGGGGCTATATTGTTCAGTCTTTAAGAGTCTACAGGACAGATTTCCAATCTAATGACACAGAGACATGACTATATATGAATATGGTACAACAGCTAGTCACTGGGGCAAAACCCAGTGGTAAACTGTTGTACCCATAAAGGTACAATTTCTTTCTGACATTGCAAGTATGAACATTAAGTTTAATATAAATCTGATTAAAGCTGATTAGACATGTTTTTCAGTACAGAGTCTTTGATTTGTGAGTGTATTTGTGTGTGGTTCTGTTAAAAAGGCAACATTGTGGGGGGAAAAGGTTTATAACGTTGAGGCATATTACTGTTAAGTTGCTCTAGTAGAACTACACTTTAAATTTTAAGGTTCCCCTGTTTGTATATGTTCAATAATCACACTGCAGATGTTTCAGTAGAGCATACAGTTTCTGCTTCACTGATTAACACCATCATAAAGTTTTATTTTACCACCATAGGGTACAGTGAGCTCAGACTTTTAAACATGTCCTAAAGTAGCTGACAGAAATTTGAAATGTAACTTATCCCAGAAAAACAAATACATGGCATGATGTGAATGCATGGGGGTAAAAAAAAGGTTAGAATCTACTGTCAGAGGTAGGCCTCTATAGGCATATGCCCAAAATACTTTTTCATTTCAACCATGTTTCCTAACAGTATCTCATTTATATACACCAAACACATCAATCTGTGTTGCATAAACAAAATAATGGACTTTTTTGTCTCTCCAGCAGCAGTGAAAGGATGTATTTGTCAATGTTCTGGACATTTTCTACACCTGATGGCAGTGGGACTCTGGATGCAAACTAGGAAATACACATTGATGCTTTCCACCACTGTTGCCTCCCTCAAACGTAGACACATTTCACTATAGCATGAAACCACTAGAGAGGACAGAACATCTCTGCAGCTCAGGATGAGTTAGCCTAAGGCTTTGAAAATGTATGTACATGGACACTACCATTCAAATGTTTGTTGAATAATTTTTTTTATTTATTTTTTTATCATAGACGTCAAAACCAGGTGTGGGGGTTGGATAGACGGTATAGCCTATATGCATATTATGAAGCTTTACTTGTAAATATAAAGATGCATTTCTGTAGTTGTGACTGATTTTATGCTGCCATTTTGGAAGCCCCTAAAATGGGTCGTACCATTGACTTTACCTGGTGGTTGAAGTTAATACACTATAGGGCAACTTAATGCTATTGAACTCAATGTACGAAGGAAATTATTATAAATACACTAAAATAACCACAACATTAACAACATCGGCTGAATAAGAGCATGTGGTTCTTTCAGAAATGTTTTAATATTAAAATTAATTTATGCATAGTATTAATATGAACTAACTTTATCTAAAAACAAACAAAATCCCACCCCCTATGCTGTTCATTTGAACTTGACAAGCTAAGAATCCTGAAAAAGTATAATTCTTTGCACAAACAAACAAATAAGCAGTACAAGCGTTTTCAACAGTTCTTTAAGAAGTGTTTATTGAACACCAAATCAGCATATTAGAA
Organism: Sinocyclocheilus anophthalmus; assembly: GCA_018155175.1. Lineage (NCBI taxonomy): Eukaryota > Metazoa > Chordata > Actinopteri > Cypriniformes > Cyprinidae > Sinocyclocheilus > Sinocyclocheilus anophthalmus. The sequence continues at coordinate 48,500 of JADLZN010008825.1, read as the reverse complement.
TGATATCTGAAGAATCAGTGTCTATTAATGCTCATCTTGACCAACTTTAATATTGGTTTATACTGTAAAGGTCAAAGAAACTACCATATATAGAAAAACATGGTCTTTGCCTCAGTCTGTTGCTGTTAGTTAGTATTTCAGACATCTGGCCCACTGACAGGTCTGAAATGAATGAAGGTAAACTGTAATAAAGAGAGGGGCATCACACAAGCATAAGTACAGTAACTGTGAACTCTTTGCAATTTCAAGCTATCCTGTTGAGGATCAGTTTCTAAACCTAAAGTTGTAAAGATTGTAAGGTTCAGCACTGTGTAGTTGGTCCCCACAAGCTTTATCATTTAGTTTAAGTTTAGTATTGTTAATTAAATCAATGATATCAAAGACAGTTATTCCTCAAGGACTAGGATGAAGGGGTTAGAGTATATTTGTTTTTTTAACACCTTACAGGTCTCATAGACATTATATAGTCTTTTCTGTAGAAACTTTGTTCAATATATTCTTTTATAATATTTGGGATACAATGGCGCACTCTGCTGGTAAAATTATTTCTTTCAGAAAAGTAACCTAAAAGTATATTGCAGGATCTTCCGAAAATTTTTATGGTAGTAAAAGACGTAATTTAGACGTAATTTAGCCCTCTATAAGATGCCGATTTGAAATCTGTTTTTCAACCAGTTTTGCTTCTGAAGTGGGCGAGCTTCATGCGCTGGTTCACGCGTCATTCTTGTGCTGTGGCCTAGAGTGTAATAGGTTTTTGTTGCTACCTAACTTCACATTTGTTACTAAGCTTGGTGTTTTGTTCTACTGTACACTGCCATGGACCTTTCTTTTTTATCAGAGGAGGAATAAAGGTTGGGCTTCTACTTTACACACATAGAACTAAATGGTTTAGATTCAGATGTGAAGCCCATTTCATTTCATCTGATGGCAGAAGTGACTGGTGTGGGATCTAAGGGTTTGTAGCCCCCAGTGGCCCTGAGCTCATTCCACTAGAGGTATGACCAACCCATGGGTTTTAAATCATGGTATATCTGATATATTTGTAATGAAGCCAGCTAATTTATGCCACACACATTTGGCAGATATTGACTGGATGTCACCGCTCCTCCTCTGGCTTGCACAGTTCTTGGAAGTCAGTTGCTTAGAAGTAATATCTCATCTTTTCAGATGTCAGCTGGTTCTCTCAGTGTTCGGTATCTCACCACACTTCCTGCATTTTGCATTTTGTGGTGACATTGTTGCCTTCATTCGGGGTCATGTCTTGAGTGTTCAAACCTGCAACCTTATGGTTATCAGGCCTAATATTAAGCAATTAGTCAACAGCAATTCTTATTTTAAAGCCAGAATATATTTCTAGCTTAAACATACAGAGTTATTTTCACACTGTAAATGACTGAGGCTGCTATGACACATGTAGGCAAGAAAAAGTGTGACGTACTTATCACAGAATTTGATTAGATAGCTGCACACTGGGGGCAAACTTCAATCCATATAATAAGTGTAATGAACACTTACAAAAAGCATTTTGCACGTCTTTTCACCCTTTACGCATGGATGTCGGTTGGAATATTCAAATTAAAAACATTGACATAATACACTCATAGGCTATCAATTCACTAAATTCTTGCTTGCCGGTTAAGAAATAAATAATTATTACCTTACGATCCATCTGTTTTCTAACCTACATCATTTGAATATCATAACATCGATGTCTGTCAAAAAATTGCATGCACAATACAAATAGGGTAGTATTTAGGACCAGGAGTACACATATTTCCTGGAAAACCCACACTCCCTGATGTTTTGAATGCACACTTTCTGAGAACAGAGATTGAAGCGTAATGATGAGGGAATTGAGTGAAATAGTTCACACCGCATGCTAAAAATGATAAATGCCAATCCAGTTGAAAAACTTTGCAGGGTTAGTGAATATCATTTAACATGTGTTGGTTTTTGACAGACATTTTTATACACAAACTACGCATTCTGATTCTGACATTCCTGATTTGAATATTTTAAGTAATTTTCTATTTTTCATTTTTCATCTTTCATCTTTTTTCGTAAGTGTGGGAGTAGATGAACTGTTGAATGGGTGATCTTGAAATTAGTCCCTGTAAGCCATCTTGGCTCTCATATGCTGATATAATATATATTACTGAACTTGAAAGGTGAGTTTTATAAATTGTGGTTTTAATACTGTTCTCAGTTGTTTAAAGGATTAAGACAATTATCAATGTTTGATAAAATGTTTAATTTTCCAATAAAATATGAAAAAGTTTTACATGATTTGTTACATTTAATCACCAGATTTTGATATTATATTATACCATTATTTATATTATATAAATAATGGTAGTAATTAATAATAGTCTTTTTTGTATTGAGAAACTTTCTACATAATACAATAAGAGTTCCTTCATTTCTAGTAGTTCAGTGATGTTTTCAAATTAATAACGGAGGCTTGGGCTCATCTGTTAAAAGAGTGGGATATTGTTCATCTATCTTCATCATCATCAGTTCATTATTATATATATATTTTTTTGTAGATCAATTCATTCCATGATAACGTTATTGTTACGGAAGAGGTTTGACACAACAGGTTAGTTTTATACAAAACAGTTTATTTGGTCACAGTGAGTACTGGTGTTGAGTCCGGAGGAAGTGCGGGAGAGGGAAAGGTCCGTGATAGAGTGCAGAGGATATGGAGAGAGGAGTAATCCGAGTCTTGGGCTTGAGTGAGGTTGGAAGGTATCCGGGGGAAGCACACAGCTCAGCAATCCGGGACCTAGGATATACAGGAGACACTTGGAGACGATGAGACACTAGCAGGAACACAGGAAGTAAGTAATGTAAGAAGTATTCAAAGGTAATCAGTAGCAAAGTCATTGAGTCCTCTACGTGTATACAAGACCGGACAGTGAGGGTGTCTGAGGTGTGTGCTTTTATGCAGGCTGGTAATGAGGTGCTTGATTGGTGACAGGTGCGGGTGCTCAGAACTCAGGTGAGAGGGATCGTTGTGATTGGGTGATGGTGGAGCCTCGCCGATCTGTTACAGTTTCAATACTTTCCGATTATAAGCCATAAATGGCCTTCTGTTTACACACCCCTCAGGTTTGTTAATATTGAACTTTAAAGTCATGCAAACACTACAAACGCTTTCCATGTGCACTTTTTTTAAGATACCAAATCCATAAACTTTTATGACCAAAATGTAACTTTTATGGTGCTTTTTGCTATTTTAGAGCAGCTCTAAATGTGCGGGTGCTCAGAACTCAGGTGAGAGGGATCGTTGTGATTGGGTGGTGGCGGAGCCTGGCCTATCTGTTACAGTACCCCCCCCTCCACGTCCCGCTCCTGAGGGCCGAAAACCCCGACTTTGTGGTGGTCTACCTCTGCCCCGAGGTGCTGGCTGATCATGGCTGATCAGGATGGGCAGCATGGAACTCTGACATTAAGGCAGGAACCAGTACATCGGTCCTAGGTGCCCATGAGCATTCCTCGGGTCCGTATCCTTCCCAGTCCACGAGGTATTCCAGCTGACCACCACGGCGCCGGGACTGCAGAATTTCCTTCACCTTGTAGACCGAGCCTTCATCCAGGATCAAGGGAAGAGGGGGTTCCTCCGTCTGGCCAGGCTCTGTGGGGAGAGAAACAGGGTCATGGTGAGGTTTGAGTAGTGACACGTGGAACGTGGGATGAATTCTGTATTGTGAGGGGAGTTGGAGTTTAGAAGTGACCAGGTTTACTTGCTCCAGGATGGTGAAAGGGCCAACAAATCTTTTTACTGGGCAGGCGCAGTCTGATGTCCCGAGTCGACAGCCATACCTTCTGCCCTGGTTCATAGATAGGTGTTTCAGCTCTTCGGAAGTCCGCTGTCGTCTTCTGCCTGCGCACTGCCCGTTGGAGATGGTGATGAGCAGCGTCCCAGACCCTCTCGCTTTCCCGAAACCAGTAGTCTACTGCCGGAACATCAGAAGGCTCCCCGGACCAGGGGAACAGTGGCGGCTGGAACCCGAACACGCACTGGAAGGGAGTGAGACCAGTAGAAGGCTGTCGCAGGGGATTCTGGGCGTACGCTGCCCGTCCAGGAACTGGTTCCAGGAATCCTGGGGGCCATGGCAGAAGGTTCGTAAAATCACCCCCTCCTGATCTTCCTCTCTGTCTGAACCATGTCGATTGGGGATTGGGTATCCGGACGAGAGGGGCTTACGGTCACACCTAGGAGGTTAAAGAAGGCATTCCATACCTTGGAGATAAACTGGGGTCCCCGGTCGGAAACAATGTCTTCAGGAAGTCCATAGTATCGGAAGACGTGATTGAATAGCAGCTCAGCAGTTTCTAGGGCCGTGGGGAGACCTCTGAGGGGCAGAAGGCGACATGACTTCGAGAAGCGGTCAACAATCACCAGGATGCATGTGTTACCTTCAGAGGGGGGTAGGTCCGTGACAAAGTCTACTCCTAGGTGTGACCAGGGGCGATTCGGCACTGGAAGGGGAAGGAGTTTGCCAGATGGTAAATGGTGCGGGCTTTTGGACATGGCACAATCCAGACATCCTTGCATGAACCTTCTCACGTCCCTTGCCATATTGGGCCACCAGAAGCGATCTCGTAGCAGCGAGAGGGTGTTGTTGGCCCCTGGATGGCCAGTGCCTCGGGAGGAGTGAGCAGAGTGAATGAGTGGGGTGCACTGTGTCTGGGGTACGTAGTGACATCCTGGAGGACAGCCCGGCGGATTGTTAGGAGCTGTGTTGGAGGCCACTGGAGGGGAATTCCATTCGATTGGATTGATGATTATCTTAGGTGGGATGATGCTTTCTGGTTCTTCGGGGCCTTCTATGTGACTGTGAATACGCGACAAGGCGTCTGCCTTGACGTTTCTGGGACCAGGGCGGTAAGTAATGGTAAAATTTAACCTCGTAAAGAATAATGCCCATCGTGCCTGGTGGGGGTTTAACCGTTTTGCCTCATGAAGGTATTGGAGGTTCTTGTGGTCGGTCAGTACGGTAAATTAATGGGCTGCCCCCTCCAGCCAATGCCTCCACTCCTCTAGGGCCAGCTTGATGGCAAGGAGTTCTCTGTTGCTGATGTCATAGTTAATTTCCGCCGGGCTGAGCTTCTGTGAGTAGAAGGCACATGGGTGGAGTCTGGCTGGGTTCCCCTGCTGTTGGGACAGCACTGCCCCCACTCCTGTAGTGGAGGCGTCCACTTCCACAATGAATGGGAGGTCGGGATCTGGATGGACTAGGAGTGGGGTGCTAGTGAAGGCTTTCTTGAGGGAGGAGAAAGCTTCTAAGTCCAGGACATAGACTTGGGTTTCCCTCGGAGTAAGTTGGTGAGGGGGCTGGTGATCCTGCTGTAGCCAAGAATGAAGCGACGGTAAAATTTGGCAAATCCCAGGAATCGTTGGAGCTCTTTAATCGTGGTGGGTTCTGGCCAGGAGGTTATAGCTTCCACCTTCCCCTCGTCCATCTGGATACCGGTATGGTCAATGTTATACCCCAGGAATTGCACTGTGGGTTGGTGGAAGGTGCACTTTTCAGCCTTGAGGAATAGGTGGTGCTCTCTCAGACGTTGGAGGACCTCTGTAATGTGCTGGCGATGTTCGGCCTGGCTCCGGGTGTAGATGAGGATGTCATCTATGTATACAAGGCCTAACTGATGGAGAAACTCCCGGAGCACCTTGTGCATGAAATCCTGGAATACGGAGGGGGCGTTGGCAAGTCCATAGGGCATGACCAGATACTCGTAATGGCCAGTAGGGGTCACAAAGGCAGTCTTCCATTCATCCCTCTCACGTATCCGGATGAGGTTATAAGCACTGCGGAGGTCCGACTTGGTGAAGATGGTGGCCCCACGGAGATGCTCAAGGGCACTTGAGATGAGGGGAAGGGGATATCGGAACTTGACTGTGATATTGTTCTATGCTCTGTAATCGATACAGGGCCTCAAGCCTCCGTCTTTCTTGGCCACAAAGAAGAAGCTCGATGCAGCAATGGAGTTAGATGGACGGATGTAACCTTGACCCAGCGCCTTCTTGATGTATTCCTCCATGGCCTTCTGCTCAGGAAGCGATAGGGAATAGATCTTTCCACGAGGCACTGGCTCACCCGGAATGAGATTGATGGTGCAGTCCCATGGCCGATGTGTTGGTAAGCGGGAGGCTCGGTTGGGACAAAACACGTCTCTGAAGGGGGCATAGCAGGCTGGAATTTCCAAGGATTGCTTCTCAATGGGACTATCAATGGAGGTGGAATTCACGGAAAGGGCCTCGGGGAGTTTCTTTGGAGGAGAGGGAGTCCCTGGGAAGCAGTCTGGGAAGAAATCCTTGCCCCACTTCAGGATTTCTCCCATCTTGCAGGACAGAATGGGATTGTGCTTTACCAACCACGGGCGCCCTAAGATGATGTCCGCAGTAGACCCCTCCAGAACCAGAAGATGAATGTCCTCCGAGTGAAGAAGGCCCAGACGAAGAGTGATGGGTCCCACGCGATAGCGAACATGTCCACGGCATAGTGGCGTTCCAGTTATCGACTGCACTTGGTAAACTGTTTCAGTGGCGGTAGCCTGTAATTTGAGCTGGCGGCAGAGGTCGCGGGAGATGAAGTTTCCTGCTGACCCGGAGTCGATAAGGGCCAATGCTGAAATAGAAACATCAGAGGCAGTAAGCATTAAACAGGTAGTGAGTGGTTCCATCTTAAAGATATCAGGTTGAATCACACTCACCACAGGACGTGGAGGGGGAAGGGGGCATGACAAGATCATATGCCCTTGAGCTCCACAGTACAAACAGAGACCCCGGGTCAGCCTTCTCTGCCGCTCAGCGGACGATAATCGTTGCTTTTCCACGGCGCTGGTTCTGGAGGATAACTGGGCTCTGGTCGGCGGAGGCAGGAGGTTGTGGCGTGGACGGGTATGGCTGCTAGACAGGACTGCATGCAGCTCGAGCATCGGATGGCTAGCTGAATGAATTTTTCCAATCCGAATGAATCATCATATGCAGCGAGCTGTAATCGAAGCTGGGGTTCCAGCCCCTGTCTGTAAGTGGTCAGTAGCTCTCTCTCGTTCCATCCACTCGCAGCAGCAAGAGTCCTAAACTTCAGCGAGTATTCAGCAATTGACATGGTACCCTGCTGCAAATAGTAGAGTTGCTCTCCCACGGCGGTATCCCCGTCTGTCCTTCCAAACACCTCACGAAAAACGCACCAGGAAGTTCTGCAGATCGTGAACGACGGGGCTGGCCTGAGTCCAGATCGTTTCCACCCATTGCAGTGCAGGTCCTGTTAGCAGGGAGATAATAAAAACAATTTTAGAGGTGTCGGTGGGATATGAAAGTGGTTGCATCTTAAAGGTGAGATTGCACTGGAGGAGAAACCCGTTGCACTCCTCCGCCGAACCAGAGTAGGTTGAGCCACGGGACTAGCGATGATGGTAGGCGAAGAAGTGCTGGTTGGGATGGGTGAGGTGATGGGTGGTGATGGCGGCGATGCCGGTGGGTTGCGTAGCACTTGTCGTAGTGAGTCTACGAGCTCCTGGAAGGGGTCGGGTTTACTCATCTGTGCCGTCGGTGTTGGTCCAGTCTTCTGTTAGGGAAGAGGTCTGACACAACAGGTTAGTTATATACAAAACAGTTTATTAGGTCACAGTGAGTACTGGTGTCGAGTCCGGAGGAAGTGAGGGTGAGGGAAAGGTCCGTGAGAGAGTGCAGAGGATATGGAGAGTGGAGTAATCCGAGTCTTTTGCTTGATTGAGGCTGGAAGGTATCCGGGGGAAGCACACACCTCAGCGATCCGGGAACTAGGAGATACAGGAGACACTTGGAGATGCAGGAGCTGACACTTGGAGGTAAGTAATGCAAGAAGTATTCCAAGGTAATCAGTAGTAAAGTCATTGAGTCCTCTACGTGTATACGAGACCGGACAGTGAGGGTGTCTGAGGTGTGCGCTTTTATGCAGGCTGGTAATGAGGTGCTTGATTGGTGACAGGTACGGGTGCTCAGAACTCAGGTGAGAGGGATCGTTGTGATTGGGTGGTGGCGGAGCCTGGCCGATCTGTTACAGTTATCCATACTTTCTATTATAAACCAGAAATGGACATTTCTGTTTACACACCCTCAGGTTGTTCATATTTAACTTTAAAAGTATGCAAACACTATTAACGTTTTCCATGCACACTTTTTTTAAGATACCAAATCCATAAACTTTTATGACCAAAATGTAACTTTTATGGTGCTTTTTGCTATTTTAGAGCAGCTCTAAATGACAGCTCCAGTCCTGATTAACTTTCATTAAATGAAAAAGAGCAAGCAGGATGTTCTACAAACATTCACCTTTGAGTCTCATGAAGAAAGTCATACATATTTTGAATAAGATGATGCTGAGTAAATGATGACAATTTTTAGGTGAACTATTCTTTTAAGAGAATGACTGTTTAATTTGTATATCTTCTGTTTTCATGTTACCCAGCCTTTTCTTTTCTTTTGTTTTGAGCCAATTATTTCATGTATCTGTCTTTAATTTCCATTTCTCTCTACATTTGACATATCAATGTACCTGGCTACATCACTAATGACTCATCACTAATTGCAGGGAAATGTTAACACGAGACAGGCCCCTGCTTTTCATGTACTGAAGAGCAAAGTGCACTTTAAATCAGTGGAATTTATGTAAAAAGCACAAGCTCTTGCTTTTCCAATGTATCTTGCAGCTATTTGATTAACACCTTCTTTGCTACGAACCGTGTTATTAACTAGTCATTGACCTTTTGTTAGATTTGCAGTGTTGGAAACTCAGAAGCGAAGACCAGGAGACTCTTGGGTATCTTCAGCAGAGTTCTTTATTGAGAATGTGCTGCGTTGCGCTGCAGTCATGAAATGTCTAACTAAGGCAGTGATACATTGTAGTTTATATGCATTTAGGGGGCAGTGCTTAGAAATGGAGACAAAGCACCTGGGTGATGACCTTAAACAAAGCATGCAAATGAATTATTCAGGTATAGCAACCTGCCCCATTTCACCAGTCCTAATCCAATCAGCATAACTACTCAAAGACTGGGGCAGAGGCACCAAGAGCCATTACAAACAAAAGGTGATAGTCTCAGTAATCTGGCTCATTTGACTAATAATAAGAGAACATGAACTGACAGGAACCTCTTGCTACAAACTTTGCTTAAGAGAATAATTTGTCTGATGTCATCAAATTTACCTTAAATGCTAAATACAATGTACTTCACCTTAGTTTTTCATGTGATGCTGTGTCAGAACATAGGATCAGCATATTTTGAACAGATTCTTAAATTTGTAATCCCACAGCAGTCTAGTAGGATGTTGCATTTGAATGCGAGGCATCGAGATGCCCGTTTTACAAATTTGTTAGGTTTATGTTTATGTAACGTTTTTAATTCTCTGGAATGTTATTGATCAAAAATCTGACTTCCACAAAATTCCACAAAACATTTCACAAAACATTTCTGAGACCAGAAATGTAAAAGTGCTAAAAGACCTAAAGTTTGGGGAAAAAATAATATTCAAATGCATGTAGAATTAACTGCAAAAGTCTAAAAAAAAAACTGAATACAGAAACCACAGTGCACTTGGTAATCAGCTAAAGCAGCATGCTATGCTAAGCAGTCTATGAAGCGTGAGATTTAAGGGAGAAACCCTGAGCTGTTCTCCACTTTGTTTCACTCTGTTGCACAACCTTCACCAATGCTTCAACTTGATTTTGTTTAAGTCCCACAACTGTAAGTAAAGTTAGTCAGATTTAATGTTATGGCACTGGGACTAGGCAATTAATTATTTTATGCTCACCAAGGCTGCATTTATTTGATCAGAAATAGAGTAAAAGAGTAACATTGTGAAATATGATACATTTACAATGAATTATTATTACATTTTATAAAATAACTATTTTATTTTAATTGCATTATGTACTTTTCATTATTAAAAATAATTAACAAATAAAATAAATATAATAGTTCAAGATTTCAGGATTCTTTCATGAACAGAAATTTCAAAAGAACAACAATTTGAAATTGAAATCTTTTGTAACATTACAAATGTTTTTAATGCCACTTTTAATCATTTAAAATCCATCTTTGCTAAATAAAAGTATCAATTACAAATATTAAAAAATTCCAGCCCAGATCATTTTGAGTGTCATTGGACCTATCTACGGTCTGTACAGTTTAATCTCCACCACCATCAACAGAAATAATGGTGAGTTTTTCATTTTCAATGTTTTTGAAAGAAACTCACAAATGCTAAATTTAAAATTAAAAATACAATAAAAAAAGCAACATTTTGATATATTATTACAATTTAAAATAACAGTTTTCTATATAAATAGATTTTAAAATGTGTGTGGTACATGTTTATCCACCACCAAAAAATATATATTTAATTAAAATCATCATTTAATTATAATTTATGCAACTGCAAAATTGCCCAATGTCGACTAAAGTGAATACATATGACTGTAGCAGGAGACTTTTTTGTGTGTCAGGTTAATTGCTGGACTTCAGCTTAAGCTAGACACCTTACAAAGCTACACAACAGACATGACAGCTGCACATGTGGTGTAGTGGCCCATGTTACTGGTTAATTAGGGTGTGTTAGAAATCAGTGTTTGTCAGATAGTTGAGGCAAATTAGCGCCGGGTTAAAATTAACCTTCGCAGTGGTGAGCTGAGATTGACGAGACAGCCGCTCGCTAAAAATCTCAGAGCTGTCCAGGTCATTATGCTGCATCACTAGCTCCGTCCATCCAACAATGGCAAGCTCACATAACTGCCTGTTAATGGGGAGCCCTTCTGTGATGTGAAGCTGAGGAACCTTGACACGAGGGAGTGAATGGATACGAACATATTTCTAATCAGAACATTTTGTATTTTAATGGGATTCACTCATTATAAGGCATCCGCATAAAACAAGCTTCTCCTCTTTAACCTCTTTTAATGAACACTGCTTAGTTGTAGCATCTGAAAGGATAGACACTGAGCTGATGTACACAACTTAAGTGATTTAAGGCCTTGATGTAAGAACATTGCCTCTTTTATGAAGTCTGTATAATTCTTGCTTTTTCAGATTAATTTGGATCATTCGTATAGGCTTTAGTTAATGTAACTTAATAGTATTCATAAAAAAATTCCTTTTAAAGGTATTTTGTGTGTTCACAAATTTAACAAGGTGACCTAGAGGTAGATTAGTTGAGAATAAAATGCTGCTACTATCCAGTTCAGTTTCTTTAGGAGATTGCTGTAATATTTTCAGCTATTCTCCATCTGTTCTGGTGAAATTTAAGTGATTTTGTTCTTGTTTTTATACTCCAACTGAGGGAATATATTCCAAAAAAAAAAGCAGAGAAAATAAAGGATTTTTTAGACTTTAAAGTTATAATGAATAGAGGTGCCTTGAGAACAAACCCACTTAGGTTTCACGAGACAGCTTAAAATGTATTTAGGCTAAAATTCGCACACCTACCCTATTGTCGAATTTAAATATCTACACAATTTCAGTTAGGGATTTCTCTCCTGAGGCCACAAGAGGGCGCATCGAGCAAAATATTACTAATGCACGTTTATTCAAAGCATAAGATAACATGACTATCGGATCACACAGAGTACATTTTTAATTTAAAACATGAGTTGCAGTGGGGTGGGGAAAAAAACCCCGCCATAAAGTCACGAGATATGTTTTTTCAAAGTTAAATTTGCATAAATTTTACATGGCTTTCTAAACATTTCTTTTGTGCAAGACGCGAGTGCATCGGTGATAGATGTCCCTCTAGAAAATGCGCGAAATATGCATTCTGTGTAAAGGCTTGTTTAGTTTTGACGTAAACAAGATCTTCTCTGTATTGATGTTCTCTTTTTCCGCAATATTTAGAGTGAGCAATGTAGCAGCGCCGCATCTAGTGGGTTTAACTGGATAGGCTGACAAAAATATTATAATGCAGTGACACCTACATCGTCATCGCATCTCGTGCCGCTGATAAGGCTGCCTTCTTAACGCACACCTAAAATTCAAATGCACGGTTTTTGTATTCGAATGTGGATTTTATTTTGCATTTTTTTGACCAGCCCCTTTAAGCAGCACTGTTTTCAACATTGACAATTAGAAATGTTTCTTGAGCACCAAATCATTTTGTGATGATTTTACAGTATGAAAACTAGTCAGCCATCATGCCTTAAGAGTTGTGATAGCATAATTCATATCTACTGAGCAGTCAGCCATCTTAGTTGAATTCATGTTTTTGAGGTGAATTTAATTTTGCCTTATGTAAGACTGTGATTCCAATATTTCCTGCCCCAATCAAATTCTCTAGAGTTCCTGACTGATAGCTTCACATCAAGATCCTACATCGATTTTTTGATTTGCACATCAGCATCGTAACCTTTTGCCATTTCCTCAGTGTTCCATTATTGCTTGTGGTCTGCCTATGATCCACAGTCCCGGCTCATCAGCATACAGTAGCCTTTGGCTGTCATTCCTATAAACACGTCTCCTTCAGGATCTGTGTGTGCTCGCGTCTGCTCTCATCATTGGTTATAAGTTAGTTGTGTTCATCTGACTGCAGCTAGCTCTGAACTAGCTTCTGTCAGTTACAGTATCGTCACTTAGATTACATCTCCTCTTGGCATATGCAATGGAACTCCGGGCTGGTGGGCCTGATGCTACCCAGCTTCTTGTCTTGCTATCCCCTATAATACGCGCCCGAGTGCTGTTCCCCTCCCCTGCCACATGTGTTTCTTGAGGGAATGGGTACTTCTTACAGAGGCGATCTCCAAAATCTTGTTCAGCCCTTGGCAAACTATGCCTTCAGAACCAATCATTAAATAGTACTTAAATGGTAGAGAAAAGTCTAATTTAAATTCAATAGGTCTGAATTTTAGGTGAAACAGGAATCACATTATATGTGTTTTTTAACCAGTCCGACTGACATGTGGTTCGCGAAATTACTAAAATTGTTTTGCCGTTGCATGTTTTACACAGACTCCCAGTTTCAAGAGCAGTGTGCTCATACGTAGTGCATAAATCAAAATCTATTTTTCACTACGAATTAATATGCATATTGATATATATAAAATTTAAATTTTAAATAATTTCAGGTGTATAGATAACTCAATATAAAAATATAAAATCACAAAATAAATATAAGTATAACCATTTATCATTTATCATCCCTTTTCTTAAAACGGTTTAAAGGTTAACATTTGTATCATTTTATAAAACTATTTGTTTTTGTCAAACCTGTATTTGAACTGTAAAGTTGTTGAAATCATATGGTGCATTTTAATTGTGCAGGTCTTAAAAAGGGTCTTAAAAATCTACAGACACACTGGTAATGATTACTTGTAACTTCACTTGTGTGATCAATGATTTGTACATGTGGTCGTTTCAGATAAAGTCTAGACCACCAATACCATTTTCTGTCATTTCTAGTTCTTAGATACTAATATAATATTAAGCTACAATGTTTGAATGTTAAGTGCAGATTGCTAAAAAAAAATTGTTATGGGTATAGAACTTTTTCCCCCAACCACTTCAATTTAATCACCTGTTTTGCACTTCTCCTTAAATTTTCATGTAACTTTAATAATTATTTTTTTCTTATTCCAGAAGATGGCAGTATATGTACAGCACCGTTTGTTAACCAACAAATGCTCAGTTGCTGGGAAGCCCTGACAAAGCTGACTGGTTGAATAAGATATTGCAATGCATAGCACTCAATTGATAATTTGGCTGCATATGACTTGCATATGTTTCATATAAATATTAATATTGAATATAAATATTATAACCAAGATGCACTGTATGGTTATGGTAGCTTTCTGTAAAGGCCTTTACAGAAAGCTGTTTTTTATAAGTTTAAACTTATAATTTGCTTTGAAAATGTGTATATTATTGTAAAACATTGTAAAACATTAAAATTGTGATTTTTTTTGTGTGGAAAAAATATTAAAGTATTTTGTTTGTTTGTTTATTTATATAGCACAATTTAATGCAACACCAGGTTGCCCAAAGTGCTTCACAATATCACAATATAATTACATAAAAACAAGCATAGTCTCAAATAACAACACATATCACATAACAACATGGACACAATTTTAAATAACTAAACCTGCATCACAACAACTCCTCATTAGTCTTTAAAAGACGTGCTTTTAACACCGGAAAAGCGGTTTTAATATTAATATTATTTTGAGTTTTTTAGTAAAATATTGCTCTAATGACATGAATTTATCAATTTAAAACATTTAGAATATAAATGACCTTATAATTACTGGCCATTCTCGTATTGCTTCTCTCTATCTCTCTCTTTCTCTCTCTTAAAGTTTTTTTCTTCTTATTTTTGTTTTGTACAGTTGAGTGTTCTGTGGTACATTTTAGTTATGTAGTTCATGTTTACAGCATTATTTTCAGTGTCACTGATCATTTATTGTTGCTAGTGAAACCAGCGATGAATAGCCTACATGTAGTCATCATGTGGCCTTCTATTCCACCACCTGTGTCATCTTCAGTACGTTTTACTAACAGATTTCATTAGCTCAAATATATTGTCAAATTAACATTACCTGACTTAATGACAAAATGTTTCATAGCCTCACAGCCACTCACGCTGTTGCGATCGAGATGCTGGTAATGGAAGGGAAACCGTTCATTTGATAGTCATAAAGTCGACAGGGGAGGAGGATGCGCGGCGAAATTAATAGCAGCTACATCATTCGCACGAACGAACGCCAGAAAGCATGTATACCATTTAGACTAGCGGCCTTTAATGTAGTTCACGTTGCTCTGCTGCGAACGTTCTCAGCGCGAGAGTGCTTCTCATACAAATGAGATCCGAGTGCGCTCACTCACGCGCTCTTTGACGTAGTCAGCCAGCTGGGCTCCGGCGTTCCAGCGCAGTACGTATGGCGCAGCGTGCCCGACCACCCTTCACATTTCATCCAGTCTACAGTTTATCCTGAAAATAGGCATCCTGACACATCTGTTCATGTGTCATCGTTTTTTTTCCACCAAACCGGGGCCAAAGACTTCCGAGAAGTAAAGCTGGTCCACACAGCTTTTATGAAATAACGGATTCATCTCTTTTTTTTATCCGCCGGAGACGAAGAATCATAGTGTTACTATAGAGCGCTCCAGTCAGCAGCAAGGAGCAGCTTTTTTCGGCGTGCCTTTCCGCCTCACCGGCATCCTGTGACCACGAAGAGGATGAGAGCGGCGGTCTCACTCTCGCCGGTTATTGGTTATTTTTCGCATTAAATCCCGCAGTGTTGTCTTTTGGGAACGTCGAAGTGGATTAATAGCGCGCGTGTTTCCCATGGCGCTGTCATTTACTTTCGCCAGTCGCGTCGGTGTTTAATGCCGGCGAAGGTGTGAGGAGACCCGCTCTGAAGGTGCTCGTCCTCCTCATCTGTCACAGCTTTTTATCTCCTCCTATACCCATTTGGTGAAAACATCTGCATTGAATTGGCAAGAAATGACCAGTGAGACATCTCTGACTGACACCACTTCAGCTGTTTCTTGATGATACTGTCGCGCGAGGTGGGAGATTTGGACTGCACGTACTGCCTTCAACTGTTCGCCGCCTGAGGAGCTGGATATGTTCAGACTAACGTGAAGATGGATGTTAGCTTTGCTGTCCTGTGGTTATTGGCCGCACTATTTGAAGGCGTTTTTTGCCAGGGAGTATACGGTAAGACAAACAGACGTAGCGGCTACGTACAATAGCATCCTTTACAGTGCTGTCGTGACCTTGCGAGGTAGACGTTAGATGTGGATGTTCATGTGTGGTGTAGGCCCTATAGCTTACATGTCAATTGACAGTTCTTGTGTTACAGGTGCATTGTAGGGCATCAGTAGCCTATGGCCACATTCTGCCTCGTGTTGGGCTTATGCATGTAGCTGCCTTCTAAATGAAACATGTTGCCTAGCATGATTGCTGATATTGATAGAACGTGTTGAAATGTAGTTATCACTAGGAGACGCATTGCTTGATCAAAGCATAAAGATCTGTGGCCATCACTGTGCACATGCAAAGTATGTATGTGGTTAGTTGTCACATGGGGAAGTTGTCTCAAGGGCTAAACTGGATGGCAGTTTGGTGATTAATTTTGTATAATTCATAACTGTATATGCCATTGAATTATATAATGTTGATATAACAACCTATTTGAGATTCAAATCTAAATGTTACTGGACTGGCTGATACAGTTAGCTGGCAGTACAAATGAAACTACCCATAACAACTTTGATAAAGACAGAACACAGTTTTAGCAATACAGAACACTGCTGGGATAATGCATAACACAAAAGTAATGCACTAAATAATAACTGAGTAATATAAAATGTGGTAGATCCAATGTGGATAACTGATAACAGTAAGACAAAACGTTTTAAATAAATCTGAAAAAATGTGGTAGTTCCTAAATTCTGAGAATCTCTTTCTTCAACAATTATAAGTCGGTTCATACATTTTAACAATATGTTATCATAAAATACTAAATTAATAATTTTTACTTATAAACAACATAATTTTAATAATAATTTACCTGAAAAGTATACATAGTATGAATTGCCATATAGTTTACAGAAAACATTTTATTTACATTCATAATAATCAAGGTACTGTTTACTTCTAAAAACTTTATACCTTTTAAAAACATTACCTTCAAAATATCTTAATGATAATAATAATAATAATAATGTAATATCTCAATATTTTTACAGTGACTATAAGTCACAGTAAAGTTTTAAATCAAAAGATTAATTACAAATTTAGAAACCAGTTCAGAAACTTTCTCTAGTTCAGAAACATCTTAAAACAGAATCATTTTATGAATTTTGTCCTTTTGAAAATTCCAATACCATCAATAGCTTTTTTTTTGTTGCCAAGCATTTAACTAACATAATTTGCTATGTAATTTCTTATTAACATAATATTTTAATGCTTGAGGACTAAATGACATATTCATATTTCATATTTATGTTATGTGCTGTCAGTGGCAATCAAGGAAATAGATTTAATAGTTTCACTGTTTCAATGTAAAGAGGAGCCATTAAATGTGATGTGTGATTTAACAGTCACAGTTCAAAAGATGTGAGGTTATTAAATTCCCTTTGACAGAATGTTATGTAGGTTAAGCTGCTCATGTCAACCGTTCATTCTGTCATAGAAACCCACATAGAAACAGCGTCCTTCTGCCTGCAGAATATTACAAATGGTTGCTCATAATGAGATGAAGGCTATACCTATAAAACATTGGCTGGGAAACCTATTATATCTGACGCCACATGGATTACAATGATACACTACACTTACTGATATTTAATGGAAGACTGTTTGGATTAATAAGAAAGAAAAATGGGCAGGAATCAGTGCATATGAACTCACTTAATTATTGCTAGAGGTTGATTGAAAGCCCCTGAAGCCAAGCACGTGTGGACAGCGGTGGAACTTAAAATGCACATTTTCCCATTTATTTATATTGTGGACTCCATGTTGTTCCTATAGTATGCAGCTGGTAATAACTTCGGGCTATTCTTTTCACTTTGCTTATACAGATTACACGGATGCCTTATATTCATCATGGCACAAACTCACAAAGCCATTTGTCTGTTACTCACTGGATGATATTTACAGTAGTTGACATTCATTGGTTAAATGGTGTGATTATGTTCATGTTTCACAGTGTGTTGGCTTGTTGCATTCTATTTGTGAGTGGCATATGAACAAACAATTGATTCCTTTGTAATGACCTGTGCAAATGTGGGACTGTTGTGGGCTATACTTCACATCTAGGAGCTGGATGCTAGTTCATTCCCTCATGCTCCATGGTGAATCATAAGGGGTTTTTGAACAATTGATACATACTGTTAAGTAGGCTTGCATGGACTCTGCACTTGGAGAATGCTCCACAGATTTCAACAGTATTTAAACAGCCATCGCAAACATCTATCCTCCACCCCTAGCATGTTATAATCATTAAATGTTTTGGATTATCTGACATGTTTACCAGAATTAAAGAATTTGCTCCATTTCAGTTCTGTAGTTGGAATTTGAATTGAATTGACCACACCTCACAGGAAGTTAAATTGGAATGACAGGAAGAATAATTTAACACAGGTAATGCATTCTGGAAAATTAAATGTTCTTCCACTCTGGTTCACAAGGGTTAAAACATATCTATCTATTTTTCTAGCATTTTCTCTGTCTGGTGGTTATAATTCATATAACCATAAAGGCATATGAAGGCATATACACTTTCAAACTGAAAGGCTTTTTAAACATTATTCAAAACTTTAAGATAGGGGTTGTCAAGCAAGCATTCAAACTTTCTCTGGACAGTTATTGACCATTCAAATTCATAAATTAAATTTGAATTTAAAAGGCATTTAGTGAGTTCTGAGTGGTGTACAGCCCTTATGTTTACATCCTGAAATGACCCCATTCTACATAATGGATCCTTTTCACAGACTGTGAATATTAACATTGTACATCTAGCATTTTCTTTGCTATATTCTCATTTAAAAAAAAAAGGTGTTATATATTATCTTGGCTTTCCCAACTATGACGACTTACGCTTTTGAGAACCCCGAAAATGTGAAACGGGTCCATTCTGTAGATTTTCCACAACAAACAGTACAAGGTCCCTTAATTCCATATAATTTTTTATCTGCTAATATCATTACAAGTGAGTCTCTGATTTTAGCAGGTTCTTATTGCTTCGTAAGGTGGTACTGTAATTGTCATTCAAGAGCATTGTGAAGTGGTAATATACCTTTTCAGTGTGGGACAATAGTTATAGCTCTTTTGCATTTGGTCTTTTCTAACTTAACTGTTTTTTGTTTTGTTTTGTTTATTTGAAATATTAATTATAAAAATGTAACCAGTATTTGCAAAAAGTTAACTGACCTTCTTTGCAGACTGTCTTTTAGCGGCAGCATGTTTTTTCTTGTTCTTTTCTTCAAATACTGTATGCTTAACTCATATCAATCTCCAATTCATGTAATGTTACTCATAGTGTTCCCATGACAGCTTTTTCATTTTTTTCCCCTTGTTGCATTTGCCTGATCAAAGGTTTTGTTAACATAACTTAGCTTTGTGCTTCTTACACTGATTTTATAATCAAATAGAGCAAATATTAAGAAGGCCGCTGTTATGTATTGCTGAACAAAATAACTGAACTTGTTTTCTATTTCAAAATTAATAAGAATTACTTCTCAGTCAACTCTAATGAAGATGTTAACTGGAAAGGCTGTACTGGTTTGGTACAAAATCACATTGTCCCACTGGATAAATGTTTTATAGTACAGCGAGACTAATGCACTATATTACAGCATCCCAACAGGCCACTTAGACTAAAATGAAAAAGAGGGCTCCAATAGTATGACATCTAAGAGGTCGATAAGCTTTTAGTTCATGTAATTCAGTTCAACTGTTGGTGCACTGTTGGATCTAATGTCAGCATGTTTTGATTGGAGATGTATGGATATTTTTCTAATATTTATATACTTTTTACCCTGTGTGATGGCTCTCTGTTTCGTATCTCATATGCAGCCCTTCCATTAATTCCAGGCTCATATCTACACAGACAGTCGACTAAGCGGTCAGCTGATTGTATCACTTCAGCTAAATGCTTCCATTCTCTGCTTTTCCAGTCTTAATCTGAGCTGCTAATATTTAAGTGTTTTTTTAGCTTCTAGTTCCCATCTGTCCATAGAAGATTTGCTTATATTTTACCAATACTGATAGAATAATCAAATGCATTCTAGTTATCTGACCACAACAGACTGCTTCAGTTTCATTGTACATTAGGTCAGACATTTCTATTAAGGCTGGACCCTGCAGGAATGGAGATCAAGCACTAATTTTACTTTAGAAGTGGTACATACTTTAATAGTCTAATTTAAATTTAATGACCACATTTTTCTGCATCTGAAATGTATCCTATGGTCACATACTGACTGTTACTGTTGTTATAACATTGGACTTTGTAAACCGGAAGTATATTTGAGGTGGCGGGGGAGGATGAAAATGGCATTATACACATTATGGAGGGGGAAGTCGTGGCCTAATGGTTAGAAAGTCGGACTCATAACCCAAAGGTTCTGGGTTCGAGTCTCGTACCAGCAGGGATTGTAGGTGGGGGGACCTGAATGAATGTACAGCGCTCTCTCCCACCTTCAATACCACAACTGAGGTGCCCTTGAGCAAGGCACCGAACCCCCAACTGCTCCCTGGGTGCCGCAGCATAAATGGCTGCCCACTGCTCCAGGTGTGTGTTCACGGTGTGTGTGTGTGTTCACTGCTGTGTGTGTGCGCACTTTGGATGGGTTAAATGCAGAGCACTAATTCCAAGTATGGGTCACCATACTTGGCCACATGTCACTTCACTTTTCACTTTTATGACTCATTGTTAAACAGAGTTCGCAAGTTGCCTGTGACAGTTTCCTCCAGGTTGGAGTTAGACTGACCACTGTGAAAGGGCCATTCTCAGTTCCTCTGGCTTCTACTCTCAACAATTCACACCTCTTACAAGCAGCCACTTAAAGGACTATAGAAAGAGTTGTACAATATTCAAGATGTGTTTGCATTTCCTGTGGCATTTCTGAAGGGAAGGGTTGGGGGAACCGTTGAACTCGTGAGTTGTGACATATGTTATTGGCTGCCATGCAGATCTTCATGCGATTGGTCTTATCGTGCAAAAAAGCTCAGTTACTCCACTCCTTCTACACACTATTCTAACACACCTTGGAAGCAATCATCAGCAGAGTAACCTTGGGATGTACAAAGCGCATTGCGGTTGTTAAGCATTACTGTTAATGTGGAATACAACAGCCTTCTTTACACATTTCCCTGAATTATTTATCGACACTCCGCTCCTGGTTTGTGTAGCACATTTACTATGCCATGTTCTGTAAGATATTAAAGACTAAGGCAAACTCAGCACAACTGCTAAACAGAAATGACATGCATAACGCAAGTGGTTACACAACTGTAACAATTTTTAAAACCCAAATCAATTCCTCTAACTGAGATTGTATGTGTTTCCTGAAATAATAATGATTTTTAGGTTTGATCCTGGCCTACATACTTATAGTTCGGAGTTTGTAAGATTATTAAATATTTTTTGAAAGTCTCTTATGCTCACTAAGGCTGTATTTATTTGATCAAATATACAGTAAAATATTGTGAAATATTATTTCAATTTAAAATAATTATTTTCCATTTTATAATTTTATAATGAAATTGTATAATGTAAAGCAAAATTTTCAACAGCCATTACTCCAGTCTTCAGTTCACACGATTCCTCAGAAATCATTCTAATATATTAATTAACAACAACAACTGAATTAAAAACTAATATTTTTGTAGTAAAACAGATATTTTTGTCACGATTCTTTGATGTCTAGAAAGTTAAAAAGAACTTATGTAGCAGTGTAAATGTTTTTACTTTCACTTTTGGTCAATTTAATGCAGTTTTGCAGAATATAAAAATATAAATTTCTTAAAAGAAAACAATAAACATTTGAATAGTGTATCTTAGGGCTGGGCAATATGGCCAAAAACATTATCACAGCAAAAACGTTTTCTATCTGTTGATTCAATAAGTTAAAGATAAATTTCAAACTTATTTCTTTTGAGTTTAAGGCAGATTTTGGCTCATAAGTGAAGAAACAAGACCATAATTGTGGTTTTAAACTACTCTTTTGGTCAGGAACATGACAAACATTCACGTTTATGAATCTTTACACTTTTCCAGTGATTTTTCCTTAAGACAAAAATATCTTAAAGGGGTCATAGGATGCCCATTTTCCACAAGTTGATATGATTCATAATGAAAAGTCTATAACATACTTTGATTAAAAATGTCTCAATGGTAGTGTAAAAAAACACCTTTTTTTACCCTGTCAAAAAACAGATCTGTCGTCAAGCCGTTTTTGTACATTTTAATTTAAAGTTAATGCGCTTGCTGACCAAATGCAACATAAGATCATTGACAACAGCTAAAATATAATTTTCAGTAAATAACAAACCTCAGCTTTAATAATAAATTTAGATAAGATTACATACATATATTAAGTGTATATCAAATAAACGGAAACTGTAGTATTAAAAACACTTTAAAATAAGATTCCATTTGTTAGATAACATGACATACATAATAGTTATATAGCAATTATTCTTCTTAGGGTTAATTTCAAAGTTCAATCTGTTAAAACTATTTAATGCACAATGAACAAACATGAATGATCAAGTGTTTGTATTAAATAACATTCACAAACATTAATGAATGTTTTAAAAATATATTGTTCATTCACTGTAAGATGTTACTAGATCTAACTTTGTACAGTAAAGTCTATACAGGAGATAAAATTTGACTCTACTTTCATTTAGTCCAAACTGTGTAAATATTTAACTTTTAAAGGGCTTTTAAAACCTGCTAGAGATATTCAGCCAAGAATTACAACTAACTAAAAAAAAAAACTTTTTCTGACGGACTGATATGACATAAACACTATATGACATAAACACTGTTAACCATACATTTGTACATTCTCTAACACGCATATTTTGGTTACACAGTTCATTTAAAAGCCTCTGGTGTGTAAAAATAGTAAATACCATTATGTTCTCCTGTTTTTTACAGTAATAAAAGTTACAGGAGCATTAAATAGTTAACAGAAATAATTTTGAACAAAATTCATTCTAATGCTCATATTAGCGTTAGCCGCGCTTATGCTAACGATTAACTACGTATAAGCTAACGGCGATGTTTATTTCAATCCGAAATTCAAATTAAAATATAGAATAATATTCATAACAGAAGCTCTAAATATTAAAAATGTAATCGAAACTTACCTGCTTGAACTTGATCGGGGTGTTTTGTTAGTTTGATGTGTTTCCTCCTCTTGAGGTCGCCACTGCTTTTAAGAAGAGGTTGCCAGGTTTTCACAATAAAACCCACCCAATCGCATTCGAGGGGGTCCCATTAAAATCGCGATCCGAGGATAAATACGATGTTTTGGCGGGGTTCCCCAGTAAAATGCGCATTCCAGGGGTAATATATGTTAATGGGGTCGTTTTCCTTTTCAACCCGCAGACACGAAAAACAACCCGCGGCAACCGTGTTAAAGCAGCCCAATTACGCGGGAAAACGGGACTGGCAACACTGGAAGAGGATAGCTTTCGGATAGCACATCAAGAACCGGGGTTGACCGGGTACTCGGTACCACCGGTACTTAAAAAAACCTGGTACCGTAACGTTAATTTTTAGTACTAACTTTGTACCGAAATACCGGGTCTTTTGACACAATGTGGGAGGGGCCTGTCTGTGTGACGTCACAAAGACAGGCATCTGAGATCGGCTCGATTTGAGAAAGGGGAAAACATTTAACAAGATTTAAAAAAACAACACTGGGTGGATTTTTATCATTATAGGGTGGTTGTGTACACACACTGCCAACACACATTTCAGTTCAAACAACTTGTAAAAGTGCATGTAGCATCCTATGACCCTTTAATAAAAGTGCATGTTCTAATGCAGGAGTTTTCAAACCTGTCCTGGAAGACCCCCAGCCCTGCACATTTGTTATGTCTCCCTCATCTAACACAGCTGATTCAACTCATTAGCTCATTAGTAGAGACTACAAGACCTGAATTGGGTGTATCTGATAAGGGAGACATACAAAATGTGCAGGGTTGGGGGTCCTCCAGGACAGGTTTGAAACCCCCTGTTCTAATGAGTGATATTGTTTCAAATCATAAAACAGGTTTGTGTTGCCAGTGGCGAACCTTACATCTGTGAGGCCCCAAGGAAAGAATGAGATGGGGCCCCTCCTACCAGCAGTGATGTCATGTATGAAAAAATGTTGTGCACCTGCTGCGACACTGAATATACTTTTTAGGTGGGCTTCAGCCTTTTCTGTAATCTCTGCACCTCTAATACTATAATCAGCTATCTGAACGATCGGGCCAGTGCTGCTTCCTCAAGAAAATGTATCATTCTCACGTGTTTAAAGTCTTATCAGTTTAAACATTAAAACAAGTGTTTTCAAGCAAAAAAAAGAGTTCTCAATGCGGTACTCACGCACTGTGATGGATCGTTTCTGTGTGCATGCACACAGAAAGATGCAGCTCACACAGTGCGCTAATAACAAAATGCAAATACAAAATCATGTCAGAATGGCTGTCTTGACAAATATACATGTAAATACAGTTAGTTAAGTCTTAAATTGTATCTTTGTATCTAATGGTCTCTGAGGGCTAAACCCCCCTGAGGATGAAATCTGTCCCTAGTGAAATCCCTGCGGGAATAAATATTTAGTCTATGAATGTGAAGGCAAAACTAAATGTAAGGGTAAGGACAGGTAGAAAAAGCTCTTTAACATAACAGTGGGAGGTAAATGCTTACCATAAAATGTTTCGTGTTGCGTTCATATTCTGGGCTCTTCAGCAGAGTTTGATCTTAATGCATAAGACATGTTAAGCATAAAAATATCCACTTTGATTATGGTGCTCTTGTCTTTGAAGTATAGTGTTTATGACAAGTGAAATGTGAGAGAAAATTGACTTTCCCTGGTTGTATTAGAACATTAAGTCATATTAAGAGTTTCACGCGATTTTCCACTCCACCTTTGTGCTCACATCTTACATCTTTTGCTGTGCCTCGAGCATGCCACAGTGATCCCGAAATGCAGAGCTCAAGTCAAAAGAAGTTTAAAAGTTTGAAAAAAAGAGACCTTGCATTTTTTTTCAATTCCACTGCCGCGTCTTGCGTTTTTCAAAGCAATAACATGCTCTGTGTGATTTGTGAATGCCGTTTAGAATGTCCTGGGATGTACCACGTACCGTGGTGGCTGCCTGTGTATCCCGTACGCCACTGTGTTGCCTGACTTTGATGACGCGTATCTTCAACACAGTTTGCAGTGCAGGCTGCAATATTAAAAAAATGTCTCTTAGAAATGCACATTTGACAGTAGTAGTTTCAGTTAGGTGCAAAGATGCAGATGTAAATTTGTTCATTATCAAAAACAGTAACACCTGTAAAAATCGTAACAAGCTCATTTTTATATGGTGAGATTTAATTATTCTAACTTAGTATTCTAAGTTTTATTAAAATTAACCACTGGTCTTCCATAGTAGTTATACATTTAGATAATGATAACCACAGTTAAAACCAATATAGCATATAGCACCTCCATGGTAAAAATGTAACTATAAGGTTTCGTTACACTTTTGGTGCATAAACATATCGAACATTTATCAAACTCTTGTTATTGTTTTATCAAGGAAAATGATATCGCGATAATTATCGTTATCATTTTATCGCCCAACCCTTGCGTGTCTATGAATAAAATATCTATGAATAAAACAAAAATATATATTTTTTAATTACATTTGAATATGTATGTACTGTATGTGTGTGGATTTTATTTTTATTTTTTTAGTTAGGCATAATTTAAGAGTTCAAACCCCCATGTAATTTAGGTGAATAATGATTTTTTTTAAATAAACCAAGTAAAATTGCAACTAAACTTAATTAATTTTGTGGACTGGAAAGCAGTTTTGACACTTGTTACAACCCGCATGTCAACGCGGTGTAAAAAATTGTCGCGGGGTGAATGAGAGCACAGACTCTGTACTGGTCGAAAGAGCCCCGGAGGGTTATTTATTTGCCCACACACTGATCACACGTGGCCTTGATGACTGGTGCTCGGTGCCCGTCTCAGAGTGGTGCTTGTGGGGTGAAGTGCCGTGGTGCAGATTCTTCTCCTGGGGTGCCGTCGGAGTCTGTGAATAAGGAGAAGCAAGCATTAATGTCGCCTGGAGCTCCGTTGCAACTCCCCACTGGTGTCTCTTCTCCTGGCTTTTATGGCTAGCGGGAACTAGCTCCAGGTGCACCACTCATCACGCACAGGTGTTGTGCTTCTGTGATCAGTGGGGCAGCGGCGTTTCCAGGGCGACACTAATCTGGACTCGGGATACTCGCCACATCCCCCCCCCCAGGCATCGCCCTGGTCCTGTGGGGGTATACAAGGGGGGGATTTTAGGTTACCTGTCAGACCTGCCCAACCGGACCAGCCCCGGGAGAGACCGTCCGCATTTCCGTGGTCGGCCTTGGCCCGATGTTGTACCTGGAAGCAGAAGTCCTGGAGTGTGAGGAACCACCGCGTCACCCGGGTGTTTGTGTCCTTCGCCTTGGACATCCATTGTAGTGGCGCATGGTCTGTGACGAGGGTGAACCGGCGGCCCCAGAGGTAGTACTTCAACTCCAGGACTGCCCACTTTATGGCCAGGGCCTCTTTCTCCAAGGTGGCGTACCTGGTCTCCGCGGGGGAAAGTTTCCGGCTGATGTAGACTATGGGATGTTCCTCTCCATCCCGGAGCTGGGAGAGGACTGCCCCTAAGCCGGTGCCGGAGGCGTCGGTATATAGGGTGAAGGGGCAGCCGAAGTCTGGGGCATGCAGGACCGGGGAAGACGTCAGGGCCGTCTTGAGGGCCTGGAAAGCGGCTTCTGTCTCGGGAGTCCAGTCTATCCTCTCCGGCTGCCCTTTCCTGGTAAGGTCTGACAGGGAGCAGGCTATATAGGAGAAGTTAGGAATGAAGCATCGGTAGTAGCCCGCCAACCCCAAAAATGCCCGTACCTGCGTCTTGTTGACGGGACGTGGGAACTTCTTTACCGCCTCGACCTTCTTTTCCTGGGGCATGATGAGCCCCCTTCCAATCTTGTACCCCAGATACTTTGCTTCGGTGAGGCCGAGGTCGCACTTCTTGGGGTTGGCAGTCAGGCCAGCCCACCGGAGCTCTGTCAACACCCTCCGTAGACGCTCCAGGTGCATGAAGTGAATGAAGACATCGTCCAAGTACGCCGCGGCGTAGGCTTGGTGGGGCCGGAGCAAGATGTCCATCAACCGCTGAAACGTGGCAGGTGCCCAGTGTAGGCCGAAGGGTAGCACCCGGTAATGCCAGTGGCCGTTGGGAGTGCTAAAGGCTGTTTTCTCCCGGGAGCCCTGGGATAGGGGCACCTGCCAATAGCCTTTGGTGAGGTCCAAGGTGCTGATGCATCAAGCCTTGCCCAGCCGGTCCAAGATATCGCAGCATAGGATATCCGTCGAAGGCGGAAACTTGATTAACCTTCCTGAAGTCGTTACAGAAACGGAGGGTGTTGTCCGGCTTTGGAACCATCACTATTGGGCTGGCCCAGGGGCTACGGGAGGGCTCGATGATTCCCAGTTGGAGCATCTTCTTGACTTCCTCCTCTATAGGCGGCCGGCGAGCTTCTGGTATCCGGTAGGGCCGCTGCCGGACTACGACTCCTGGTGGTGTGTGGACCTCGTGCTCGATGACCGTGGTTCTACCCGGGGTCTCACTGAACACATCCTTAAACTGACTGACCAGGGCCTCGAGTTCCATCTTCTGGGTCGCCGACAGCTGCGGATCTATGTCCACTACTGGAGGGACGGTATGGGCCAGCGCGGCAAGTTGCTTGAGCAAGTTAACGTAGTAGATTTGCTCTGTTCGTTGGCGGCCGGGTTGCCACGAGGTGTTCTTTAACCAAGGGCATGACTCGGTCAATCCTTTCTCTCATCTCCCGCACGTGCTCGATGAGGCTACGAAGGGGGGCAGGTTGGTTCTCCCACGCTTCCCGAGCGACGTCTAAAAGACCCCGGGGCTGTCTCCCAAACAGCAGTTCGAAGGGTGTGAAGCCTGTGGAGGCCTGTGGTACTTCCTGGACTCCAAGAGCACGTAAGGTATCATGAGGTCCCAGTCACGCCCATCTTCGGCCACCACCCGCTTCAGCATTCGTTTGAGCGTCTGGTTAAACCTTTCCACCAAGCCATCTGTCTGCGGGAGGAGCTGACAGTGGTCCGTCATGACCCGGGAAATGAAGGGGGTACCCTGGTCAGTCAGGATTTCCTTTGGGATCCCGACTCGGCTGGCCAGCAGGAATAGTTCTCGGGCAATGTTCTTGGCGTTTGCCGCACGAAGAGGAATGGCTTCCGGGTACCGGGTGGCATAGTCCAGGATGACTAGGATGTGTTCATGTCCCCGGGCAGACTTCGGCACATAAATATTCCAACACTTTTGTCTTGCACACATCTTGTACACACTCCTGTTTTCAATAAACTAGATGTGACACAGCAAAAAACTTTGCACCATTCTTTGCTGTCTTGCTGCTAATATTGTAAGGTTTTCAGCGGGATTTCCATTCAAGTTCTCAAGCATGACGGATATGTGGATATGCTCATGGGGAGAACCAATAGGCTTACATAGCCCACACAGCACTATAAAGTTCTGTTTTTTTTCTTTTCTCTCTCCTTTGAAATACCCTTTTTGTGTTGTGTAGTTGGCTTTCTGCTATCTATGGGTTTCTGTTTTTTTTTTTTACTGATGGTTGACTAACCATGCAATGCATTACTGCAACCCACTGCTGTTTTGAATGAAATCATTGTTGCTTATGCAGGGCGAGTTATAGACAGTGGCCAAAAATAATACTGGGCTGAAATGGAAAAGACTAATAATAGCAAGTCTAGTGGCTAATATTGGGTAAAATGCACATGTTAATGAATAATTAATGGCGGGAAGTAACTGGGGTAAAAAGAATCAATGAATGTAGCCTCTCTCTCTTGAGGACCAGTGTGAGCTAAAGTCCTGAAAGCAGGAAGGCAAGATTAGTGTCACTACAGAACCATAAAAACAAAGCTATCAGTCACAAAAACTGTGTCTTCCCTCGAGAACAACAGCTAAACAGTCATTTAACACTTTGGACACTGAAATACTAGTGATGGCTTCCAGAACATTTTATGCAATAGGTGATAATTCTCATATTCATACCAATCTCAAATAATGACTTATGTAATGCTAATAAATGCCAACTGATATTGCACAATATTCAAGATGCATTTTTATGCTTCAATCATATATATTATTTATTGTATATATTATTTATTTACTCTGGAAGCAGCTCTCCATCCTTACTGATTTTTATAGCTGTTATGAAGCAAATAGCCTCTAGCAGATGTTGATTGACAGAGACTTTGAGGTTATAATGAAGTCTTACAGCAAAGTATAGTCAAAATCCTCTCAAACAGTATTTGGAATACACCCAACACAGCATATTTTGGATGTCTCTTATTTGACACGTCCAATCGAGGTCATGATTCATGAAGCACTCTACTATCTGCCTGATGAGAACCAGATGCGTTAGATTAGGAAGATGTCCAAAATATGGGCTGTGTCCAGTCCACTTACTGCCGGGCAGTCAGTCAGTGCTTCATTCATAATTCATTCATTTCTAAGACATCATAACATCATCGCTAAGGATTAGAACAAATTAAAAATCTATATATATATGTATAAAAAATATATTTTTTATACTTTTCTTAGAGCTGAGTTGTGTTTTGCTTTTCTAAGTGATGCCTAATGATCTAGAGCACATTCATTGATTGAAATAGAGTATAGTCATAACCAAATAAATATATAATGGCTAAAAAGGCTTATTTCTTGCTTGAAATAGAAACATAATTAAAAACATAATAATAATTTTAAAATATGAGATTAGTTAAATTACTTTTCTAAGTCAATTTGTGTATGTATAAAGGTATCTGGTTTCAGACAGGCATTATAACATTATGCCTTATGATCCAGAATGAATTCAAATGAGGTATAGTCATAACCAAATAAATATTTAATGACTAAAATGCTTATTTCTTACTTGAAAGAGAAATATAATTAAAAAAGAAACCTTTAAAAAGGCCTCAAATTATAAAATGCTGTTACTTTTTTAAGTGATTTGAATTTTCACATGGTGACTGAAAAAAACAACAACAACAAACAAACAAACAAACAAAAAATAAATTCAATACTCTAAACTAAAGCCCGACCTATATATTGTTTTGCCGATATTATCGGCCGATATGAACCTGTCACCGATATATTGGTATCGGCGAATATGCCGCCGATATGAATTTTTTTTACCGAACATATAACGCAGATAAAATGCTTGTAATGGTGTAATTACTTAGAGCGTGCTCCATTGTTTGCTACTGACGACCTGGATGAAACGCTTTAAAGCTTAAGTCTATGGAAAACCATTGAAACTTTGAACGGCCATATCTCCGTAACGACGTGGCGAATCCGCACCAAATTCGGGGGATCCCTTCAGCTCAAGGAACCCTCTCGAACGTGAATCACGTGTACGTCTAGAGGCCCGCTTTCGAATGGGACCACCCCCGCGTCGATAGCCCCCGGGGTTCGGGAGTTACTGGTGGTTAAATTCGCGGTCCGGCGCCGACCGATCAAGCGATCCCCGGGGGCTACCGACGCGCGGAGGGTGACGTTCGAGAGGGCTCCTCGAGCTGAAGGATCCCACGAATTTGGTGGAGATCCGCCGGCGCATTCGCAAGATAGTGACACCAGCCAACACTTTCACATTTAGTAAGGAGGTCTTTTGTTAAGGCAGCAGCATTCAAGCGTTGTCTTATTCGACTGTAAGTGCCCTGCAAAGTGGACTTCACATGATATTCTGCCATGATTCCAGTTCCAAGGGAACGTACACATTACATTCAAAAGGCATTAAAGTGCACGAGACTTTGTATTTATTTACAGAGGTATATTATGCCACAATTCATACTTCTCTAGTAAGTTTCGTCTGTATGTGAAGACAGTAGCACAAATCCGTGAATGAATGTTCCGAAGTGAAATAAACTTCAAAGGAATAAAGTTGAATGGAATTGAATTAAAAAAGTTGAATAAACTTCCACTTTACTGTTCAGTGCACTGATGTCAGACTAATTTTGGATAATAAAGTTTATTGTTAAATTGTTAAATGCCATGCCTCCATTGCATATCTTTGTCACGTCATTATAAGTGTTTGATCACCACATTTGAGTGATCATTGCAAAACATATTTTTATGTATATACATTCTGTTTATGTATATACTGTATTCTATATGTAGTACCAGTCAAATGTTTGGACCCTCGAATGGGAAAGTGTCCAAACTTTTGACTAGTACTGTACTATAATATACACAAAGAATATCGGCCGATATCGGCCTTTTTTTACTCCCTAATATCGGTATCGGTATCAGCCCCAAAAAAAACATATCGGTCGGGCTCTACTCTAAACTCTTAGGGAAAAAAGCACAAAGCTGTCACTGTGGTGGAAATCTATGTACAAAAGCCAAAAGGTAGTCTTTCTACCTTATATTCCCCTAAATCGTAAATATCAGTAAAAGCACATATCAATAGCTTTTGAAATTGTACCACCTCATTACAATTTTGTACCTTTTTTTCGGAGTGTGTAGACTTTGAACACCCAGAAGACTTTAGCAACTGCATAGCAACACCCTGGGAACCGTCCACAACACTCTGGCTCTAAGGAGGCAAGATTTGCACAGGAAAGCACCACTCATATTTTTTTCAAAAATGTCAAGTGTAGATGATTTCTGATAAGTGCCTTGCTGAACTATGCATGAACAGTGAGTGTGCCTTGATCAAACCTGTGTGCCTATAGACTCTAAGAATGTTCCAACAACCAATGGAACAGCACAAAATAACCTCACCAAGACCTTGGACTTCACATTTGTTAATGATTTAGTGAAGGTCTCTGAGGACAGCGTTATAACAGAACCATTTCCTGCTGAGCCCAGTGCAAAAACCATCTCTGCACATCTGCGTTCCCCTTTGACATGGAACGTTAAAGAGGTTTGAACCATGGCAGAATTATTGTATTAAGGTAATGAACGCTGCTTGTAAGGCTTATATTTATTTATAGATTTCTTTTTTTATTCATTTATTTCAGGAAATCATTCAAAGGAAATAAAAATTATTGGGGGCTATTTACCTACCCATGGTGCTTTATTGATTTGGAATGATTTTTGCTGCCTTTTATAACAAAGTTTCTCAACTACATTTACAGACTTTTGTGTTTCATGTTAAATGAAAATGGCTTGTAGTTTAAACTCATTAAACATTTATGGAAATAAGTGAGTTTTGCAACTGCATCAGTGAACTTTCGGGGCAGAGCTAAGCAACATTTGTCAACACGCAAATCCGTAAATTCTTATGCATCGAACCTTGTATTTTTTCCATTAGTGCAGGCTCTCCGCTTAGGTTTATCAAGCCATTAGCTGTAGATTTTGTGGGAATGAGTGTTAATAAGTGTTAATGAGTGCTAATGAGTATAAAGTAGTGCACATTACTGCAAGCAATGCGGGCATTTTGTGGTTCGCTGCTCTGTTTAAGTTGATTTTCAAGAAGATTTCACTTTCCTCAGAAATTTGGAGAGGTTTCGGTTCAGTCTTGGAAAACTGATATCCACATTGCCGGTAATGGAAGGTTACTGATCAAAACTATTTTCCAATAAGGAGAGGAAATTAATTGTTTATCACTTGTTCTTTGTTGGGATGAGGCTAGTCATTAGATGTGAAAGTCTGGCAGGCCTGTGTCGCAGGTTACTTTGAGAGTTACCCTGACTTGTGTGAGGATGCACTTCTTAATTAAAATTTCACAAGCTGGAAGCTGGTTAACTTAAAGGTGACATATGAAAATCTGACTTTTCCAGGTTTTAAGTGCTATATTCAGGTCCCCGGTGCATCTACCAACCAAGGAAACGTGAAAAAGATTAACCCAGTAACTTTGTTTTGGTAAGCCTTTTTCTGCAAGCGTCTGAGAAAACGATCGCATCTGATTTCGCTCCCTTGGTGACGTGGCAAAGGGATCTCATCATTATAATATTACCACCCCTTAATCTGTAAATGTAATACACCCACAGCGCCGTCATTGTGTTTTCGCAAGCGACAACAGTGTACCAGCTCTAATGCCATGGCGAAAGTTTGAGCAAAACACGCTGACTGTTCTGTCTTCGGCTGCACAGATGAGCACAGAACACTATTTAGAGTCCCAGCCTCAGAGGAGACAAGAGAGCAGTGGATTTATTGATTTATTTACTGTATATTGCTGCTGCCACACAGATCTAAAACATGCAATTTATTTCCCAGCAGTTTACCTTCACAGACATAACCGACTGTTTTTGTAACTCATGTGTGTTTTTAATGTAAACTTGTGTGCGATGAGAACTTAGTTTAGTACCTAAATGCTGTGTGGTGGCCGCTTTCTGTCTGTATGCTTCAGGTATGTGCGCATAAACATGATAATCAGAACCAAAACAGATGTTTTTAGCAGGTCCGAGCTGTAATGGCGCAGCTCTATTCTGGAAAAGGGGGCAGGGAGCAGCAGCATATTTGCATTTAAAGAGACAGGCATGTTTCTGCTTCCACTCAAAATAGACATTTTCAAAATGATATAATAAATGATCTGTGGGGTATTTTGAGCTGAAACTCCACAGACACATTCTGGGGACATCAGAGACTTATATTATATATTGTAAAAAGGGGCATAATATGTCTCCTTTAAGGCCATGCTAACAGATTTATGAAGAAGTTGTTGGATCCTGTCTGTCTCATGCTAATATATTTCAAATGAATGTTCAGTGAAAACAAAGATGTCTGCCCCTCCATTTTTACATAAGCACTGGAATGTAGTGCAGCAGAAACCACTGTTTTTTATCCCAGTGGAAGATTTAATTCAGGAATCCATTCATTCTCTGTAATAAGGTGAAATCTCAAGGGCATCATAAAGAAACCAATCAAGCCAACAAAATTATTGTAAACATTTTTTTAAAAAGATGTTACTGTGCACACGACAGACACGACTGCAGTAGTTTCCTCTTTCTCTTGATTTCAAGCAAAATGATGATGGATGCACAAATATGATTATGCCAGACAGTAAAATTTCTCTTAGCATCTTAGTGGGATCAAAAGTAATCTGTATATTTGAGATTGGACAGATCTGGTCATGATCAAATATTAAATCAGCTTACCTACATGAGCAAGGCTCCATGAAGCAATGCTGTCAGAGTTATTAAAATACATTGGGCTCCAAAAGTCTTCTTTTCGCATTTTTCTAATGTAATACATTTTCCCCAATTTAAGGCTGGGCGATATAGCTAAAAAATGTATCAACGATATAATGTTTCATATCGTTCGGTATTGATAATTATTGAAATTTTTTATAACCTTTTTTAAAACAAAGAGCAATAGAGATAGAAAATAGAGCAATATAATATATATAATATAATATTTAACCGCTGTATTTTTAAATAAACTCAATTTATTTAGACAAACAACTATTTTTTTGTTTTAACAGTCCACACAATATCCGTTAAAATGGCCATACAACAATTATAAACAAAACAGCATCACATATTTATGCATTGCTTAATACAAAGAGCTGAATCGCCCATCACACAGATTGCCTTTTAAAAACATGAGACGCAGTGAAAAAGGAATAAACCTCCACAAATTCGAAACATGTTTTCTGAAGGTTTAAACTGTTTTAACTTTGCATGGCTTTCTATACATCTCTTGTGTCAGACGCGAGTGCAGCAGTCGTATATTTCGTCCGTTCTAGAACAGTCTCACAACCACTGGGTCGCGACCCACTACCGGGCCGTGGATGAATTGCTACTGGGTCACAAGAACGTTCTGGGAAAAATTAGTATAGATATGGCACTCTGTTATTTATTTATGTTAATGATTGTTCTAATTATTCTGTATTTTCTTTGTATGCGATTGATATGGAGTAGCAATTTGACAATTACATGTTAAATAAGTAAATGAAAGATTTCTCTGATCTGTCACATATTAGGAGTTAAACAGATCGCAGTTGATCCATAATACATACGGATGAGACCCTACCGTTCGGCACGCACATGATTCACAGATTAATTTGCCAATTTACACATACAAGTAATTTTAAACCACAAGAAAAAGAAACGAAAGAGAGCTCAATTCGTTACTCACACACTGTTCTCGCACACAATCAAAGCGCACACAAGCATAGAGACGTGTTTCAGACAGTGCGTTAAATACAGAGTTGCGTATACATACACATAAAATTAGCCTATGTCAAAAACCCTTCATGGCATTGTCATTCTCTGTGCTTTAAATTTTTTTTTTCTTGCTTATCCAAAAAAATAGTCCGATCTCTGACTAAAAAAACCCACAATATAATGCATTGAACCACTAAATAATGCTATTATAATACTATATAATAGCCTAATATACAGTATATATATATATTGACTGTATTATAGATATAATATTCCCCCAAGACGTCCAGCGCTTGTCCGCGAGAATATTTAAAAATAAACCGGCTGTGGTGTAAAAAAGGGTTGGAGAACCCTTGGTCTAGGAGAGGAAGATGCGCTGAAGTTATACATTCTGTATGAATGCTGGTTTGGTTTTAACCTAATCAAGTCGTCTCGCATTGAGCTACTAATATTTCTCATATTGTGAACGGATGAATAATGCAAAAGCAAATCGAATCTCGTGGTCTAGACTAACAAAACATTAAAATGCACTGTCACTTAAATCATCACCGCATCTCGCGCTCCACTGATTACGCTCCCTGACGCACACCTAACATTTGATTGTACTATTTTTGCATTCAAATGCAAATGTTTATTTTAAATTCGACTAATATTCTATTTTTATTATTCACAATCTCCTCATCACAGGCAGGCACATCACTCATGTTCGTGTTTGTGTGTGCTGTCTGCGTCACTCATAGCACATGACTATATCGTGCACTATATTGA
Source organism: Sinocyclocheilus anophthalmus (assembly GCA_018155175.1). Taxonomy (NCBI): domain Eukaryota; kingdom Metazoa; phylum Chordata; class Actinopteri; order Cypriniformes; family Cyprinidae; genus Sinocyclocheilus; species Sinocyclocheilus anophthalmus. The sequence goes on along the minus strand of JADLZN010008825.1, from coordinate 12,830 downwards.
ACATTTTTATATCGTTATCGAAGAAGGTGTACCGTCGATAAATATCGATACCGTTTTATCGCCCAGGCTAGGGCTGCAACAACTAATCGATAAAATCGATTATTATCGATAATGAAAATCCATCGACAACGATTCTCATTATCGATTAGTCGGGTCTGCCCACAGTGCACGTACAACTGCAGCTGGTCGCATCAAATTACAGCACTGAATAACGCATTTCTATGGACAAAATGCATTTAAAAATATTGGAGGAAACAGAATGAGCTCATGCAGGAAAAGTATGTGATCCAAGCTGCCCAAAACATGAGAAATCTTTATTTTAAGCTTCAAGCTGATGCATTAGCGTAATGGCATGCCCTGTCAGACGCTTTGACAGATACGTGTGTTCATCCCCAGTGTAAAAAAACTTTCAGTTAATGGTCATATCCTTATCTGTAAATGTCACAAATTCACGCGAGCCTTTTAATTTTTGCATAAAGGCCCACCCTGACAGTTTGCGTTAAGTTGAAATCTTTACTGAAAGAGTGCCGGCGCGGCGGGTATGTGCATTAAACAGACCGAACACAGAGAGGAAGACAATATTCGGCGCAAAAACATTCATTGTGCTGAAATATCTGTTGTTGAACATTAAATTTAGGTTTAAAAGTCAACATGCAGTGCGAGTAATTTATGAGAGTAGGAACTGTGAAGGGACAGCCCTGGAGGCTGGTGCAGAGCAGGAACAGGGTGGAGACAAGGGAAGCCTCCAGGGTGGATCAGGGAGCCATGACGGAGCAGGAAGTTCAGGTTGCCATGGTGGAGCTGGTAGCTCAGGGGGCCATGGCGGAGCTGGCAGTTCATGTTGCCATGGCGAAGCAGGTAGCTCAGGAGGCCATGGCGGATCAGGAGACTCAGGAGGCCATGGTGGTATATGGGCGCTCTGGAGGAGCAGGCACTGGAGGGCGCTCTGGGGCTGGGGCCGACACTGGAGCGAGCTCTGGGGCTGGTGCCGTCACTGGAGCGAGCTCTGGGGCTGGAGGTGAAACTGGAGCAAGCTCTGGGGCTGGAGCCAACACTGGAGTGAGCTCTGGGGCTGGAGCCCTCCCTGGGCTTGACGGGGGATCTGGAGCCCTCTGTGGGCTAAACTCGGGGGCTGGAGCCCTCGCTGGGCTTACTTGAGGATCTGGAGCCCTCCCTGGGCTTGACTGGGGGTCTGGAGCCCTCCCTGGGCGGGACTGGGGATCAGGAGCCCTCCCTGGGCTTAACTGGGGATCAGGAGCCCTCCCTGGGCTTAAATGGGGATCAGGAGCCCCTCCCTGACACAGTGACAACAGAAATAACACATTACTAACAGAGTAATAAAACCGGGAGGAGCTATAGGAGGAGCAGGACACAGCAGGCGCTTTCAAGGAGCTGGCACGGGAGCCAATCAGGGGATGGCAGGTTTGAATGAGGAAACGCCGGCAGCTGAACAGGAACGGTGTGGGTCTTGACACATGAACGGTCAGCATTTCTGGATGAGGACGATTGTGGGCTCAGAGGATCGGGGGTGTGCTTGGGGCCTGAGCAGCGCAGGCGGTTCGAAACCGTGGTGCAGTTGGGGGGTTCCTGGCCTGGCTTGGGTGAGACTGAGCAGACGCGGCGTGCCTAAGAGGGTATTAAAGTGCACGACGCACCCCCCGGCAACTTGTCCTTTATATAACTCTTAACTTTATCATGGGAAAGTTAATAAAGAACAGGACTAGATTAGCTCGATCAGGGGATAATCACATTCGGGAAGATCGCAGCGGATCGTCTCGCCATCCAGTCCCAGCTGAAAGCATGCACCAAGAGCGGCGTTATGCCAGCTCAGCTGGTTAACAAGCTCTAGGAAATCCTCCACATACCGCTCCAACTTCCAACCAGCCTGCCGCAAACCCCACAGCTTGTCCTCAGCCGTCATCTTATTTTGGTCCGGTCTTCTGTCACGGGGTGTAAGGCAGGGAAACACAGGAGACTCTGAGAATTGTTGCAAACAGGAACTTTTAATTGAAGATTAACATAACGTGGAGAAAACACACTAAAAATATCGGAGACCGGACACTGAATGAACGTAGGAGACTATAAAGAAGCATATAAAGAAGCACAAATGATGAGACTAAATTAACACAGGTGGAAACTAATGAATGCTGATTAACTAAATAATTAGAACAGGAAAAGAACCAAATAAGGACAGACAGGAACTAAACAGAAATCGACACGTGCCAGAGAGTGACTGTGATCAAAGTGCACGCGACACGTGTTCCTGTAGAGCATACTGTGATTTTATTAGTGATTAACAAATTTATTAAAACAAATTTATGTAAGGTTTTTAACCAATTTTGTAAGGTTTGTGCCACTGCTGCTATTAACTAACAGTATTGGTAATTACCAAAATATTTTTAGCTTTCTGTATTGGTTAGTCCTCCAATATGCGTAAGCTGTATAGTAACAGTAGTAGGCTTTTTTTAATGCTATAATATAATTATTGCTGTTATCTGTGAAAGAAAGGCAGAAAAAAACTGTCAAGTGCTTTATAGTGTTTTTTTATTCAGATACCCAATTAGTCAAAAAGTACATCAACAATGCTAGCAAGCATGCAAGCTGTTATCAAAGGCAAAGGAGGCCATTTTTGTTATTATGTGAATAAATAATATTTAGTTGTTTCAGTTTGTTATTTGCCCAAAAAAATGACAATAACATTTTTAGAATTAAACTATGTTTTGAAAGATACCTAAAATATGTGTGTTTTCTCTTATGACAGGCGGTCTAATAAATTGTTAAGGACTGTATGTTTTCATAGCATTCAGTTGGCACATTTGTTTGAAGGACATTGGGCAGAATGTGGAATAGTGTGTTTTTGTCAGTAAAATTAAAATAAAGAAAATAGTTTTTTTTTTCTTTTTCCGATTAATAAAAAAAAAAGAATCGGCCAACTAATCGATTATCAAAATAATCATTAGTTGCAGCCCTAGCCCAGGCCTATTCCCCATATAGCAAATTATAATTATTATAGATTTTGAATGTGTTTTAATATAAGATGTTTCAGATTCATTTAGCTTTAACAAAGAGATACAGTTATACCCTTGTTTGATCCCAAGTGACATTTTATTAACTTTGTATCTTTAAATCCATTTTCCATTTGACAGTTGGCAAGTAAACCTGGACTTTCTCATCTTATTGAATAGCATTACCCTTCTGTTCTGATTATTTTTTTTTTTCCATTAATATATTCCATTATTTTCAGTAAGCTAGTCATTGCAGTCATTTACTGCAGTTGTTCCTCTGCTGGTCTTTTTTTCTTCGTTTTCTTTTCCTTAAGTGTGAATTCACACTCTATAATGAAAAACAGCCTGTGTGCCTGCATCAGCACATACTCTAACTTTGATTGTGTGTGCGTGCAGATTTGTGTTTGTGATGCACCTCATAAATTATTCCTCCAGAAAGGTTTTTTGCCACTCTGTTATCTTTATGATCATATTGTTTCCTTTAGACAAGCAATTAGGTTTTCTGTGAATTCAAAGTGAATTATACAAAATTATGAATGTGCCTCAAGATGTAACTTCATCGTGAACTCTAGTGAATTGAGATAAACTACCTAGACCGAGATGAATGCTGTATGTGGTTCTGTTCTCCAAATGATCACATAGAAAAATACTTATAGATGCGTTATGTTATTGTATAGCAATCTCAGGTTTTTAAGGCATTCTTGCATTTTTGGTGTTCTTGCATTTTTCATTCATGCTTTAAAGACCTTTATTGCATGCAGAAATAAATGTGAAACATTAGCACTAATTTTCTTGGTTATAAGAATAAGATAAAAAAAGAAAAGAAAAATTCACCTCCTGTTTGCTTTTTGCTGACCTCTGTTGATTTTTATATCTTCATAGTTTCAAGATCAATTGTCTTGGAGTGCAGTTTGCCAATATATCACTAATCTGCAGTCTACATCAGTTTCCCAACTTTTTTGTTTTATGGACCCTCATTTCTTCATCTTCAGATGGGTACATGTTTCCCTTCACTTTTGTAAGAAACAAATCCATTATTACGGCATTCTAACTTTAAACCATTGCATTGAGTCCATGATCCATAAAACGTTTCCTTGAGTGGGAAAAAGTCCATCTCCTGTTGTCCTCTCACATCAACATCCACCGGCATATTTGTTTAGAACTGTTTTTTTCACATGTAAATGGTGCTTGATCTGTGCATATTTAATACTTTTGTACTATATAGCACTAATGCAAATTTGTAAGGTTAGTATTTGTATTTACCATGCATTTGTATGCCTTTTGAGAAATGCAGGATGTGTTTATTGTTTAATTGCTGCATTTAATGTGATTATTGATTTCTGTTGGGTGATGGGAGGAGAATATAACAGGGCATTGTTGTTAGCTTTTTAATTTTTTCTTTCTTAACTTTTAGCGACACTCCCCATATATTTGAATTATGAATTACTGCCTAGATAAAAGTAAAAAAAAAACATGCCGGAGTCACATATTGAACGCCACTCACTGGACTTACTTTGACAACGCAGCGAAAGTGCCCCCAGTAACCGCCGTCCGTAATAACGGTGTTGCAGAAATGTATTTAGAGGCACATATTTCGAATGAGCCTGGGTTGTCCATACTGCACTTGTGAACGATGTGATACTTCTTCATTGACTGCTGTGAATTGATGGCGGTCAGATAAGTACGATTTGAACCATGCTGATGCAATTCCACTAATGCCAACATAAATTTCTAGTCTATTCAAAAGAATGTTGAGGTCAATAGTGTCGAACGCAGCACTAAGATCCAGTAGCACTAATAGAGAGATACAACCACGATAAGATGATAAGAGCAGGTCATTTGTATCTCTGATGAGAGCAGTCTCTGTACTATAATATAGTCTAAATCCTGACTGGAAATCATCACAGACACCATTTTTCTGTAAGAAAGAGCATAGATGTGACGAGACTACCTTTTCTAGTATCTTTGACAGAAAAAGTGAAAATTGAGATCGGTCTGTAATTAACTAATTATCCATGATCAAGTTGCATTTTTTAAATGAGAGGCTTAATAACAACCAGTTTGAAGGTTTTGGGGACATATCCTAATGACAATGATGAATTAATATATTCAAAAAAGAGGAAGGGAACAGGACTCGGGAAACACTAGATACTCACGCGATGTGTGTTAAGTAAGATTGATGGTATGGGGAATCTAGCATACATGTGGTTGGTTGGATGATGTAACAAGTTTATACAATTCTTTCTGTAGCAGAGAATGAGTGGAATTGTTCCTTAGGTAATCTATAGACCAATTCAGAGTAGACGTCACAGTTACGTCACTTGCAGCTGCGCACACATCGGACATGGGAACAAGTGAGGTAAATGGGTAAAATCAATGGATATAAAAGAACATATTTGATGATCAAGATTCGGAAGCAAATCATTTTTATAGAATACGTAGTCAAAGACGCAATTGAAGATAACGCAGACGTGTAAAAAGGGGACATACTGGATGGAAAACTGCATGATTACTCTACTTTTTAGAAGCCTACATTCGATTTAAACAAGTCGGTATACAAATATTCACATATGCTGTGCATAGGGGACCGATATGTATTAGCCCGACAGTACAGCATGAATATATTTAAACCTTACTATTAAATATTATTTAAACCTTACTATTAACAGTTTTACATAACATTTATTTATTTTATCTCACAATTCTGACTTTTTTTCTCGCAAATGCAAGTTTATATCTCGAATGGGAATTTATAACTCGAATTAACTCAAAATAGGGAGTTGGCAAAATCTGAGGAAACAAGTTCGAAGAGCCAAGGGCAAAAAAGATGCGACGAATGATAGTGTTTTTCGTATTAGAATTGTGAGAAATAACTCGGAATTGCGAGAATAAAGTCAGAATTTATGAAATAGATGATAAATTTATCTTTTCTTTATTCCATGGCTTCATAGACTGCCACTTGAAAACCGTCATTTTCTTCCACCAGATAGGCTCTGCCCACAAAAAACGTCATCCCTGTTTTGGATCTGTAAGACTATCCCACTCTCTAACGTCAATTTCGTTGAATAACAGTGCTTATCGCTGGGTGACAAGCTCTTGTAATATGCGGAGAACATTTTGAAAATTACATCTAATCAATATAATTTATAATTTTTTTAAACCTAACTATTTTGTGCCATATCCGTGAAATTCTCTAGCCGTAAAGGCTATCTCTCCCGGGTTTTCTACAACCATGATGCACGCGCATCCTGAATCTGAGCGATGAACGGAACGCACAACACACACACACACACATACACACACGAAATAGTCGGACTCATGAAAAAAAATTTAGTTAATATTTGCATAATTTATGATTTATTTTATCCACCCACGACCCACCCGCAAATAATCTGCATTTGAGGCCAACTTCAGTCTACTCATCACCTTAATTTTAACTGCATTTGTAGCCGGCACCATAGCCAGACTGATAAACAAACACAGACCGGAAGTTAACTTCGGGCCAGGTGCGTGCACCCGATGAAACCGTCTATATAAAGCTTGAAGCATCAGAATCGGCATCGGTATCAGCCGATCACCATGACAAGAAATCGGTACTTCGGTGCAAAAATCCTGATCGGAGCATCCCTAGTAAAAAGTCATCACATTATTGAATTTATGTTTGTTTAAGAATGACAAATGTTAATGGGCAGCTTAGTCTAATAAGTAGACAACATTGTCTTGTAAATCATCTTACAAGACTAAGATATCCAGGAAATGGACATGAGTGGTTGAACATACTCTAGTGCCTTGTCCAAATACACACACTTGTGGTCTTTGCGCTTGACCACTTGACTTCTTATATGACGTATTTCCTGTATTTGTTCCAAGTGTTCAAGTGAGCATGAAGACAACAAGTGTGTGTACAACTTTTCATTACCTGATGGGACACACTTATAGTGTTGTAAAAACGCAGAGTGTTTACAGAGTTTTATTATTATTTTCAATACTTTGCATTTTAAAATCAACTTCTAAATGTCTGTTCAGTAGTCCTATAGAGACCCACAATTAAGGAAGTGATAATAAAAAGCAGTTGCAAAGTTGTACCAAAATAAATATACTAATAATAAAAATGTGTGCACTTTGTTTTACCACCAACTTTATATGTCCATTTTATTAATTAATATTTAACTTACATTGGAAAGGTTTCCATGACCTCTCGCTCTATCTTGGCAAAAAGTCTCACGATTTATTTCCAGAACATGGTGCATGATGGGATACACTAACCCTCGAATACCACTCCGGAGCAGTATTCGAGATAGTGTGGGTTTAGTGTACGTTAAGAGCACTGCGCTTTGGTATTTTTAAGACCTTGGAGAGTCTTGCGCACTTACTTCCTGTCACGTGCACGTGCTCTCAAGTGGCTAAAACCACAAGTGTGGACATTTGGACAAGGGGTAGGCCTCAAAACTAGTCACACTAACCTCAAGAATGGTGACAACCAACAAATGGTAAAAAGATGAGCTCTTTACATCACAGTACAACAAATAACGAACAATAATGATAAAACAACAACAAAAAAATTAAATGAAGTCAGCAAACAGCAAAACAATAATCCTATAACAGTAACTGCATAATTTACTCATGCTGCAATGCATGCTGGGAACTCTCAAAGCCTTAACATTTCAACAATATGAAATTCTTTGTTCAGACAACTGTGTTTGACTAGTTGAGGCAACATTTGGGGTAATTTTGTTGGTCTGACAAGGGTTTTTATGTAGTTTCAAGAAAATTGCAGACTCAAAATGTTTCGTAAACTGGAAAATGTGCAGTTGCATTTTTTACAGTGTTTTTTATTTGTTGAACCTTAAATTTGTTTAGACGTTTTTTGTATTTGCTAGTTTAGGGAACAGACTAGGCGTGCAATGGTTCAACTTAGTTACGGTTCGGCTTGTTTATGATATTCTTAATGTTGCACATTAAGAAAGCGCTGTCACTTTAAGAGAACGCACTGATCCAGTGCACTGATGCTGTACGTTCAGCCAACTATGTCTGCTAGGATACTCACCAACACGGGCATTTTGACATAATTTTTGTGTGAATTTGTCCATTCAAACACAATACTTCACCGAGAGCTTAATATTTGCGCACGTTCTGAGACGTGGGTTCACGCGCTTCGGATGAGCGACCACACAGATCTTCTCACTGCGCGCGCGTGTTCACTTCTTCTGGCTCTTTAATATTTAAACTGGCAAGGCTTAAATGTGTTTAGTTTAAACACAGATAGCAACGTGTGCTGTCTCACCTGCGCTATCAACACGTGATGACGGCATAAATGACAGTTATTCCAGCATAAGGCACTCGCATTGAACAAGAGTGAATGGTTTGTCCACGGTTTTTTTTTTTTTATCGCTGTTGTTGTAATGTATTGGGAAGCCAGAATTTGTATCCATCAACAGAAACATGCATTAGCCGAACTCTAACAAACCATATTACAGATGCATTGTCAGATTTAAGTTGAAGTCCTAGTGTATGCCGAACCGTGTGTGGAGAACCGTACGGTTCGATTTTTTACCGAGAACCGTTGCACCCCTAGAACAGGCGCACGTCTCTATAGGATGATACTCCTTGGGAAAATGAGGTCCCTATGTGCTGAGAATTAACTGAACTTCAGTGATGTGAGGTGACCAGCAGCATGGCGGTTTTTAGCAGTTCTATCTGATCACCTAACCTGGGACCCAGTTAGTCAATACAAAATGTAGATATGTGGCAATATTTCTAGAGAGAAAAGCGGCACCACCCCTGGAATCGAAATGTTGCCCCCCTGGGAATCTGTGTAACTAGGCCTGGGCGATAAAATGGTATTGATATTTATCGACGGTACACCTTCTTCGATAACGATATAGTGCACGATATAGGCACGTACTATGAGCGACGCAGACAGCACACACAAACACGAACACATGCTGAAATGAGTGCTGTGCTGCCCTGGGATGAGGAGATTGTGAATAAAGAATGAATATTAGTCGAATTCAAAATAAACATTTGCATTCGAATGTTAGGTGTGCATCAGGCAGCATCATCAGTGGCGCGCGAGATGCTGCACTCGCGTTCACAAGCGATGTAGCCATGCAAAGTTAAAAACAGTTTAAACTTTTAGAAAACTCGTCACGAGTTTGTGGAGGTTTATTCCTTTTCACTGCGTTTCATATGTTTTTAAATGCAATCTGTGTTAATGGCGCTTCGGTTCTTTGGATTAAGCAAGCATAAATACATGATGCTGTTTTGTTAATAATTGTTTATGCAATTTACAAAATATTTGATTTATAGGAGTTAATTTAGACGTAATGCACGTTTTTTATAGAGTTACTGCTAAATGCGCTGCATTATTTTGCTCATTGCGCCCTTCTGTGGCCTCGGGAGACAAGACAAAAATTTCCTTAAGACCTATTTAATCGCATTATAAAACATTAGAAATTAGATATTTTGTTTAATTTTAATTTTGTTTTTGACCGTTAAAACAAAAAATATTTGTTGTTTGTCTCAATAAATTGAGTTAATCTAAAAATACAGTGGTTAAATAAAAAAACAATTATATTGCTTTTTGTTTTAAAAAAGGTTCTAAAAATGTCAATAATTATCGATACCGAACGATATGAAACATTATATCATTGATACATGTTTTAGCTATATCGCACAGCCCTACTTACACCTGGTTGGGAATCAATTGTCTAGATCAGAACTTTTTACTACAAAGTGCAAAAAATCAAACCTAATGAGGGCCATGGGTCAAAAGTAAATGTTGCATTGTATCCAACTACATTATAATGAAATGCACATTTTTTTTAAATTTAATTCACTTAAATTCTCTATATTTCAAAGCAAAAATACAACAAAAAAATGTTCATTGAAAAAGATTAATTAGAAATGAAGATATGCTTGGTTGGGCCCTTTGAGCATCACTGGTCTAGATAAAAATAAAATCTAGAAAGACGGGAGGAACATCAAAACTACACTGAACAAAATTATAAACGCAACACTTTTGTTTTTGCCCCCATTTTTCATGAGCTGAACTCAAAGATCTAAGACTTTTTCTATGTACACTACGTCCTATTTCTCTCAAATAATTGTTCACAAATCTGTCTAAATCTGAGTTAGTGATCACTTCTCCTTTGCCGAGATAATCAATCCACCTCACAGCTGTGGCATATCAAGATGCTGATTAGACAGCATGATTATTGCACAGGTGTGCCTTTAGGCTGGCCACAATAAAAGGCCACTTTAAAATTTGCAGTTTTACTGTATTGGGGGGTTCAGGGGGTCTAAAAAACAGTCAGTATCTGGTGTGACCCCCATTCGCCTCACGCAGTGCAACACATCTCCTACACATAGAGTTGATCAGGTTGTTGATTGTGGCCTGAGGAATGTTGGTCCACTCCTCTTCAATAACTGTGCGAAGTTGCTGGATATTGGCAGGAACTGGAACACACTGTCGTATACACCGATACAGAGCATCCCAAACATGCTCAATGGGTGACATGTCCGGCGAGTATGCTGGCCATGCAAGAACTGGGATGTTTTCAGCTTCCGTGAATTGTGTACAGATCCTTGCAACATGGGGCCGTGCAGTATCATGCTGCAACATGAGGTGATGTTGGTCAGGTCATGTGAATGGCACAACAATGGGCCTCAGGAACTCATCACGGTATCTCTGTGCATTCAAAAAAGCCATCAACAAAATGCACCTGTGTTCGTTGTCCACAACATACGCCTGCCCATACCATAACCACACCGCAGCCAGCAGGGACCCACGCGATCCACAAACGTTGAATCAGCAACCCCTCACATACAGAAGCCATAACGCTGTCTGCCAATCTGCCCTGGGACAGTGAAAACGGGATTTATCCGTGAAAGAACCACTCTCCAAAGGCCCAGACGCCCTCGGTTGAATGTGAAGCATTGCCACTAAGTCCGGTTTCGACGCGAACTGCAGTCAGGTTGTGACCCGATGGGGCGACAGGCATGCCGATGATGCTTCCCTGAGAGGTCCTGACCGTTTGCAGAATCTTGGTTATGGCAAACCCGCTTGGAGACTGCGAGACAACGCTGTTTCACAGGCGGTGTGGTCGTGTCAACGAATCTTGGGGTTTGAAGCATGACTGGCACTCTTGAGGATAGGTACAAGGCGTGGACTGGGTTGGTGTGGTTTACACCGTGGTCTGCAGGTTCGTGTGAGGCTCCCGGCCTGGGATGTACTGCCCAATTCTCTTTGGAGACGGGTTTCTTCTATAGGCTAGCAGGAGTTGAACACAGCGACCTTTTGGACACGGGCAAAAGCTTGGTGGGAATTCCTGCGTCAGCCAGGCCAAGATTTGCGATGACTCCTGCAAAACTGCGCATTCGTGGCCATTGTGCTGTGTGATAAAACTGACATTGAGAGTGGCTTTTATGTGGCAGCCTAAGGACACCGGTGCAAATAATCATGCTGTCTAATCAGCACGGGATATGCCACACTGTGAGGGGATAGATTATCGCTCACGGCACAGGAGAAGTGCTAACTAACCAGATTTAGAGATTGTGAAACTATTGAGAGGAAAAATACGGGAGAAATAGGCTTTTGTGTCCAAGAAAAAGTCTTAGTCTTTATAGTATCAGCTCATGAACAAGGGGGCCCCCAAAACAAAAGGTCAGACCATTTATAGACATCTTGTCAGTTGGTACAATCGCCCCCCCACACACTTTTTAACTTTTGAAAATCTGTCTTCATTTAGGAATCTCGACCCAGCAGGGACCAACACGCACAGGGTACCTGCGTCTGCGCACACTGCGAGCGCCATGACCGTGGATTCACTGCCAGGCAGAGAAAATAAATAGCCAGCAGTACTAGGGGCCTGTGAAGCATAATAAGTGAGAAAGTTACTCAAGCTAAACCGACCATGTGCCGCGCGACAGTGTGACACACAAAGAAGACAGATTCCAACATACAGCACAGAATTCATCAGGGAAGCCCATGGTTCGCAAATGAACAGCAGGAGGTGCGATGATTCTCCTTCGAAAGCGTAACGGCCTTGCAGATCACGATGTGTGAACAGCTACAGCCATTAATCCAGGGTCTAACTGAGGGGGGGGGCATCAATAAAGTACGTCATAGGCAAAAATACTGCTACAAGCTAAACGTAGAGCGAACACTTTCACAAACTCTGAACACCGACCCCGGCATGTGGCGAGGCGGGCATACGGTCATGCAGTGACTTACAAAGCCAAGCAAACTCCAACTCCAAACGCAGTCACACGTGTGACGTTCATCTTTACCTTAAACGACGATGAGCTATTATGACTGCGCTCGACCGGACACAGAAGGAGACGGCAGCAATACTCACACTTTCAAGCGCGACCACCACCAAACCCTCAAAAGACTCACCTCCACAGGATGTCTCAGCCGCATGGAGCCGATACAACGCACGTTAAGGCATCTGCGCTGGGTACCGACAGGCCCGTTCCTGGACGTGGCTACTGAAGGGCAGTGTGCCAGAGGGCCTCAGCAGGGGTCTTCCACAGGGAGTCTCCTATCACGACCTGTGACCTCCACCAAGAGCACAGTCGTGCCAAACATGCTCTAAGTCACATCCATTGTGAAGCCGTGCCGAAAAACTCCTCCCCGCACCGTGCCGAAGACTACCGCCAAAGTAGCACCTACACCATTGTTCACTGAAGTGTATTTGAGTGAATGTCCTAGGCTCAACCTAAGAACTCATCCCACCACACTGGACCCACACCAATTTGCCTACCGTAGCAATAGGAGCACAGAGGATGCAGTATGCACAGTGCTGCACTCAGTACTCACAC
>JADLZN010008824.1:0-348008 GCA_018155175.1 Sinocyclocheilus anophthalmus | reverse complement strand
ATATTGTATTTTGGCGCGAAACACCCCCCATAATCCCGAATCACACCTCATACGCGAGGGACTGTGGTGGGCGAGTGCGCACAGTCTCCTCTGTCGTCGACAACTCGTCACAAATCCACCTCCTCGGAGTAGAGAAGATGAACGTGCTGGGCCGCTTGGGTCTCTCTCGGGGGGGTGGGATGGGGGGGGGGGGCGTAGAGGGGCGCGAGAGGAGAGAGCCGCGGATCTAGCGGTGATAAGACGAGGCAAAAGAGGTAGGGCTAGCCCAGTCTCGGATCCCTCCGCTAAATCCACCCTCGATCCCCACGACAACAGTCTGCGCTGTGCCTCGGCACCAGTGGGATCGCTGCCAGCGGGATCGCGAGCCTGGCCGCTGTCATCAAACGCGGCCAGGCGAGAGCGGAGCGTGCGCAGGCGAGAGCTCGCGGTGATGACAATCAGCTGCTGGAAAGCTGACCGTGTATGCTCCGCTCCTAAACAAATGACACTCAAATCGTGTGTATCCCCCGCCGCCAAATATCGTGGGCAGGGAGAAACACAGCATTTGTAATGACGTTCGCTCGCCATAGACTTTCTCATTGTTTTATATATATGAGTGTTTGTGCGGACAGACAACAGTAAATAGACAGACCCATACACAGAGCGCTACTGAAGAGCAGAAGCTGGTTTGCGCCGGCCGGATGTGCTTTTATGCTTTCTGGTGCTTACGTCACCTTGCTCGTGACGTCTCGCTTCTCCATTGGACGGATTGACACGTGCTTCAGAACGCGGTCACGCAAGGGCGTTCCCAAAGCGATCTTGATGCAGCTCGAGTTCCTGAAGGGGAACCATTATTTTAACCATGTATAATCATTGTGTTTATATGTACTTTTTTAAATAATATTTTCACTTCTTGTTTTAAATAATAATAACAACAATAGGTGTATGACAATACAAAAAAATGATCAAATAAATAAGCAAATAATGCTTTATTATTATTATAAATAATCATATGAATAAACGACCTAGACACTTTTTGAATGTAAAAAAACAAACTGAAATCATGTTTGTCACATGAGGAATGAAGTCCTGTTTGAATACACTAATACACCCAGATCAAATCCCTGATCCTTAAAATCACTCTTCGTCTTTACTAAAACCAATTCAAAATGTTACCGCAACAGGGAACCCCGTTTCAGGTCTAAACGATCGATTTTTCCTAATCATCTGCATTTGTCAGAAATGTAGAGATATATGCTCATCATTATACTGTAGTGTAAACACACTCGAAACTCTAATGAAACAGCATGAATATTTGATATTTGACACGTCGAATAAAGGCGTGTGTTTTTCATATTTGAAATGAAGATGTGGCAAAATATGAAATAAGCATGATAAGAGCAGAGAGTCCGTGACTGATAAACCGCCGCACACCTTTAACACACACACACAACACACACACCCAGGGTTTCACCACGGGGCGAGTCTTGTATTGGACAGACAGGTGTTGGGACTAATGAAGCCATATCTCACACCTGCCACAATAAACACCGCCAGGATTCTCCTGACTGCCCACTTAAATCTGCGCCCGTCCCTGGGTCTTAAGGGCAAGAGTATCTGCGCCAAACTAATGGGAAAAAAACAAGGTGCTTACAGGGGAGGTTCCCTGTCAAGATTGCTAAACCCCCTCCCAGAATCCTCAGCGGTCCCGGGAAAGTGTCTGGTGTCAGATATTTCAGACTGAAACGTTAAAGTGCTGCGCCAGCGAATCTGCTTTCAAACACTGGTGAGTTGCAGTGTGTGACGGGCCTGTCTTTGGTGACACGAGCGCAGCGCCGGAAGAGTTTTAGCTGAATACCTGGATGCACTTTCCAAGGATGAACGATCGCAAACGCATTTAGCAACAGATGAACATTCGGCGGTGTCAGTTATTAACTGTCAATTTAATGCATTTAATTATAAATGAGACCAAAATATTTAAACTATACAGACACATGGATGGATGGATGGGCGGGCAGGCAGACAGGAAGACAAGACAGACAGAAAGATAGACATTCAGTGAGTTTTAGTCAGTCAAGACTAACTTAATCAGATCTACCTGTGATTTGCCTAAACGCAGACTCCGGGGGCCTATGAAGATCAGGTTTCAGTGAAGTTTGGTCTGCTGTCTTCAGTCACTTTGAGGTTTGCTCATGTTTAGCAGCAGCCGTGTGTCTAATGTGTCAGGCAGCAAAACAAGCTAAAAGGTGGAAGGCACAGGGTCAATCTGACTGACGCGGTGCAGACTGCAAAGAGATGCAAAATACGCCCCAAATCATTCACATTTCGTAAAGCTCACAGTCTTGCAATTGCTCAGTGACTCTATGAAAGATTTTGCTCCTAATGAATTAAACAACACTGCTGGAGGAGTTGAAAGCTTTGAAACAAAGCTTTTAGCTTTTGATAAGAAAACAAAAGCGTCGCCGTCACCGGGGTCTGTAATGAATGTCTAAACATTAGTTGTTGCATTAATGGCCTGATGGTGCGACAAAAACAGATTGTGATTTCAAATATCTTCTAGAGGTGTTGTTATTGTTGACTAAACCGAAAAAAAAAAAAGATTACCGATAGTTTTCATTGATTGAAATAAAATATTAATTTAAATATTAGATGAAAAACTTGAGTTAAATCCCATATTAATGTTGCCTTGGCATAACTGAACTAAAAAGCTGAAGTACAAAAATTACAAGTACAAAAAAAAAAAAAACAAGTGTTATTTTAATATAAGCAAAAATCACATAACAAAATGAATAAACTGCGATGCACTAACATAAATATAAAAATACAAGCTAAATTACTAAATTATTAATACATACTAAAAGAACACAATTATATTTAATCTGTCATCATTTACTCACACAAACACGAAGATTTCTATCTATAGATTTACAAATCATGAAGTTAGCTAGCATCCTGCATTCATTTAAGCAGAAACAACGAACACGTTAAAGCAACGATCACAAATGTCATCATAATGATTTCAATATAATGAAAATTGTATGATTCAGAGTTGGTGTCTTTTATGGATATATGAAGACTGGTCACACTGCTCAAATGTTTTCAGTCCTCTGAAGTTATACAATTGCTTTATGTGAGAAAAGACTAACATCATCATTCAGTGAACATTCTGAAGGAAAGATAGTGTTTCATGAGTAAATGATAACGCAGATATTCAAATATCTAATATTGATAAACTACTAGAGACAGCTAGGTCTACTCATTGTTTGTATTTTGTGTTAATGACATATCTTCTTGTACTGTTCACTGGAGTTGTAGTTTAACTGGCAGTATAATGCATTACTGTGGGAATTCACGGATGGCTAGTATTTCAGCATGCTGTCAACAATAAGGCTTAATTGAGTATCTTTATTTGATCCCTAAAGTGGACATTTTTGCCTGCAAGGCTTTTCCAATGTCCTATAGGATAGTATATCATTATAATAAGCTCAAGTAATGAAAATGCAGAGCTCACAAATTACAGCAGATCACAATGGCAAGAGCAACTTTTTTTTGGCAGATATGAGGTGATTTATGGCATGAAATTAACAACATATGGCAATTATCACTGTGTTAGAATCTGTTATGCGTTTGTTTTGTTTTTTTTAGTTCTCAAAGTATTACACATTTTTCTCTTTAAGGTTTTTGTCTGATCACCTTCATAAAAAAAGTATTTCAATTAATCTAAATGCAGATATTACTAATCAAAAAACTATATTTTATTTTAGCCAAATATAAAAAATGTTCTCCCTATATTAATTACATTTGGCAATAATCAGTTCTTAAATAAAAGCTGTTATGCTGTTATTTTTCCCCCCCTCCAGATCACCTGGATTTAAAAAAGCATCTCACATAATCAAAATGCAATGTTTACTAATAAAAAAAACAACAACTATATATTTGGCCAAATATGCGATGCTTCGTCTCCGTATATTAATTACATTTGGCAATGATAACTTTTTCAGAGTTCGTAAATAAAAGCTGTTATTATTATCATTATAATTTTTTTTAGTTCTTCTCGTGTATTCCAGTATTACAAATATTTTTGTATGCCCTTATGCATGTCAAATAAAAAAAAATTCACTATTTACTAACCAAAAAAAACAATGTGTTTGGCCAGATATGTCATCTATTGCATCTCTAAATAAATGTGTCGATCAACACTGTTGTGCCGTTTCAGAGATGGTTTTCTTCTTAAAGTCGTCAAGCTAAAAGCTGATCATGCACTCATAGTAAGTTAGGTTTCATGTGCTTTATCAAATTTTCCTCCCCAAGTATTAGAAACTCTACCAGCCCAGTAATCATATCTTCTCTCCTTTAGTCTGTCCCCTCTAGTCATAAAACACTTTTTACACTATGTTCCATTTGCTAATGTGTATCTGATGTCTTCTAATCGCAACGATATGCGGGATTGCAATGCATCTGGAAATAAAAGACACCCAAAAGCGGCGTCTTATCAAGATGAAGCTGCGCGCTATTACGACCCGGAGTTATCCATCACCATCCGTCACAGATCAGACTGCAGGAAACAGATTACACACTCCTCAATCTTTATGGAGATATTATATTGCTTTCATCTGCATTTTTTATAGAGTCTGATCTGAATCGTGTGTTCTGTGTCAGGAACGTAAGCGCGGCCCTCTGGCTCTCGCTTCCTCAAATACGTTTTCAAACGGAGTATCGCATATGAATCCGCTGAGAGGAGTGATCACATTTCCTTTGAAACGAGCGGGAATCAGGGACCCCTGTTCTTTTTTAGTACAATTTGCTCATGGTCTGCAGACCAAAGAAGAGCCGTCAATCGGGTCGGAGTTGCTAATGAGCTGGCTGGTAAAATCGCGAGTGGTGGGCCCAGCTGTCATCCATTAGGTGATGGTTTTAAGACTAGCAGTGATACTTCATTAATTAACCTTCACATTCTATGTAGATCCGCTCATCAAGATGCAGTTAATTAAAGAAAGGTCACTCTAAGGGCTGTTACGAGCTGCATCGTTACAATAGAGAGATGGTGCAGCTCGAAGAGAGATAGAAAGTGAAAGTACTGGGTGAAATCTTTTCCACAAATTATCATTATACATTTCCACCAAAGATAAAGAGGTTCTGGGATGGAAAAACTGGCTACAATCAGCTGGATTCTACAAATGTCAGAGGCTGGGAGGCAGAACAACGACATCTCAAGAAGAAAACTAGATAACTCCCATTAAAATCAAATATTGGAGTGAAAATGAACATTTGTTAAATTTACTCACCGTCAGGCCATTTGACAGGTAGATGAGTTTGTTTCTTCATCAGAAAATATTTGGAGAAATGTAGCATTACATCACTTGTTGTTGGATCCTCTGCAGTGAATGGGTGCAATTTAGAATGAGAGTCCAAACAGCTGATAACAACATCACAATAATCCACACCACTCCAGTCCATCTGTTAACATCTTGAGAAGTGAAAAGCTGCGTGTTTGTAAGCAACAAATCCAACATTAAAGCATCTTAACTTCAAACCATCGCTTCTGGTCAAAATATGAGTCCTACTCCAGACTAAGGGCTTCCTCAGTGAAACAAGTCCTCCTCTTTTGTCCTCCTCAAAGGACTAATCTATTTTCGCTGATCATGTTTCAAGTTTCAACACACCTTACTGGTGGATTTGTTTCAGTAATGATGGACTGGAGTGGTGTGAATTACTTGTGGATTATTTTGATGTTTTTATCAGCTGTTTGGACTGTCATTCTGACGGCACCCATTCACTGAACTGCAGAAACATCATTTTCTTAGTACTTTTGTCATTTCCTAATACAATTATTTAAACATTCTTTAATCGAGCTACATTTACTTGAGAAGCATACTGCCAGTGGGGTAAGAAAAATTATCTTAATTCATAAGGGAAAATCATGGAGGATCCATTGGCGAGCAAGTGATGTAAAGCTAAATTTCATCAAATCTGTTCTGATGAAGAAACAAACTCTTCTACATCTTGGATGACTTGAGGGTGAGTACATTTTCAGAAAATCTTCATTTTTTGTGAATTATTCCTTTAAGTGTCTCAGATGTGATCAGAGTTGAGTTGAAACTCAATAAAAACTATATGTTCATAAATAGGACAGAAGAAGAATTTAGTTGAAACTGCAACCTTGCACTAGCTCTCACGACAGCATGTGTTGTATAATGCTTTTTTTTCCATGGAAAAAAGCTTTAATGGATAAAACACCAGTAAAATATTCATCAGCACCGATTGACAGCATCTATCTTTTAGCTGCATGCCACTTTCTTCCCTCTTTTCAGTCATGTCTCTCCTGTGATGGCTGAGAGTGAATTTCGTGACCTCACACTTTGACCGGTAAAATGGCACTGAAAGTAAAAAAACTAAACAAAACAAGAACTAGAGAAGAGCATCAAATAGTTATGTTTCCTATTTGAGTGAGATTCATCGGGTGACGGTGACTTATTTATCTCGTAGTTTCTACTTCAGTGTCCCATAAGACTCTGGGCTTTCACCGTGAAAATTACATTTCTATTTTCTTCTTCCTGTTTTCTCATCCTTTTCTGTTGGATTTCAGTTGTGCGAATGCTTTTGCATGAATGGATCCCAGTTCAAAATACTGAAATTTTTATTCCATATGGAAGAGTCTTCCATTTGCTTTTCATATGATGGTAAATATAGGTCAGCAGTTCTACTACAGTAGTTAAAAAGTTAAGTCACTTTTGTTTGAAAGGTTTTAAGGGCTATAGCTTTTCACTGTGAGAAAGGCAATTACTGATATCATACAATTTTCAATTGACCAGAAACAAAACACGACCCAACAATTGCTGAAAATGGACAAAACACCGCTCTGCTGATCGACAGTTCATTTTATTTTTGGGTGCCGGCCAGTTACTTTGTCAGGCAACTTGAATATGCTTTATGCTCAATTAACATGCCGCAGAGAGATTTTTACAATGCTAGACAAGCACTCTCAAATCAGTTTATTTATTCCAAAAGTACTTGCTTGAAACTATTTTATGAAACTCGATTTTGACACAGTCTGAAGAAAATGTGAGTGATGGCAAAGTAGACGCCATATTTAGTATATTAAATATGGCTCAGGTTATTTAGTATGCATAAGTAATAGTAATGCTAGCTTTCGTCTTCTATTGATTGTATACTGCCTTTAAAGGTCCCATATTGTCAAAACTGAAATTTCCTGGCTTTTTTCATGATAACTGAGGTCTAAGGGCTATGTAACTACCATATAAGTTTCAAAAACAGTCAGTCCACAGTTAAATGCACACAGCCTGCATAAAGTAGCTGTGCCTATTCACGAGCCGTTGTGACTTCCGTAAAAAGGTGACGTCAGAACTACTCAGTCACTGCCTTCAGTCACCACCCAGAGCACCACCCACCGTCCCACTCTCCTTTTGCCAAACCCCCAGACAACATCATGTCCATGCCATTGCTGAGCAACAACAACACGGAAACATGTCAAGAAAACGCTGTTTAGTCGATGGATGTCAGGAAACTACATAATTGCACAGGCTTCCGAACTAGGGTTGGGCCGATAGACGATGCCATCATCCATCGCCAATGGCTGACAGACATCACGATGTTAAACTGACCGGTGTACCAGACAAACACATGCTACCTACCAAATTGTGCTACCAAAAAATTATTTCATGTGTGTTATTAAACCAGAAGGGTACGGTGTTAGGGTAAGGGTAGGTCAGCGAATAGTCCAGCAGAAGTAGACACAGAGCGCTGCAACGTGGATTGTCCGCCTAATACTTATGTTAGTAGATCTGGCCTGTTGGGGCATTATTACTTGCTGCTAAGGGAGGAATATTTCGTATTGTCTGCCCGTATTTCTGTGCGTATTAATAATGTGGTTTGTTGTGCAATTTTGTATTTTGATGTTGCACTTTTCGCTATATTACTAAATAACGAACTGCCCTCGGCTAAGAGGGCGCAGGGGTGTCAATTTAATGTGCTCCGCCATTCCTAGCGTTGTCAAAGTGGCGAACTGTCATTCGATTGGAGGAATTGTACCCTGCTACTGACTATTGGCTGCTGCTAAGTAGAAGGCGTCCACACTGTTTTCACTTTAGTTTCTTAGACTGTGTATTATCTGATGTCTGTGCGCTGACGGGAGCATCAGCGGAGCGTTCAGGCCTCCTCGTGGGGCATTCACAGATCAAAAGGTTTTTGCCCCAATCTGGCAACCCTCATTGGGAAGCAGTGGATATCTCCATGTGGGTTGCCTTCACTAATCTCCACTTTAGAAACACCAGAGGACTAAAGCACTTAACAACCACAAACACAGCTCCTAACACAATCACCCTTCATGGAGAGCAGAAAACAGATCGTTTACATTTTACATTTAGTTTTTGCTCATTACGGCATCCGGTAATGAGAGTTTTCTCGTTAAAAGTGCCCTGTGGTCTCCTCAAGCGTAATCCATTTAGTGAATGTCTGTCTAAAGCCTGACCCGGGGTCAGATCATAATTCAGCTGTTATGGAGAGCGCACTCGTTAGCACTGACCTGAGGTCGGTCGGAGACGTATTTGGCGCAGTGGCGGATGAGACGGATTGCCTCCATGCTGGTGTCGGGGAAAGAAGCGTTGCAGGCGAACTCAGACAGACATTTGACAGCATCCTGGAAGGAATCAATGGTAGCTGGAAAATGCTTCTCGAATACATTCGCTGTGAGGAGAGAAGAGATGACAGAGGCCTTTTACAAACAAAAATGAATTAAAAGTTAATAAATGTTCACAATGCAAATCTTCCTTTCCACTCCCACCCAGATAAAAAAAAAATTATAAGTGTGGAAACTGATAAATGATAATGAATACCATAAATATAAATGAAATAAAAAATAAAAATAATGTTTAGCTGTAATCAGTTCAAAGGATTTTAGTATATGCTCCTAAAATAGAAAAATAACACACGCCGTTTTCCATACAATACTTATTTTATTAACTATTATAATACACGTATAATGGGTAAATTAATAAACTATTCCTATAAAACGAAATTAAGTTTTGGATCCAAATGACAAAGAAACAAAAATTTGACCAATTAAGTGGAAGGGATTAAACAAGGAAATTAACAAAAATAAACTAAATAATACAAACAAATCTTTAAATACACTGCTTGAATAATACGGCAACTACTATACGTCCTAACGCTATGGTGTCCACCATGTAAATGTGTCTATTTAGCATTTTTTATTTTTAACCTTTCTATTTTTTTCAGGTCTTTATACAATTTATAATCATTAATGAACATTTCATAAAAATTATATTATTGGCAAAACAGTGGTGTTCTAGATCATTATAAATACTAGGATTTTTTATTAGGCTTGATTTCACTATTTGCATGCACGTGTTTTTGTGTTAAATTAAAATTAGGTTTAATTTAAATAAGGTTTCATTAAGAAATTAATGAATAAATGAATGAATTAAACAGTATTATATTAAAAACAGCTCTTCATGAGTAATTCCTAAAATAGAGATTTTATCTTGCATATTTTGTATCCTAAATCGTAGAATTCTTGATCTCCATCTAGGCACTTACTGACAATGTGTCCAGTTGTCTGGAAGGCCAGCTCTACAATACTCTCATCCTGATCAGAGGCAGCGAGATGGAAAACAGAGAAAATGTTCTTCCACCCTGATCTAATATTCCCAGCCTGAGAGTTGACCATCTGGGCTATACAGCGGACCACCATGTCTCTAATGGTGGGAGATCTGTAGATAGAGAAGAAACATGTGAATAAATCAGGAAAACACACACACACCCAGGCACACCAGCACACACACTCTCTCTCTCTTCATCTCATTCTGCAAGGGCAAACACGTGTAGACAAGTTCATTTTTCTCCATCAGTCATGATGGCTTTTGACACGGTGTTCACTCACTAAGCCTAATGAGTACTGCAGGGTCCATATGAGCTAATAGAACTTTCTCTTCTTCGCATCCTTCCATTGATGGAGAAGCTACTTTAAAAGTGAAGATTGCCAGGCTGCTTCTAATGTAAAGTAGCTAGACTATAGTTGAGCTACCTTTTGGAAAAATAGATGAAAATGGTTTATATAATATATGCATTTCACTACAAAATTTTTCTAAATTGTAACTACTAAGTGATGACAAAATGAATCTTTAAGCAATTCTTTGACATTAATTGCTCATAACCAGTTCTGTTACCTAAAATGATAGCCATTTTGAAAGTTTTGTAAAAAGCAGAAAATAAACTAATCTATAAAAAAATGTATTAAAATATGAAAAACTTTAAAGAAAAGTGGAAATGTTGCATTAGCAAATATAATACAAATAAAATATGTTTAAGTACTAAAATTACTAAAACTAAACTGAATTACTCGCACTGAAATAAAAAATAAAACAAAGTGTAAAAATAAGTATTAAATCCATGTAGTAAAATAATTTAAAAATGACAAATAAGAACAACAATTATACAAAACAACTAAAATTAAACATTACTAAATGTAATAAATACTATAAAAAGTATATAAATAATCTAAATAACATCTTTTCATAAACTTTTGAATGCATAATCATAGACGATCACTAAATTACTGACAAAGCGCGCCTATATATATATATATATATATATATATATATATCATAGATATATATATATATATATTATATCATATATATATAAGTAGAGACATTGCAATTTTCTATATTTAGTATGCGTAAAAATACTTAACATTAGTGTAACTAAACACAAAATTTCTTGCACTAGACATTTATTTCAAATTTTATTGAAATAATAATTTAAAAAAATATTTGAATTTTCATGACTTTCAAAGCTGTGATACTTTACAGAAAATAGTGTTATTGGAAAAGCTACACAAAGAGCTACTGTCACTGATTTAAAAAGTAGTTATTGAACTTTGAAATATTCTCTATGGATCAATACACACTAAGGTTAATGAAGAAACAGGTTAGTCGCAGACTAATAAACAAGAACTTCTGGTATGTTCTCTCGCAGGCAGTCCTGAACTCGAAAAAAAAAAAAAATGTTGAACGGACACTTAAAAAGGGGAGACCGTTTGTATATTTAAACTAAGCAGTGCACATGACGTAAAGAAGATTTTTAAACTTTTGGAGGCAGGCACTCCAGTTCCTGAATCAGAGCAGAGCCCTTCAGAGATGATGTTTAGAAGCAGTAATCCACCTGAGAGCAACAACAAATTGACATGCAGCACAAAACCTGATCTCTTAACCCATTTAAAGGGGTCATATGATGCGATTGAAATATTCCTTTCTCTTTGGAGTGTTACAAACTCTTGGTGCATAAAGAAGATCTGTAAAAGTTGCAAAGACTATAAGTCTCAAATCCAAAGAGATATTCTTTATCAAAATTAAGAGTCAAACCACGACGCCTACCTAAAACAGCTCGCTCTAACATGCCCCCTCATATCTACCTCACTATGTGGGAAGATTTGAATAACACCACCCAAATGTTCACGCAAAGAAAGAAAGGCGTAACTTTTATTCACGCCTGCAGTATTGTTGACGCTGCCGCCATGTCGTGAAGGCGCTGTGTGTTTCGTTACGAAAGCGAAAATACTTTGTTTGGCCTTCCAAAAATGGACGATATCTGCTTCGTCATGCCTGGAGCACTGCCTAGCATGAGGGGAAATACATCAACTGCGCGCTGTGGATCGCCGGATAGGCTTTCAACGATGGAGAAGCGTGAGTCCAGCCTGGGTCGTGACAATGTGGTTGCCACAAGCACACGGCCGCTTCCTTCGTCGAACCGCGGCCGCACCGTTCTCAAGCCTCACCCACTTGCGTACTCAAGCCGCCGCCGCACTAAGACGGGCCCACCCCGGCCAAAGCTCATATAGACCCCGCGTGTGAAAAATACTTTGTTGGCCTTCAAAAGAGGACACAGACACTAGAAATCCCCAGTGGTTAACGTGTATTGACACCAGCACTGTTCCAGAACAGTTCAACCAAAAATATTCAGATGTGTGCAGCGCATTATACGGAGGACTGTTTCCTGATCCTGGAAGAGTAGACTACAATGCAGGCTGTTCTGACTCACAGACTGTAAGTACGTTTTCATTTTAAAGATTTGCCACTGATGATTCAAAACGGTAGTTTTGGGCAGTGTAGAGTAGCGCTGTTGTTTGTCATTTCTCCGATCACAAATGCAGCAGGGTTTTATGTTCGCCGCCGCACAGATGCCCAACCCGCACACGTCGGATCGCAAAAAAACGGAAAGTGTAGTCCCTTTATAAAACAGCTTCGTTCAGGTTCTCAAACCGATTGGTGAGACGTGAGATATTGTACTGTATCGCTAACCACAGGAATGACCCTTTTAAACCAATTTGTACCTCCAATTCCGCTTTGTTCTAGACGGATCTATGTTTTTTTTTAATGATTCCACTGAGCAAATCATAGATACGTTAGTGAATGATAAGAAGATGTCCCAGCTATCGACCGCGTCTCTCTCTCTCGCATTTGGCCACTGCACGTCTTGCCCTGCATGTTCTTCTCTTATAACCAATCATTATTTCTAACTAATAACCTAACGGAAGCAGCCATGCCCTGATCCAAGAATTCTAAAAGTGAAGTATGTTAACAGTCGAACTGAGCTTTGACCTCCGTGGCGGAAGGGGACCACGTAGTTCACCATCAAAAAAGAGCGGTTTGATTAAGCACTCGTTTGTTTCTTGCTTTAATGCACACAATCGTTCCCGTCAAACTGTGGTATAAACGCAATATCACACTCGTCCTCAGAGCCCCCTCCCGGATACCGGCTCTTCATCAACGCTGTGATTGCCTCTGCCGCCTAACACAGCCCATCCGATTCTATAAGAAGCGGTCATCGCTCGCGTTATCGACCCCAGACGACTACCATTGATCAAATAAGCAAATGACTGTCCCCCCACTGGCATTGCAACAACATGCCTCGTTATAAGGGTTGACCAGTTTTTGTATCATCCGCTCCCCAGGCCCAGGGACAATGGCATCACATACCTGGCCTAACCCGGGGTAACCCCCCAGTTTGCGTCCCACACACGCGTGACCGCTTTATCCCCCACCGCCCCAAGCACACACGCACTGGCTAGCCTGGCCAATCAGAGCACAGACGCGCTTTTCAGACCACGCATGGCTTGTAACCAATCCTACGAGTTTCAGAAAGGCGGCAGAATAGAGGAGAAACAAATGCTACAGTAGGGAACAATAAGGTGTTTTGTGTCACATTAAAACCGCATCCATATAAATATCCATAAAAACATGTCCATACACCAAAACCCACACAAAAATAATGGGGGTTTTTTAGCAAACCACAAAACAACATATGACCCCTTTAAGGCAAGACTTACACATTTGTACGTCAAAGCATGCAGTTTATCACAATTTGTTTGGTTATTCAACTGACACTTTCTATATTTGAAAAAGGTCTGTGTTATTCAGTGGTATTTCACTAATTGAAATGCTCACCTGTTCTTTTTCATTATGTGCTCAAACGGCCTGAGGAAATCCTTCTGGAATCTGAAATTGGCCAACTCGCCCTTCTCCAAAAATTTCATGGACAGCTGCCTCAGAGAATCCACAGCGAAAATAGCAACATCCTCATTGGGATTACAGCCGACCTGAACCCAAACAGAAAATGAAAGAGACAGGGAATGTTAAAGCATCGGGAGTGCTGCGTTTTCATTTTTGGCTCTTCTTCAATCTATTACCTATGCCCTCCCGCAGGCAGAGTGAAATTTAAAAGCATCATTAGATTTCTCTGATATTACACAAAGCCACGTGACACACACTCTTCATGGACCGACTACCTTCCGGCTCTGATTTGGTGGCTGCTTTGAACTCACCTTATTGAAATGATCCCCTATAACCTCCCATATCCTGGACCACTGCAACCTGATACGACCCATGTTGTAGTACGATATCTCCACGATCTTCTGCAGACTGAACATTCGAGGGTGTGTAGGAGAGGCCAATTCGTCCATCGATACAGCACACAGCCATCGTACAAAATCCACTGCGAGACACAACATCGGTCAACAAGATGTCACTTAAATCTTCCCTGATGTGACAGAGCAGGTCATGGATTCAAATCCCAGAAAGAAAAAAAAACTGATAAAATGCATAGTCTGAATGCAATATACACTACCGTTCAAAGGTTTAGGATCAGTAAATTTTATTGTAAGAAGCTAAATTAAATTAGAAAATATTTCAATGTGCATCTCACTACAATTTTTTTTCTAAATTTTAACACTACTAAGTGATGACAAAATTAATCTTTAAGCAATTCATTGAAATTAATTCCTTGTTACCTAAAACTATAACCATTTAGAACGTGTTGTTAACGCCGCAAGACACAGACATAAAATAATATTACAACCTAATTTATATAAAATTCAGTTATTTTAAAATATGAAAACGTAAATGAAAATTGGAAATGTCCGAATTAGCAAATACACTAGACCAAATAAATGAAGTTTAAGTGGACGTATGACACAAATCTACTAAAACTAACTGAATTACTAAAAATACAATCTACATTTTAAAAATTGACAAAAGAACAACAACATTCCTAAAAAAAAAGAAACTTAACATTCTTCCACTGCTGTGACAGAGCAGGTCAGGATTCAAATCACCAGGAAAAAAAAAAACGGACATAAACACTGCATCGTCGAATGCAATATAACTACGTTCAAAGTTAGGGTCAGTAATTCTTTTTGTAAGAAGTTAAATTAAATAATAATTCAATTCACGTTCATTCAATAAATAAAGACTTAAAAACTAATTATCCATAGTTAATTTAATGATTTTTGTCACTCACTGTAAGGCACTCGTGGCGGATACAATATCTGACGAAATCGCCCCCCCCCCAAGTTAAATATAAAACCCTGTTGAATTGCCAAAAGACAGTAAAAACATTTATAATGTTACCAAATGATTTAGACTTGCCCCTTGCCACGCACCAAATCGAATCCTATCTACGACATGCCACTTCTGGGAGGCATCATGTGAAATTCACACTTCACAAATTCAGCTTTGCCATCACAGGAATAAACTGCATCTCAAAATGTATTAAAATGGAAAACAATTACTTTAAATTGTAATAATATTACTGTAATATTGATCAAATAGACTTTCGTTCAAAAACATTTCAAAATTTAGCGACCTCGAATTTATAAACAGTGGTGTAAGTGGACATATACATGTCTGCCAAATGCAAAAATGTACACAACATGAAATCTTGTACTTACCGATGGCGTTTCCATCAAGCCTGATAGAGCCTGTAAATATCCTGCATAGAAGAATAGAAGTGTTTGTAACAGTCCAGATACATTAGTGTTTGTAACATTATGAGATTCATTAGAATGAATGATAATCGTCATACCGGTCTACAGCAACCACAACACTTTGCGAGCTGGTCTCTCCGATAGACTCCTGAATGCTTGCGATCTGTTTGCGATCGACGTTTCCTCCTACAGTGAGGAAAATCACATTGTTTATGCAAACACAAACTTCATTTCACACACTGCTGCTGGATAATTATACTGAATTATCAAAGCAATCTTAATCATAATTTAGCTCGAGTTGAGATGTTTTTTGATGATGCAATGGCAAATGGAAAAGCTGCAATGATGATGGTGCTTGTGTGGAATATAACGTTTTTTGTCTTTAAATTCAGTCAATATATTGTCATAAATTCATTAACCTATTTTACTCTGATGGAAATGTTGAAGAAACTATTTGACGTTTTATTAGGGCTGTCAGTTTAATGCATTAACTTAAGTTATGAAAAACAACACGATTCATATATATAAAGGGGGGGGGGTGGGGGGGGGCTTGGGGGGGCCCCTCGCCACAAGACTGCTCACGTTCAATCTTACCATTTCACCCTTAAAGTGACTGTTGACAAATATGATGCAGGGCAACTCCTCCATTAATTCAGTTATGCCCTAAAATTCAAGATATTTGTGCAAAAAATGCCCTTGTATGAGTTCTTGGTCTCACCACGAGCCGGGAGCAGCAGCGACCAAAGAGTGCTCATTTCGCGACCCCCACGAATATCAGAGGTAAAGTGATTTATAACACGTCAGTAAATCCGAAGTTTGCCTTATGTCGTTGAATTTTTAAACACAACGATATGTTTTGCTAAAGTTTTGCCCGAGAAATATTACCTTACAAGCAATAGCGAAGTGATTGCAGCTCTCCGAGCAAAACAGCGGTGTTTAGTTTCTGAATGAACCAAAGTTCTGAACGTAATATCGGTTGCCCTGCCAGACCAATCGATTCAACGGCTATTATCTAAAGGGCCACTTTACTTCATTACTGACCTGAATCATGACGTCCTTGAAAGAAAGAATGTTATCAGTAATGTCTCAAAAGACATTTACAGACACCTGCTGGCCAGATTTCAGTTTCTTATTTAGTGCACCCTAATTTCATAAAAATATTAAAGGAGCTAGTTCCAAACACAAACAAATTTAAATCCCCCTCGCCATCATTTACTCACCCTCATGTCGTTTCAAACCAGTGTTAATTTCGTCAACGAAGACGAGGACGAAAAATATTCCGGGTTGAACCCGAACTTTTTTCTGTGACCGCCAAGACGAGACTGACCATGCTAAAACTCCACTACTATTGACGATTAAAAACTATGACGAAATTAAATGCCGCCCCCGGTCCTTCGTTTAACAAGACGAGACGCGGACTACCAAGGTTATTTAGAGGATAGGACCCCATTCAAAATACACTCCTCTTTATAGGCTACTGTCTTGTCACTTCAAACTGTGTCAAACAACAACGTCACAATTTGTTGTCAATTAACTTAAAGGATAGGCGGAACCGCGCTGATAGAAGTGCTCTCTCTCGCGCACGCTCCACTTCTTCAGTTCTCATATACAGCGCACGATCAGTTCTCGGTGCTCAAATACACACACAGCAGCCCAAATGTCAAACGTGTAGACAGAGTATGGTTATGGTTATGGATTAAGTGAATGTAAACAGGTAGGTGAAAACTCATGAACGTTGACTGAAGGGCCGCATACGCTTTACACAGGCCGACAGATTAATTCACGTACCTATCCATTCATTAATGTAACCCCAACATCAAAGTATCGTTAAATACAACGTACACTTGCTAAATAACACACTACTGTATTTGAAACCTGACCTGCTTTTTAACCCTTTGTATCTCTTTCGTATTTGTCTTATTGTGCTTCTTTTTCAAAAATGATCAATTATATATATTATCTACAGTATATTATATGAACAACTATTATTTTTTATAGTTGCTCCCTTTTCACTACTGTTAAGGGATAGTTCACACAAAAATGAAAGTTGTCATAATTTATTCAAGTTTTTCCAAATTCAAACCTTGATTAAAATTTCTCACTACCCAGCCTTAATCGTGACTTTGGTCTAAAAGATCCCCCGCCCTGACAACAGAACTAAATCGATGATTTAATTTGCACAAAAACTACACTAATATAAATAGTACCACACAATAAATGTTGGCACACTGCCCCAGCCCTCTTGGCCCAAAAGTAATGACTAAAATGGGGACATAAGGACGTAGGACAGAACTTTGTCTCAAGATAAGACACAAGCCCCCTTTAACATCAAAATCCCTGTCCCAAATCAAACACTGTTCCAACATGTCTCTTTGTTGGCAGCATAAAAGAAGGTATTTGACGACCTGTTGTTAACAACAGTTCGTTAACAATGGCCTACAATTGATTTGATTTGATACAATTTGACTTTCAGTGACATGAACAAAAAAAAAAATGGAGATGTTTCTCGAAATTATCTTTCTTTTATGTCCACTAGGGCCATGGTAGCCTAAATGTTTATGTGTAATACTTTATGTTGACATTTAATAAAACAAAAATAGTCTCTTATTTAAAGCCTACAATTGTAATGTTTAATGGATACTTCTTATCCTATTAACACCCCATCCAAAATAGACTTTCTAAATCAATCTTTGTGGGTACCTTTTCACAGTTCAAATTATATTTGCAATTAATTAGATTAATTAATCGACACATCATGTAATTAATTGGATTAAAAGTGTAAACGTACTGACAGCCACTCTACTTGTTATAATAAAACCTATTTCCTTCATTTGACTTATTGTTATTACTTTTTTATTTACTTTTAAAAAACACCGCACATAACACTAACCATTTTAATTTTATAAACCAACATGTAAACTATAATGACGCCTCGCATTCAAAATTATGCAAAAAACTGCTGCTGGGGTGTAAAAATCCATAAATCAGTGCTCTCTGGATGCGGGATTCTTTTGTATCATCAAAATACTCATAAATCCAAGGCACTGGAATAGTGTGAAAAAATTAAAAAGCCTTTATTCACATGGCTCTAAAATTAAAAACACACAAAATGTGGGTGCACAAATGTGTTGTTTTTTTTATTTTAAAGCCATGTGAATAAAGGCTTTAACATTTTTTCACACTACTCCAGTGCCTTGGATTTATGAGTATTTTGATGATATAATGGACTTTTTAACATAAATCTAATCTTAAAATCATTTAATTATTGCTATGCTGCATCCATTTCTTCTCGTCTATGTTTTCGCTTATTGATGAATAACAACAAACATTTTCACTGTAACAGACCAAATTGCTGCCCATGTGAAGTGTGACTGACTGACTGACCCAAGCCCAGGTACTCGTCAGACGTCTGTTCCTTGGTGCTGGTGATGAAGCCTTCCTTCCCCCGTACGGTTCCTGATATGTACCGAGCCTTCACTCCTGTCCCGATGAGCTGGGCCAACTCCAGCTGACTAATGCACTTCAGGATCTGCAGCGCACATAGACAGAAAAATAACACCACACAATATCTGCCAATCACATTGCATA
The DNA here is from genome assembly GCA_018155175.1 of Sinocyclocheilus anophthalmus. NCBI lineage: Eukaryota > Metazoa > Chordata > Actinopteri > Cypriniformes > Cyprinidae > Sinocyclocheilus > Sinocyclocheilus anophthalmus. Next base: position 329,140 of record JADLZN010008824.1, on the reverse strand, counting down.
GGAAACATGCTGGCCTGTCAAAGAGCTGGGTTTGGCAGAGCTCACCTCATGCCAAGAGTTTCCTAAATAATTTCCATCCGTGTGAGCCACTGTGATGAGGGTCTTGATGGTGTCGATGTTCTTCTGCTTCATCTCGGTGATCCCCGAGCTGGCCGTCAGCAACGTGAAGCGGGCCAGAGCCTGTACGTATGCATCTCGCTCCAACTGGAACAAATCAACACAGAACATAAACTTTTTTTTTCGACTGAAATTGACTGAAATTTTGGTCTGTGTCTCATGGAAAGCTATCATGACTTTGAATATGAGTCACTTTTATAAAGTGTTTGGGTCCTTTTTGAAGCTTTAGAGCTGCAATCTCCATTCATTGTAACTGTATGGAAAAGAGCAACATGCACATTCTTCAAAATATCTACTTTAGTGTTCCACAGAAGAAAGTCATTGAGGTTTGGAATGACAAAGTTTCATTTTTGGGTGAACTATTCCTTTAAGCTAGGGCTGCAAAACACCCCATTTTCCTGAAATTGCCGCACCTTGAATCCACATTAAATACATAACAAGTTTCATGTTTACATACCCTATGTGTATGTATTATGTTTATATAAATACGCACACATATATGTATATATTTGTATGTGTGTATATATATTTATACTTGTATATAATTTATATTATATACAAATGTACAATATTTATATGTAAATCTAACATTTATACATGTGTTATTACTATTCTATATAGACAGAATAAACTATTTAACAGTACACCACTAATCTACCTTTAAACAAACTTTTATTTCGAATGCGATTAACCGTTTTCCGCAGCCCTAATAAAGCCCAGTCGATACCTTATAGGCAAGGTAACAGAAGTTTTTTAAAGGCGCTTAATTCAGACAGCATCTGAATTTTAGTAAGACAAAACAATGCTATTGCTTTTCTAGCTCAGTAAATGAGCTCCTTCACACGGTAAGCAAGTGTGAACCAGATCCATGAATGATGAAGATGCCACGCTATCCTGATAGCAAGCGGTTCCCTCCCATGCACAGAGAGGCCACCTCAGTCGCATCACCCAGTCTGCCAGACCACGCGAACAGCAGCCAGGAAGGGTGTCCAACGCCAGCTATGAGAGATCACGATATTATGGCGTCCATGAGTCATTTGCCTCGTACCAAAACAGATGTATGTCGCTATGTGTATGCAAAGCCCAAAGACCTTAAACATTTGGGGGATGACGTGCTCGAGTGGGTGGCGCTGGGGAAGGGGGCCTGAACGTGGCTCAACGCCTTAAACTCAGAGCCTTGGCCGTCTTTGCCCTCGCCTGCTCTCATCCCCAACATTACTACCCAAGCAAGCCCCCACTCCGGCTTTCACGGCCACACTTCCCCCCTGATCAACAGACCCACAGTCCGCACAAAACGCCATCAGTTACACAAAATCACACATCACAATATCAGAATACCTCCAAGACACCACTACATTGGTCATCTTGATCCGCCAGATGGAAAGTACCAACATGCTTGTCTTGAACGATATACTAATAAAAGTCCATATTTTTTGTATTGTAAATAAATTAACGCATAATACTATATTATATTATTACTTTTATGTAACTATATACTAAATACCCTTTTGATTTGATAATTCTATAATTGCAACTAAAAACTTTAAATACCTACACTAATAAAAAATATATTTAGTATTCTTAAATAATTTGTAGATTATTATTAGGTGTGCTGTGTGTCATAAATATCTACAATATTATTTTCTATTTTAATATAATCATAATAACACTTTCACATAATATAATAAAGTCACATCGGTTTAGTATTTTAATAAATTTGTCTATTATTAGTATTCATCTCACTTATGTGGCCTATACCAATTAACCCTATTTTTTTACTTTTAATCCATGATCATCTTTAATAAAACTGCAAATACATAATAATAATTACTGAAACGCTATTACCATTAATACATTGCTGCTTTATAAAAAAAATAACCAATAGAATGTAATTATTATCCATCACTGGTAAACACAAACAATCATCTCTAATGACTAAACATGACTTACCCTTCCCTTAACAAAATCATGATTTTATTACACAATTACAAAATACCCCTGGTGATACGTTTAAGTCAACACGCTCATTGTAAAATACTACAACAATAAACCATAACCCTTTATACTAACATCGATAATTAGTGGGACCTACATCCACAGTCTTGTTCACTCACATAACTGACAAATGAGGATTGCCTGTGGACACCAAACAAGCACAAAGACTTTTGTCACAAATTACCACAGCTCGCCTTATTTGACTTTAGCCCAGTTAAACCTATGTTTTCAGGGACTCATTTTTTTCCCCCCTCGGCGATTTAGCATAACATGCCTTCGAGAGATACTCTCCCGGTAAATACTTTACTGTCACTGAGACCATCGGCTTATCGTGGATGCTATTGCTCTTTCGTGAATTTTATTCTCACCTGAGCCCAAGGACTAATGGAAACACAGATCAGTCAGCACTCTACGTCCTCTGTTCTTCTGTCGCGTTTCCACGCAACATCCATACCTCATACCACTCTCCTTCAGCTCCATTCCTTGCCCCGAACATATCAAGACCCCCTGAATGCAAAAAAGCCATTTCCAGCTCCGACGTTCACAGGTAACATTCGTAGACCTAGGGGAATGAAAAGAAAATGAATCCTGCCCTTACGCATGTGGAGACTTTACCAGTCCGAAAACAAGACCGGCTCGGCGCAACCCACTACATGAGACTGTGTAGATCTGTAGTCAACATGATGATTGAATACCCGCCCGCCCCCCCTCGAGGCAAGCCCTAACCCGCACCGCCCCCCTTCCCCCCCCCGCCCCCCCCCCCCCCCCGCCGCTGTCACACGCTGTCCGCGAACCCAACCCGCGTTTGCCTAAGGACGAGACCCCGATCCAACCTAAAGAGCACAACCACACCCGCCCCGATTCCACGACTGTTACATGTGTTGTCGCCGGCATAATTAACGACGTACGTTAATAGCCGTCCCCTCCTTTGCAAACGCAGGGGGGCACGCTCCCCCGCTCACTCACCCTTGGTTGCATTCTAAATATCTAGCAGCAAATTTCTCCATCAGTCGATCGATTTTCTGGGCCTCTCCGGGCAGACGGAAACCCTCAAGGAACATGCGCAGTGCCGGTACGAAGTCTTTACCCTGGAAGTCCATTTGGTCGACGTAGGCATACATAACCTCTTTATTGATGCGATCGTTGTCTCCGAGAAACTCTCCTACCTGGATCTGTAAGGGTGGAAACAGAAGAACCAATGAGTCAGATATCGATTGTGTAGGTAGAAAAATAAATAGCAGAAAAAACATTCATAACTCAATGCATGCTCAATGCTACAGACACTGCAGATTGAAGAAATCCTTGAGCATTTATCCCCTGTGCATCATTGAAATGCAATGTCTATTGAAGTATTCCACGCACATCTCAAGTCATTCAGGAGGCTGCCAGCGCCCCCCGTTGATTTCGAAGTGCTTAATTTTTTTAGGAGAAATAAGAGCTCTCATTACTATTACTGCTGGAGTCGTTAGGCATGCATTGAAAGTCTCCCATGAGCAACTGAGTTGCCGATTCATCACACTGAAGGATCAAATCATCTCTAAGTGGAAGTTTGGCAACACTTTGCTGGAGTGTCTTGATATTTTTGGGTTGCTTTGTTTTTCAGAAATGTTTCAGAAAAGCTCTGCAGCTGCATATACAGAGTTTTATTATAGTACACTGCTGTATTGTTAAAATCTATTTGACCCTAGGCCACCGTGCATGGAAGAAACAAAGCAAAAATACTGTATCTTGTAGGCAAACAATAGATGTCTTACAGAGTCAAGCCTCTCCTCTTGATGTAAGAACTGGGCGATATCCATCCCTCGGGTACGGGTTCCCAGCATGACTAGCTCCTGCAAGGTCTACTGAATACCATCTTGGTTCTGTTGAACCGTGCCTACACTGTCAATAGAACACACAACCCTGAGCCGCATTTGATTAGATTACCAGGCATTTGTTTTATATGTATGAAGAGGAACCGTTTTTCATTCGATACTGAGTGTATTCTTTTGAGCGCTTCACTGACCGTTGTAACCTGGTGTTTTTTTTCTGTACCCAATAAGAGTGTAAATTCGTTTTGTCCCACTCCCTATCAACGCCGCTTCTTTTTTAAAGAATTCATGTTTTAATTCCAACGAATATATAAAATGTCCTATAATGACTCACCTATGGTCATCCAAGATGTCAGGTCTTTGTCTTCCAGGCGAACAAAGATCAAATTAAAGGGGCATATGATGCCTTTTTAAAGATTCATTATTTGTGTAGTTGGTTTTTGTAAAGAATAGGTTGAATTGCTTTAATGTTGCAATAAACAAATTATTGTTTCATACCCCTAATACTGTATTCATTATGTAGCGGCCTATATGCCCAGCCTCTCTCCCAACGGTTGGAGAGCTGACTTCCCCAGGCATGTGATTGGTTTCTTCTTTTTTTACGATTCACACCGCAAGCACTCGTCGGAACATGGACCAAGAACATATTACCATAATCGCGCGCTTCATCTTTCAAAATACATGTAAAGACAGTAAATAATGTAATTAATTTTACCATCAGTTCAAGCCCGAAGGGCAACTCTCGAGCACACTTAGTAATGATGCAGGACACATAGATCGCTTGGGTTAAGAAAGCTGACTTCCACTTTGGGTGATCCGCTGGTTACTCTATCTCACAACACTTTTTCTGATTTGCGTTCACAACACACAACAAGCAATATGTCGCGACAACCGCCACATTTGAACAAAGCTCTTAATACGCAATATTTTTACTTACTACTTAGGATTACAAATATTTCTATTATTCTTACAGTAGCCGAGTCAGCACAGCGACAGATGTGTTTCATACGCCAATTACAGTCCGGAATTCCTCTCCTCTCCTAGCGTTAATGAACGGTTTGTCCCAAAATGCATCTGCGGTTCTGTGGCTTAAGTCATCTTTTAAAGAGTCCTAACCTGCATTCTCTTTCGGTAAGGCAAAAATAATAAAGTGTTTTTGCTTTCGCTCTGAAACACACAGCGTCTCCCTGACACGACTGCTTCAACACTAACTGCGGTTACTGAAACCAAACCTTCTTTCTTTGCGTCCACATTTGGGCACATTATGCTAATATTCCCACATAGTGAAGTAGATATGTGTGGGCGTGTTAGAACAAGCCGTTTTAGGGGGGCGTGGCAGAGTCTTAACTTTGATAAGAATATCTCTTTGGTTTTGAGACTTTAGTCGTTGCAACTTCAAGGATCTTATCTATTTTTTGGCCAACAATCAGCCTGGTTTTGTAACACTCCAAAGAGAAAGGAAAATTGGAATTGCATCATATGACCCCTTTAAGGTTTTTAAAGGAAAATATTCTCCATATAGTGGACTGCAATGGGGACCAGCGGGTTGAAGGTCCAGTTTCAATGCAGCTTCAAAGAGCTCAACAGGATCCCAGCCGAGGAATAAGAGTCTTAACTAGTGAAACGACATCAGCCATGTGTGCCAACTTTTTAAATTAAAAAAACTCTACCTTTGCGCTACTTTTTACGTAGTTCACGCACACGTGACGTAGGTCAGGATTCAGTACAACCTTAGTGTGTACAAAGCAAACATCCAAGAAAGTCAAAAAACCTTTAAAAAATAAATAGTTGTAAAAACAAGATGCGGCATTTTTGAAGTTGGAGCAGAACATGAGATGGTAGTCTTTTTCGTCCCTACCCTACCCTTTTTGGAAAAGAAGTACACAGACAAAAAAAAAACCATGCGCGACCTTTCAAGTGATTACGTAATGCGTGAAGACGCGCCTATTTTTTTCTTCTCCAGGCGCATTTGCAAGAGGGCTAATGCACACAAGGCAAGCTGATTTGTGGTTAAAAAGTTTATATAAATTAACCTGAAACAAATTAAAATTTTTTTTTTTAGAAAATGCCCAATTGTTTCGCTAGATAAAACCCTTATTTCTCGGTTGGGATCATGTAGAGCCCTTTGAAGCTGCACTGAAACTGCAATTTGGACCTTCAACCTGTTGGCCACCATTGAAGTCCACTATATGAAGAAAAATCCTGAAACATTTTCTTTAAAACCTTAAGTTCTTTCCATATGGAGAAAGAAGAGTTTCCTGAACATCAGTAAACACTAGTACGGAAATTCGCTTATTTCATTGGAACGTGGATTACGAATTCTTTAAATGGGCTGTATTTGCTGCTGTGATTCAAACATTTGAAATACATTGTGAAAGATTTATAAAACATAATGGTATAATCAGACTAAAATGGTTTCCCCAGAAGGAAATGCAGAGTTGTAAGTGCTACACATAGCCAGGAACAGCACAAACCTTGACATTCATGCATTTTACTCTTTGGTTTCTGACTACCAAATAGGCCTCACTGACGTGTAAATGTGAGCAGTCTTGTGTTTAAATTTAAGATGCATTGAACCGACATGTGAAAGCTGCAAAACTAGGGGGAAAAAGCTGGCTTGTTTGAATAAACAGTCCAACTACTGGCTCAATAGATTGCATAATTTTGGGATGGGACTACCGGTTTGTCTGACCAATGGCAGAAGGGGAGTGTTTGTGTGAAACATTTTTTTTTACAATTCTAATTGTACTTAATAATGGTGCAGAAGTTACACACTTCACATTTAAGATAGGTCAAGAGTATCCAAACCAGTTCCTGGAGAGTCAACTTGCTGTAGAGATTGGCTCCAACTTGTCCCAACAAATCTGTATTCTAGCATGCCTGGAGTTGGAGCTAAACTCTGCAGGACATTGGCCCCTCCAGGTCCAAGACTGGACACCCCTGGAATACGTCAACTAAGCAACTTTCCATACAAATGTCTGTTGACAGTGATTTTGTCAAACCATGTATGGTGCACAGACTGATTTCATGCTTTTGATTCCAACATAATGGCTTACAGGTCAATGCCTTGCTCTATGATCTCCTTCTGTTGTTTGAGGACCTCGAACTGCTCAGGGTTGTCCGTCCCAGACATCTGCGTGCTGTAACTCCCGATGCCCGACGAGGCGGTGGAGTCCAAAGAGTTTATGCTGCCGTAACGGTTAATCGTTTCCGGATGCTTCGACTCATTGCTCTCCTGTTCTGAAGGCTTTTCTTGGCCTGATTGAGAAAGAAGGGAATGAGATTCAGATGCAATTTCAGAGAAAGCTGAAGTAGTGACAAGCCCAGTTTGTAAAACACCATGAGCCCCTACAGGCTAGGAAGTAGAGACGGCATGATTCATTGGGCTCCTGGTTGGCTGTTGGTGTATCGAGTCTTTTCTCTGGCTCAGCTTCCTATATGAGTTTCCCAACACAACAGTTCTCTAATAAAGTCCTTGACCTCGGCTGACTCGTATCACAAAAACGGCACCGTTTTTGTGGGGACCGAAGAAAGAGCAGCATGACCTGAATACACAATGTAACAGATCTGAAGTTGGTGCAAGCAAGACAAACAGGTGGTTTGGGTATGTGAAAGCCATGGTTGCATGTTGCTGGATCTTATTTCACACTGGAAACACTGTAAAAGATTTAGCGGGTAGCTATCACTGTAACACAAGCTGTCAAGTCACTTCCACCTTTCTCATAGTTTCTTCTCTCGGAAAGATCATATGAGCCAGTAGCAGCTGGGAAATACTTACCTGTTCGTATTAATTTATCTGTTTGATATATAAAAGCTTATATGGCCACAATACAAAGAACTAATAAGAAACCACTATCTAGTTTACGCAACACAATCTAATGCAGTCAATTCTAATGTCACTACAAACTGCCATTACCTGCTCTTCCTTTTGATGTGCGTTCGTTAAGAGAAAAGAACAAAAATTGATTGGCTAGCATGATGAGAATTCAAGAACCTGAAAGCTTTGATTAGTGATCCAAAACAAACATAATGCACCTGAATAGTTACCCAGATGAGTATGCTACAATCCGATTGGCTGATCAGGACATAAAGCCTGTATATGTAAGAGTAGCTATTTAGTCTAGATGAAAGGCTACAGCCATTTCTTGATTTGCCATTGTAAACAGTTTCCACAAAAATACCACAGCTACATGAAATCCATGGTAACCACTATCATTAAATAAATAATTTAAAACATTTTGATTTTAAGTGTTCGCTAATGTGTTTGTGAGCCTGTAGCTATGTGCTTCCAAAAGTTCAACTTTTCATTTAAAAATAAGCAAGAATCTCTGGTTTATTGTTGGCTGATAACTGAAAATCTGCGGTGGGCTTGAGGCAACAGAGAAATTTCCCTTTGGGCCATCAGAGCCTCTTCTCCTCCAGCCCAATATAGCAAAGTTTGATTAGACCTAAATCCCCTCCGCTCCGAAGAGGCAGGGTCTCTAGCCTGGCGCATGTTCCCAGCTCATACGAGAAGCTTGGTTTTGCAGTGTTCAGGAAGCCTGCAGACTCCCTCCCTGATGTCAGGGTGATGATTAACAGCCTCAGGGTTGTTTGATTAAGATGAAAGGCCTGCGTAGCCATCACGGCGAATAGCATTTCCTGCCTGTCTTTGAGGCACAGGACTCCTAGTGCGCTGTCCTCAAAAGCAACTGTTTATCCATTTGGTTCTGCACAAGCCAGAAGCCTCTGGAAAGCAGCATAAATGCACTCAGAGGAGACCCATTTAGAAAAGCCAGGGCTGTTACCAGGAATATGTATTGCAACTGCTTGGATCCAAAGCATATCAGGGTTAAGAGTGGCTAAATACGTTTCTGCAGGTATTATACTGGTTGAGGAGCTAGTATTGATATTTTGTTCCGCAGAGGCTGACTGTTTGCCTTACCGAGACTAGTCTGGGAATTAGGGTTGACATATTGGTCTTTGCTCCACTCCACCATACACTTGAGAATGGACACCAGACACTCCAGTCCTTTCTTCCTTAGAGTCAGCTCCTGAGGGACAACATGACCTGGGATCACTAACACGGTTTTAAAAGAATAGTTCTTAAAATGTACCTGTTCCAAATAAAAAATTAAGAAAAAAAAAAAGACACTTCTTGAAGATTTAAACCTAAAAAAGAACAACAGCATCATGGACGTAGTTCATACAAGATTCCTGTGCCATATATTCTAGCTTTTTAAAGCTGTACTTAAGTTTAGCGACAAGTAGACTTTTAAATATTTCTAAACATTTGCATATCTAAATATTTACATTAGCAAATATATACAGTATAGACAGTGCTGTGTAGTAACTGATTACATGTATTCTGGATTACGTAATCAGATTAAAAAAATTAAGTACTTCTAATTAGATTACATTACATTTTCAAATACTCAATCAAATTTACAGTTACATTTTTATGGAATACATGATTACATATTATTCACACAATAGCAGTAAATTATTCATAAAGTGTTGATTTGCCCTAAATCTTGTTTTTTTCTCTCTTAAATTTTATTTTCTAAATAAATCCTACCACTTAGGAAAATCTTCCAGTTTTATGGAACTGCACACATCAGCCACTAGTCAGATGACTATAGAAAATGGAGAGTCCACACAATTTGTTTAATTTGTAAGCTTTATATTAATTAGCTTTCATCAACTCATAAACCCCCTGAAGTTCATTCATTGACCCCAGTTCGGGAAACCGTGGTATAATGTAATGTTTAATGCACCGTTTTCTATTTTAATGTATTTTATTAGAAACAGAGGTTACACTTTATTTTAAGGTGTACACTTGTTACAGTGTAATTATACCTTTAAGTACTGGGTAATATTAATTAACTACATGTACTTACTATATGGTTAGGGTTAGGATTAGGGTTTGGCTTAGGGTTACTTGCATGTAATTATGCATAATTTATTGTTATTATAATAGTAAGTACATGTAACATGTGTAACAAGGACACCTTAAAATAAAAGTGTTACCGAAACAGGAATCTCTTTCAACATTATGAATGTCTTTACTGCCACGTTTGATCAATTTAACGTGTCCTTGTTTGAGTGCCACTGCACACAATATGATTTTGCAACAAAATAAGGGAATGAGGGTGAGTAAGTGATGACAATTTCTGCGTCAACCAATCCATTTAAGGACAGTGTGCTTACCTGAAGTGGGGTTGTACCCAGTTCATGGCCTCCTCGTCCTTGTGCAATCTTTGAGAGGTCATTCACCAGCCTCTCGAAAATATTAGCAGCATTCAGGTCACAATCATAATTAACATAGATATCTACCACACTCTGGGCATCTGTGAGAGTAGAAATAACATAGAATAACTTGTAGAAACACTCTCTTATATATATTTAAAAAGTGAGATATTAAAAAAAATCTTTCATACCAGCACATATTCTAGTAAGGGTTTGAATGACCATCCACTTGTGGTCATACGAGCTTGTGGACGTTTCCAGAATATAAAGAAAAATCTCTTTGAAAAACACCTGAGGAGAGAAAAAAAAATTCTGTCAAGTTTTTCACCTCATAAATTCATAACCAAGTCAGTAACAGAACAATAATATTGTTTCAACAATATATGGTGTTGCCAAGATGTGTAACTTGATCGATTTGAGAAATATTACTACACAAGACTGTGCAGAATAAATCCTAACACACTCATCTGGAATGAGGCACCCACACACAAACAGATAGACTGAGGCAGAATTACAAGCTTTCATCCCAAACCACAGCTTATATAAATCCACACTGTCAGCTAGATGCTCCACAGACTGACGCCATCAGGGCAAGATGCGCAAACACACTGCGATTCGGGGGGAACTGAGTTCAGGCACCTCAATTTGCATCTTGAGATGTGTCTTGAAGTTGGACAGGAGGGTGAGGAAGATGGACAGCGACAGCTCGAACACCTCAGGGACGGAAGAGACGCCGTTTTTAGACAGCGCTACGCACAGGTACTGCTTGATGGCGTTGATGAACATCTCGTTGGTTTTGAAGATGGGCCCAGCGTTCTGCAGGATGGACAGGAGAAGCTGCAGCGAGAGGACCTTGGACCGCAGCTCATGGGATCTGCAGGAAGTTGAGGAATCTTAGTTGAATAAAACAATATATTTAATCCTCATTCCATATACAATACTCATGCCAAGGCCAAACTTACTTTAATAAAGAAGAATCAGTTAACTTTTGCCTTACTGGGGTGAAAATTGCTTGAAAACTAATTAATTAAATACTAAATAAATACTAAATACTTAAATACTTACTTATTTCTAACTGACATGGCCAAAGAAAGACATATTAAGAAAATCAAAAAAATATTGAGAAATATTCCAAATTAATAGTTTCCGCTGGTGGCAGGAACTCTGATAATGACTGATATGATAGAATGATAATTATCAGACTGCAGACATTAAATGTGCAATACTCTAAAAAGTAAGAAAAGAATAAAGCTTTCAAAGTCACAGCAACAACAGCAGTGTTGCCACTGTTAACTATAACCATCAAAAATGGTTTTCGATAATTGAAATAAAAATAAAGTAATTAAAAACTTAGAAATGTTGTAATAATTAAGAATATTTAAGTAAATGAAATATTGAAAGCGTTATAGGAATACGAAAAAAAGAGTCAAATTGTAATTAATTACAAAAAGCACATAAAACTGAAAAGAAAAATTACTAAAATTAAAACAAAAACTGAAAATCTAAAAATAAAAGCTAAAAAAAATAAAAAAAATTCAATAATAGCATATAAATAGTACTAAAATAACACTGGATTATGATTTTCCGCTGATACAACAACAATACAGTTTCATTAAAATATCTAATTTGAATGAATTAAATTATTAAGTATTAAATACAAATATTAATATAATAATTCTCAAAACTATGCAGCAACAGAATCCAAAGGCACTCTACAGAAACAGCTACCAAACCTGTATTAACTGTACTAATGAACTAAATTAACCTACATTTTCTGGGTGGTTGTCAGGGCACTTAATGTGTTGTAGGCAGGTGCTAAGTGGCTTCTTAAAGATCCTTCAATGAAAGTCAATTTTATTGTCCTCTAATTCAATCATTTAAAAAAAAAAAAAGTTATAAAAAAGTAAAAAAAACAACCACTCCTCAACAAACTGCATTATCTGAGGCATCATTCATGTCCCTAACCTCCATCTACGCTTAGTGCCTTAGTATGCACCACTGATAAATAAAGTCCTGATGTAAATCAAGAGGGGTCAACAGGTCTCGGTCCATTTGACAAAGAGTGATCAATAACACTGAAATAAGCTTCCTGCCTCACTGCCCCTGAAGACACACCAGAATGAATGGCTCTCTTTCTCTTCAAATGACAGGAAGGAACATCTCTCTTGCCCTCTGACAGCCTTATTCACCTGTTATGGGACAGCAGCTGATAAAACCATAGACAACTCAACTGTGCAATGCAGACTGATGCCTTCAACACTCTCCATCCAAAATATCTACAACCATAGATCTCAGATTAGGATATAACCACATCAAACTCAATTGGATTCTGACTGGGGATGTCATTTTTGGCACGACATTTGGCACAACAAATATACAATTCCTTTTGTATACAGTCAGATGTTTTTTTTTTTTAGAAAGACAGGCTTACTTCGGATCAGGGGGACCGTCTGAAAGGGGTTTCATGGAGAGCTTGCAGAGTGAACGGAATACCAAGAATGCATCCTTCTGGAGAATGTGGGAAAACTTTGCACCTGGTGCTGGACCAGTGGTAGCTAACGATTCCTGTGGGAGAAATGCTCATGTTAGAGTCTAACAGCAATCAAATGTAACTGCCAAGAAAATTAATCATCCTTTATAGCACACAACATGCATCAACCATAAAAAAGCAACAGGCCATAAAATTGGCATTATGGTCCATTAAGCATATACAACAGCCCCAAAAAATATTTGGACACTTATGACACTTAAATGAATTTGAGTTGATGAATGAAAATTAGTTTTTAAAATCCAATTTAACAACTTTATGACCTACCCAAATAAAATTAATACTGTATGTTCATACAGAACAAACCCATTCCATCCTAAAATAAAACATGTATTTCAGATTATTTTTATTTAATTAAACAGGCACACATTGAGCTGCAAAAAGTGGTAACTGCAAATTTAAAATATTCAGGACTTATGTTTTATTCAACATATACCTAAGTATTGAAATTGGTTTACGCACTTAAATATCAATACAAATTAATTAGATGTCAATCGATATTGGATTTTGCTGATATGGTAATATTGTGTTTAAAGAAAGGCAATAACAAGATTGTGACAATATTATGAAAATATCTCTATATTGAATGTGTTAAATAATGTTCTTAGTCTTTCCTTACTGTGTTGGGGTGACCTAAAGAGAAGATACAATTGTGTTGAATTAAAGGCCAGATACAGTTTACTGTGTAAGCAAAGAAACAGGGAAAAAAAAAAAGATTTTAAGTATAACGCAGGGTAGGGCTGTGCGATACTGAAGAAAAATGCGATATGCGAGAACTCATTAAATAATGCGATATTCGATATGCGATACGATAATGCTTAAAGTGCCACATGCTCAGATGAAACAGTTTTACTCAGCTGTTGCCGAGTCAGTTCTGTGAACTTCTATAACTATCTTGTGTCATATATATATGGTTATTTGTATGTATGTACCAAGAGTTCCTGTTAAACCACAACAAATTCCTTGTGTTTGCGCACACTTAAGTGGTGAATAAAGCTCATTCTGATTCTGATTTTAATAAGAAAGCACCCCTACAACTACTTCTGAAAGTGAACGGTAGTGTTTTACTCGAGCATTACATAAAAATGTAATTTTAACATTAGTGTAATCATTTTAACATGAGTTTAGGAACTGAATAATAAAAAGGAAAAATAAAACACTGCTTAGTATTTACTCTTTGAATTCAACATACACTGATTCTTATTTAAGCTACAAAAGTTATTTAGGTAAGAGCAAAGAGTGATTTTCTCTTTGTCTTTTGTTCATGGCCCCAAATATTGCAAGCTGTAGCGATATACATATTGCGATATGTACATTTGCGATATTTTGATCATTTTGATATATTGCACAGTCCTAACGCAGGGCTTTAATCATTAAAAAACACTGGGACTCTTTATTTCTAAAAGGGTCCATGCTTTACTACTTCTAGCTGCTCATTCAAAAAGATGAGGGAGAACTGCTTTTTTACAAGTAGCAGTTTGTTACTATAGCAAAACGCTTGAGAGAAATGAGAGTATCATGGTTTGTGACATTGCAAACAAACCCTAAAATTTTATTTTGAGGAATTCAACTGTTAAAATCAATGAAGTCAGTTTTGGATAAACAATCCAGTCAAAACAATTACACATGTGTAGACAAGAAGCCGTTTTACTTTTTTTCCCAATCATAGCAGAAGTGGAAACTGGTACCTGAGTGTCATTGGAGGAGACAGACAGTCTGTCGTCGGGCAGGGACGGAGTGAAGCTCGCAGAGATGGGTGTGCCAGGGATGCCGTTGGCGTGAACATTTTCGTTGTCGCTGCCCAACCCTCCCTCCTCTTCCAGAGAGTTTGGAATGCCCTCAGCTGGCTCAGCCTCGCCCTCACGGCTTTCCTTAACATCTGAACACAAAGAAACAGACTTCAGGCTAGGTCCTGGTTTAAAGTGTATCGCTACCAACATCAAACCACCACTAGAATGGTCATTTAACAACATAAGATTTGCTTTCTTAAAGGGACAGTTCACCAACATTTTTTTAATTCTGTCATCATTTTCTTCTCTTGATGTCATTACAAACATTTGATCTCTGTATTACACAAAATGAGAAATTTTAAAGAAAGTATCATTCATTTTCTAAGACAAAAATAATCATTTAAAAATAAATGTTTTAAAAGCACCCAATCAGAATATCAGAATGATTTCTGAAGCACCATGTCACACTGAAGACTGCAGCTGACTTAGCTTTGAACACATTAATACATTTCATTTTAAAATATATTAAAATAGAAAACTATGGAAGCCTGTTTTCCGCACTGATATAAAGATAACAAAAGAATTCTGACTTTTTTCTTGCAATTCTGACTTTTTTCTCAGAATTGCATGATACAAACTAGCAATAGCGAGTTATAAAGTCAGAATTGCATGCTATAAACTCGCAATTGTCAGATAAAAACTTTTTTTAGTTCGCATCTCACAATTCTGACTTTTCTCGCAATTGCGAGTCCTTTTTTTCTCGCAATTCTGATTTTTTCCTTGCAATTCTGACTTTTTTCTCCGAATTCTGAGATATAAACTTGCAATTGTGAGTTATACAGTCCAATTCTGAGGGGAAAGAAAATATCGATATTTCTCAAGAATTGCAAGTTTATATCTCCATTCTTACTTCGCAATTCGTGTATAAGTCAAATCACAATTTCGAGTGAAAAAAAGAGACAGGATTGTGAGTTTATATCTTGCAATTCTTACTTTATAACTCGCAATTCTGACTTTATAACTAGCAATTCTACGAAAAAAAGTCAGAATTGCGAGATAAAAACTTGCAATTGCGAGAAAAAAGTCTTTTTATTATTTTTTTATTCAGTGGAAGAAACAGAATTCCATAGAAAACAGCCATTTTAAGTTGTAATATTTTGCAACATTACTGTTTTTACTACATATCTGATCAAACTAAATTCAGCCAAAAACTTACTGACCCCAACATTTAAATGGTAATACTCTGGTTATACTGTATATAATGTAGATTTATTTATATATATTATATATTAGTATAATAATATATATATATTATTATATTAATATATATATATTAATATATAATTATATTATATATATATATATATCTATATATATAATATATATATATATATATATACACACCCTGTATATACCCCAAAATCACACACATAATGTGTGACAATTCATTTTTGGCTGAACTGTTCAACTGTCCCCTTCATTATGATGAATATAAACTCGCCTCCAGCAATGTGTTTACGCTTCTTGCAAAATGCTCTGTACAATTTCCTGCGCTTTCTCTTCATAGTTCTGGTTTTCTTCTTCCTCGTTTGCTTCCGTGCCATGCTCTGCCGCACCTAAAAAGACAGACGAGTATGTTTAAGCGTCTCCTTCTGTCTAGTCAGTCATTCATGGTGCGATGGGAGGATTTTCCTTCCAAGCACGCTCTGTAGTCACATTAAATCCACGTTATCAGTTTCCCAATTTAACTTTAATAAGTGTTATTAAAAGGGGACTCCATACTGCCTGTAACTGGGTGATGTTCTGATGGAAAGCTGGGCTATTAAACTTACGTAAGACACCGACACAGTTTTCCAATAATGTCACATCATTAGAAGATGTCTCATCTGTTCTGATGTCAAGCCTGAATACACGATTAACTAATAATGACTAGGAATCAGAAATGCTTGTGTGTGTCTAGCAGTGTTGGGGGGAGGAGGGTAACCAACTAAAATTAATGATATTATTAACTTAAAGGGATAGTGCACCCAAAAATGTATATTCTGTCATCATTAACTTTCTAACCTTTCAAACCAATAAGACTTTTATTATTCTTCGAAAACACAAATTAATACGGCTGGGTAAAAAATATCGATATCTCGATATTAATCGATTCTCATTTTTACGGAACGATATCGATTCTTAAATCCCAAGAATCGATTAGTCTAGCCTGTGTTCAGTTAATGGACGGAACGTTGAAGGGCACTTCCCATGCAATATATCGCAATAAGCATTGTGCTTTGGTACTTTTAATATGAAAAAGTCTCAGATTTTAAATTCTGTCCATTGTATTGCAGTATTCAAACAATAAATGCCTGTTTAATGTGGAGTGACAGATTGCTGTAGCACCTCAGTTCAACAGACGCGGCAGCGCACGTGAACTGATCGTCTCCTCCACATTAATACCAGTTTCAGCACAAAATAAACATGACTAAACATCCGAAGGTAAGTTAAAAGGAGGAGTACAACTTTACAATCCATATCCTGTCTCATGTAATCGCTCAATCAGTGTTTCAGCAGCGCAAAGACGTCAATATAATGGCTTGCAAACAATGTCACGTAACACTTCAATGTTTAATTTATGTTTGAATAAATCCATCAAGTTTTTATGACAGCCACCATTGTTTATATTTAAAAAAACAAATTGAAGTAGAAATATTATTATGTAATCGTAACTTTATTATTTTAAAACTTCATTAAGTGTAATTTTAACAAATCAGTCAGTTTTAACCTTCAATATTATAGTAATGTAGTACCAACTGACTCTCATGTATATTTTAGTTGAGAGATTTTTTTCCTTGAGAATATTTGGCATGTACTGTACCTGATATATATCCAAAATAATCGATATTGAATCGAAGTGTGTTGATCGGTAATCGAATCGAAAGCTTGTGAATGAGAATCGAATCGTGTCAAACAAAACCCAGCCCTACAAATGAAGATATTTGTAACAAGGTTTCTGTCTCTCTATTGGAAATCCAAGTAAGCAAAATGTAGAAGATCCAACAAGGTCACAAAAGGCATCATAAAACAAATCCATATAAATCTAGTAGTTTAATCCAAGTCTTGTACAAATACATGATCACTTTATATGATGAACAGATTTAATTTAGGCTTTTATTCATCTATAAACACATATAAAACATTACATTAAATCTGTTAATCATATAAAGTGATTATATCTCTGCACAAGACTTGGATTAAGTCACTCAACTCATATGGATTCATTTTGACCTTTTTGGATCTTCTACATTTTGGTTGCTTGGATTTTTCAACGACAGAAACCTCTAAGATTTTATTATAAATATCTTAATTTGTGGTTCAAAGATTAATCAATATCTTATTGGGTTAAAAACTAATGAGAGTGAGTAAATGATGACAAAAAATAAATGTGATTTTCATGTTAACTTTAATGCCATGTGTGAGCACCAAAGAAGATTTTCATGGCAAGAACAAGGTGGAATAATAATAAATCATATTATTTATAAAGAATAAATCTTTAAACAGAAAATTAAAATCTATATAATATATTTTTGACTGAAACTCTTTGTGAATACACCCTATCAAACTTTACATTTTCAGTCACACTTATAACTGAGTGAACTGAGGCAATAACGAAAAGCACTCTCCTAGAATATTCCACTGGTGTCTAGAGTCATTTAGAGAAATTAGCATAATCATTTACATAAACATGGAACCCTAAAGCTAAATTAATCTCTGCATGTTTACTTTGCGCAGCAGCAGTAGCCTGGTCTGCCTCGGTCTGCTCATTCTCCGCAGGGCAGAAGTCGGTGCCGTTCTCTGGTTCGGGACTCTCGTACGGTAGGGATCCCTGCTCGACCTTGCTGCCCTGGTGTCCCGGTCCACCGTTGGCCTCCGCGGGCAGGCTTTTGCCGGGGGTGTCGGTGTGCCTCTGTCCAGGAGACTCTGGTTCTTGCTGGCTGACTGGAGAATGCTGCCTGTGCCTTTCTCTCTCCATCTGCTTGGCTTCCTGCAGCTGGAACACAAAGTCAACTCATTTTAAACATGTATCAGGGTGAGTTTACACACTCATGCTCCCTCCGGGGCAGCTGGGAGCCCAAAGCCAAGCTGATGTACATCCATTTCTCTGAACGGGAGGCAAATGATTACGTTTAGGAATACAGACGGTTCCCATCTTTTAAAACAAAAAGAAACACAAGACCAGGATCTTATAGCATCTTACTGTATGTGAAGACAATGTCTGTGCTCATAGAGACAGATGGTGGTTGGACTACATGCACCTGGAATGACAATCTGGACTATGCACATGCTTACATTGGTGTGTTTTTTAAGCAGGATAAGTGTATGACTCTTAAAGGGGTAGTTTACTCGAAAATGAAAATTCTGTCATCATTTACTCATTCTCATGTAGTTTTCAACCTTTATGACATTTTTCTTCTGTGGAACATAAAATATACTGTATAGTATACACAAAGAAAGTCAATGGTGTCCAAACAACATTGGACTATGTTGATTTTCATTGTTTGGACCATTGTTCTTTTTTTTTGTTTCACAAAAGTATGAAGTAGTAGTTTCTTCTTTAAAATCATTGCAGAGGGAATATATCTGCCATCAATGACAGTGAGCCTGCCACATTATGCAATCCAAAATCTTTTAAAAAATGGTTTATGATCTGCATGTTTTGTCTCAAGACAACAAATATCATGTCAAAAATCACACATGGTTCAAACGGTCCAAATATGACAACTGAATCTGAAACGGTACCTTATCAAAAAACTTGGGCTTAGCAACTGATAAAATGAAAATATGGTAGTAAATGAGAAAATAAAAAAACAAAAATAAATAATAGATTTGATACAATATCAGCATCTGATACTTCGTAAATAAAAACTAGAAAATAAACAGGGAAAAAAAGTAAACCAATAGCTTGGGTGATAAAACTGATATAATTAAGCTAGTTCTGTTAATAGATTTAATAATTCAATATATATAATTAGCAATTAACATATAATTTTAGTATTTTAAAAATTATAGTTATAATTTATGAAATACATTAAATAATAATACATTTGGTACAACACCAGCCTCTGGTAGTTTAGTTTCAATAGTAAATAGCAAAATAAAAAAATCCTAAATCACCTTAGGTCATACCAACTCATACAATGCAACTATGGATTCAATCATTCAAAACTATGGATTCAATAATTCAATTTAAATATTTAACATTTACAAATATGTTTATGCATTATACATTATATTTGTAATTCATAAGACAAATAAAAAATAAAACAAACAAACACATAAATAATCCATCTCAACAGAGTAAATTCTCCCATACAAAGTGTACAGATACTTTTGTTAAACATACCAACTGGATTTGATTTATAAATTAAATGAATGAAACAATTATATTTGTAACATTTAGGAAAATACTAAAGAACCTTATTTAGCAAGCAGACTGTTGAATATACTGCATTTATCTATTACCCATTTCTCTAGAGCTTTCAGCTGAATTCAGGTGGTCTAATATGGCCTGGTCCGTGTAGGCACATCTTCAATATTGTACAGCTGATTAGTTATGCATGATGTGTCTGGCTGTGTCAGAATGTGTCACGCTCCGGCCGGACTGCTAAAACTGCGTGACAGTGTGTTTTGCTTGTGCCAAAACCGCAAGTGGCATCCTTTTGATCAATGCACCAACTGTGAAACATCTAAACTGCACCTCACTGTCCTCATCCACATGCAGCTACCTAAACCACAAAGATACAGACACATCGCGTTTGCTCCTGGTATCAACATCCATCTCGGATGATCCGAACCCAAATGACAACACAATGTTTTTTGACCCGATCCCTCAGTGCAAAATGTGTCCTGAACAACACTAATCATGTGACACATACGCATCTGAAGTTTTAATACTCAACTAAAATAATTATGCAACAATTCTGCTAAAAACATTACGTTTATGGTGAGATCCAAAGTGTATTTACAAAAAAAACTATGATTTTTTTTCTATACTTCCTTTCTTGATGAATACTCACTATACTAGAATATTCAATATCGAATATATTTCTAATATAGTCAATATACTAGAAATGGTTTTTGTAGTCATAAATAAAATTAAGCACCATTGTGAATATCACATTTAATGTGCTTTCCCAATGTGTCAATGCATCAAAACTCCGATCCAATGACTGCTTCCTATATTACTGAAAACATTTGGGACTTTGATGAGCATAATATGTATTAAAATGTTTATTTTTAAAATAGTTGTAAATATTAATAAATATTGTGGTTTATGATGAATGATTGTGCATATAAATAAGAATAATTAAATATTTAATTTTATTCATACAGTGAAAAAATGGGGAAAACCTTGATTTGTATATTTACATATAGATTTAACATTCTGAAAATACAACAAATATTTGTTAAAAGGTTGGTTGCTCTGTTCAGCTTTTTTTTAAAGAAATAAATACTTTTATTCAGCATGAATGCATTAAATTGATCAAAAGTGACAATAAAGACATAAAAAAAAAAAGTTACAAAACTATTTTAGTCAAATACATGACTGTTCTCTCGGCCTTCCTTTAGAAAGAAATCCTGAAAAAAATGTGTTATGATTTTCACAAAAATATTAAGTGGCACAACGGTTTTCAACACTGAAAGTAAAAAGAAAAAAGTTTTAAAAATAAGAATAAAATTGTTACTATTATTACATTTTTTAAAAGTAATAATACTTTATTTTATTATTTTTGATCAAATATATGCAATTTTGTTAAAAGGCTGAACGATATCTAAAAAATTATTTCAAGTCACACAGAGCAACAATTGGCATCATAAATCAGAGACTCTTTCCTCAAAATCCAAACACGTTACTACCAGGTGTCAACAGCTGTTTACACTGACATCTTATGACCAAACCACCTGAGACGGATGTTACTACCAGGTGTAAACGTGGCCTTACGAACGAGAGAGAGCTGCTGTAATCACACTCTTCCACAACACATAAACATGGTAAGACAGATGAAAGGAACTCATTTGTCATGGAGGGGACGACAGCAGGCAGAAAACGAACGCAATGAAGCCAAGGCAAGCAGACTGGAGCGAGACGTCTGAGACAGATCGGAGAGAGAGACACAGTGCGAGAGTGACGGATGAAACTGATGTACACAAACCAGAGAAAACTTCAGATCAAGCACATTTCAAGGCAGTCCTGTCACTCTTTACCTGACGATCTCGCTTTCTTGATGCCAAAGACCAACTGATCTTGTGATTTGTAAGCTATATTTTGAGGGGGGAAGGAGGAGGACGAGAGGCATCAACCAAAAAGAAAGAAGAAATGTTAGATCAAGGTGTCGTTTCTCCATATTACCACAGGAGAAGTGTCAAATGCACTCACTGCTTGGTTCTCCATGCGGGCGAATATCACATTCAGCATCTGCGTGAGGGTGGCTTTGGCCGTGGTCTGGTTGATGAGGTTCTTACTGGCCAGATAGATGTTGTAGCACGTTCTCACGGCCTGCAGAACCGTACCTTCGTGGATCTCTATGTGCTGCGAGGTCACGGCTGTGAGCAAGGCCTGTCGGGGACCGGAGTAAAAAAAGAAACAAACACAAATGTAACCACAGAGGACGTTAAGACACCACTGTAGCCATAAATCCTAGGAAAGTATTCGGACAAAATGGGGGAAGAGTTATTATTTATTACTTTAGCTGCGGGAATCAAGTTCAAAAAGTTACAAAACGTAAAGTTCAAACAGATTAGGCTGGACATGTGTCCATATGAAAGAGTTCAGGAGCTTTCAGGAGCCGTGCTTGTCCTGCTACTCCACAATGAGATTTGTAAAACAATAGGTCAGGCAAATGACACTATGGAAATCTGAGCACTACAGGTTAGGGCAGTTATACATAAAGAATAAGAGAGAACAACCTACATACTCAAATTGAAAAAAAGACAGGCTTATTTGCTTAAAAAAATATGAATTATATAATTATTATTTATATAGAGAAATAATCTGATTTACGTTTTGAACTTTATTGACATACTTTCGCAGAAAATTTGAATGTTAATAGTAGGATGTGAGTGGAAATGTGCAGTTTTTTTTTTTTTTTATTCATACCATACATGGTAATTGTATACTATATACACTTCCACACACTACACACACACACACACACACACACAAACACACATAAATAGATATATGTTATTATCATTTTTATAATTATTATTATGTTTGTTTGTTTTTTGGGGACACAAGTGAGACAAATGGAAAAACTGTTGAAGACAAAGACCAAAGACTAAAATGAAATCATACTTAAAATAGTGTAACCAAACATAATCATTCCCCATTAAAATTGCTATACATTTAAATAAATTTAGATAAATAAAAGAATTCCATAAGGAGCGCAGTATACTGCAGGCCAGTTTTGCAAAAATAAATAAAAAAATAAATAAAATAAAAAATAAAAAATACATCTTTAATAATTTGAAAACACCATACTGTCCAATAAATTAGAATTTAATAATAATATATAGCATTTAATATAATAACAATAATAAATGGATTCAATGCTAAAATTATTGAGAGAAAGGGGATTTTCCAAATATTAAAATAATGTCAAATCTTAAAGAACATGTCAGGCTATTTATTATTATATTTAAAATCTAGATTTTATATTATTTGATATTGTGTCATTAATAATCATTATTTAATTAGAGATATATTTCTGATGTACCTTATTTATGTAGTTTAATACTGCAATACTGAAGATCCTGTATAAACATAACCCAAATAACCTACCCTGAGCAATTCTGAATTTAATAAAACCAAAACATGGCATTATTTGCTCTGCATGTTTATGAGCAATCTCACATAAAAATATCTGACCTTTATAATTTGCAACTGGACACCTTCATCCGTCTGCGGTCCTTGGAAACAGCCACATATAGTCTCTATGATCCTGTCGATGAGCTTTTTTCCGGGGGTGGTGTTGTCTGGAGCGCTGCCCGTCAGGTGACCATATGCTATGAGTTTCTGAAAAATCAGAAACACAGCACATGAGATGAAACATCCTCATCATAAAAAGCATCCTGACACGAGCGTGTTGTAGGGCACTGACCTGTAAACAGTCTAGAGAGGTGATGACGATGCGCGGACATTTGGACTGACAGGCCAACTCAAACGGCAGGAAGTACTTATCTGCTTCAATAAAGTTGGTCTTGGATTTGATTGGCGGCAAAGTACTGGAACTTGACTTGTTGTCCCCAGCCGGTGGACTACAAAACAGAAACAAAGATGTCCATCAGTCTAACTGAACAGGGGCTGAGAATCATTTTAACATTTATAATTAAATTAAAGGCACACTATGTAAGATTTTTTTATTAAAATATCCAAAAACCACTAGAACAGTGTTATATATTTTGCTGACTTGTGTACTTACATTATCCCAAATGTTTTGAAGAATGTTTAAATCCAGAGAAATAAGCAATTTTAACTAGTGACACGGACCGTGTCCATAGTGTCATTGTGTCGCCTGCCAATGACGTCATAACCCCTCGATTTCCGGTTTTGTTTTGTAGAAAACATGGAAACACCAAAGACGCTTTAATATGTTGTGCGTTTTAATAGACCGGTGACGACCGCACAGAGTAGCATTATAACAGAACTTTCAAATGTATCTAGTATGATAAAACAGCGCTGCTTTCATTTCCCACATACGCACGACCAGGAGCGGAAGCGGTCGACTGTGGCATAATAAAAGTTCTGCTGCTTTCGAGCCGTGTGTCACGCTCGTTCAGCCGCCTCGTTTCGCTTCGACGGCTTTCAGCCTCACCCTGCTTCATTCTACTACGTTAATAAATCATTAGATCATCCATGAACATGATTTCTGCCCGAATACCGTCGGATTGCATCGGCTGTGGGGAAGAAGACGACAACTCCCACCAGACATGGCTCGTCATCACAAATATGCCTTTGTTCATTGTTTATTTGCAATACGCGCCCTCTAGCGGTGAAAATTACATATTGTGCCTTTAAGTACACAGTATGCTGACAGTATACATATTTTACTTTCACTTTCAAATTAGCAGCAATTCGCCGTAAAGCAACTGTTCATTTTTAGTTCGTTTGAGTTTTCCCTCTTTTCCTTGCTTTCCTTCGCTTTTAAATAGCTTGCATTTTACTTTCACTTTCGAATTAGTGGCAGTTCAGCGTCAATTGCTTGAATGAAATAACAAAATACAACGTCAAACTCACTTAGCCTAAAAATCTATAAATCATAGAACTTTTTATTTTAAAAGAAACAAAGAAAAATACACCATGCTATAGGCTATGACTAATATAAAATAACTTACAAAGTTTAAATAGGTATACAAAACTGAAAATAAGTAAACACTGTGGAGCAAAATAAATAAGAAACGTAGAATTTTTTAGCAAAACGAGTAAGAAAGCTTGGGGGCACGGCATACACCTTTATGTCAAATAAAATAAATAAATTACAAAGTTTAAACAAAGTAAAAATCAGCATGCACTGTGGAACCAATTAAATAAGAAACAAATGTTTAAAAAAAACTCCCAGTATCACCTTAGATAAACGGCAAAAGTCAACAACCTTTTCGAAATCCAAAATATTGCCAAACAGGCGCTTTTGCATTTCGTTTCGAAACTAAATCATCCGCTATCGTCTTGTCTGTCTCACCCCACTCTTCTCGTCAGTCAGCTCGACTCACTCTTCTCACATGATAAATTAAATGTGATCTGTAATGCGACTGTCGTTCAGCACGCAGCCGTGCTTAGTTTTAATTGTAGTGTCTGTTCTCTAACAGAACAAAATTATTTTTATTACGATAAAAAATCAAAACGATGGTGGGGGTCAGTGAAGCGGTGGGAAAGTGACGTAACCAGTGTTGCGGCTTAACACCGGTATCACCGCCAACACCGTCTATCACAGCAACCCGTCAAAATAAAGGTTCGGTTTAACTTGAAGAAACCGTCACAGAAATATTAATTAATGTAATGATAGTACTACTACTAATAATAATACAATTATTATTAAAGCATTATTTTTTAAGGAATATTTACCAGTAAAATTATTTACCAGAATTTATTTACCAGAAAAATGTGAATACACAACACAGTATTTCTGAAAAAAAAAAATATAAAAAATTCAATAATAATACATAATTTGTTTTGTAAAACCAATTAATTAGAGAGGCTTGTGATTATTAAAATGTAATTAAACCATTAACACAGAATTTGGTAAAAATAAAACAAAATTTGAGAAAAAATAAAACATTTCATATGGCCTAAACATGTAAATGTCGTTAAAACTTTTAAATTAAATTGTGTTCAGATTGTTGTGTCGTTCATGATTTTAATGAATTGAAAGGCTTTTTGATTCACCATTAAAAACAGAGTCTAATCTGCTAAAAAAACTAAACAGAAAAAAAAATGAATTTGGAAAAAAAAAAAATAAAAGGGTTCCTGAATGTGGGAAAAAAAATAAAATGGTATTCATCGGGCGCCTACATTAAAGTACAGTAAAACATTGTACATGTTCGTCTTATTTTTAATACCACAAAAAACCCTTTAGTTCTGCCCAGTGAGAGAAGCCCTTGGAATCTTTTATATATCCACACTGCAGAGGAGTCTTGACATTAGACTGAAAACTCTCGCCTTTATATCCCAGCCTGTATAAGCTTGAGATGGAGGACTGATATGGAGAGTGCCAGGCAAAGTGGGACTGCGTGGTTAGCTAGCGAGCTACCGATTCTTCAGAACGAGAGTCCTTGATGAGTGCAGGGGACATGGGGAAGAGGTTGTTGAGGGAGATAAAAGAATAAAGTTGAGGGAGGAGAGAGATGGAGAGAGAGAGAGAGAGTGATTATGAATAAAGTGGAGCACTAAATGGACATGTTGCAAAAAGAGACAGTGACAGAGAGCAAAGCAGTGGAAGAGAAAGATGCAGTCACTATTCATACTACATAGTATATGAAATATGATAGTATTGTGATGAGCTATATTATGGTCGATTATGGTTCCATTATGTCATTAAAACCCAAATAATGTTTCCCTTTGGGGAACTGGAGCTCACATGTTTAAAAATAAAAATGATTTTCTTTTTAAGATTACCATTATTAATTTATTACAAATCTCGGCTGTGTTAAATCTGAATTGGAAAAATTACTCACAACGGTTGTTAACATCTCTGAATGAGTTACTGATTTAATGAGTCTGATTCAAACTGCTAGTTTATAAACACAAATCTGTTTTGTGAATCTGACTCATCAAAAAGAGGCCTTTCAAATGAGTCATTTATTCACAATTCATTTTTTTATTAGAAATTTGCAGCTCATAATTTAGCACCTATCATCCATCCAGCTAACTGTGCACAAAAACAAACAGACAGCACAAAAATGCTGTCTGTTTCATGAGTGAACATGCTCTTGAAACCACTGTTCTTTTTAATGATTCAAATGAATCATTTGGCAAATCTAACACAGGAGCCATCAGTCTGAATTATGGACTGAATCGGTCACTGCAAAAACAAAGTATTGTACTAAATTGTCCCAAATTGCGACCTTGCTCAAAAATTGTTGGAGTGATTCACTGACTGAATGAGTTTGTTTCAAACAAGACTGCTTTGTGAATCTTTCTGACTGACTCGGTAAAAAGAACCATTTCAAAAGATTCATTTAATAACAATTCGTATTTATTAAAAATATGAAGCTCATATTTTAGTGCTTATCATCCAACCAGCTAACTGTATGCAAAATTGAACAGACTGCATAAGAATGTTTCATGAATCTTTTTGACAGACACACTGAAAAGAGCCATGTGTGTATTTTTTCACAATTCATATTTAGTAGAAATTTGCAGCTCATATTTTAGCATGTATCATCCATCCAGCTAACTGTACACAAAAACAATCAGTCTATTTCATGATCAAACTTGCTCTTGAAAGTGCTGTTCTTTATCTAACGCAGATTCATGAATCATGGTCACTGCGCAAAGAAAAAGTCAAAACAAAAGCCTCCGAATGATTCACTGACTGACTGCTAACTCACAAACAAGGCTGTTTCATGAAAATATCAAGAGAGTCATTCATTTCGCAATTCATATTTACTAGAATTCATGCTTTGATGCATATCATTCATTCAAGTTAATTGTATGCAAATATGAACAGGCAGCACAAGCCTCATTTTAAGGAACCATTTTTAAAAGGATAATTTATTCACAGTTCCTATTTATTAGAAGTTTGCAGCTCATATTTTAGTAAGTATGATCCATCCAGCTAACTGTACGCAAAAACAAACAGACAGCACAAAAAACGAGAACTTGCGAACTTGCTCTTAAAAGTACTGTCCTTTTTAATGAATCAAATGAACCATTTGCCGAATCAAACACAGAAAACAAAATACTGTAGGAAAAACAGTCCCAAATCTCTACATTACTCAAAAGTACACACTTTTCCCATTGGCAGATGTCTACTAACTGATACACAGCCGTGTTGGGTTGCTGTGGCTATGAGTTAGCTGGCTTGTCTCAGGCTGAGTCAGCGGGAGGCTTCTACGGTCTAATACACCTCTTCCCATTGGCTCGGCTCTTTCCCCCTCCTCTCCTCTCTTCACTTCTCCTTCATTCAATCTCATTAATCTGTCTGTGGAGGGATTAGCCAGCTCATATTTTTAATTGACATAAATTGAGCTGTAGCCAGGCTACGAGGGAAAAGACTAGAGCTCTGCCGGGCTCAGAGATTACCTCACACATCTCTCATTTAGCCTGAACTTTCACCGTTTCTCTCTCGGCCATCACCAAAACAAACCCTCCAGAGTAGAGTTAAACCAAGTCGCTAATCAGGCAGAGCACAAATAGTGCCGTAAGCATCATACAACGATGAGACATCTGGGGAAGAGAATCATCTAGTGCCATTTTAAAAGATTCAATACAAGTTAAGATCTATCGAGAGCATTTGTGGCTACCCAGAAAATATTTTCAAATGTTCTTCAATTTGTAAAAACCGTAATGCATTTACAAAGGAAGGCTATGAGGCAAGAGATAAAGCTGAATTTTACAGCTCGTACTTCTGTGTGTATCATCTATATTTTACATGGCTTTGCATGGTTATGTGTTGAAATTTGTATAGCTTTGCTCATATGTTAACACGTATAAGTCTATTAGTGTGTATTGTCATGTTTATTTCCACTAAGTGCATTTATTCACGTTTTCAACAAATTAATCAATTCATTATCAATGAATTTTTTTTGTAAATTTGAAAAAAATTGACATTTTCTAAATCTTAAATGTCCAATACATAAATAAATAAACATTTTAAAAATGCTGAATGCCGATGTGACATTGTATAAATCGAATGGACATCTCGGCAACAAATGTGTGCAGAATGAGGAAGTAATTTTTTTTTAATAAATTACTTTTTTTTAATTGAGCAAGGACACATTAAACCGTGACAGTAAATGTCACAGTAAAAAATGACAGTAAATACATTAAAATTAGTGCAGTCAATCAATTAAAAAATTAACTAATTAATCACACATTTTTCTGAAACTAATTGCGATTAATCCCACCTAACATTAGTTTAGGAGTATCTTTTTTATGACTGAAAGCGAGTATCACCGATACCAATACTACTGATGTCTCAATGAAATAGTTTTTTTCTTCTAGTATTAAACCATTGGACTCTTAGCCAATCAACATTACAGGATAATGAGAGCTATCAAAATTAGTTAATTGAAGTGATCTTTAAAACAATCTTCACATAAACCCATTATAATAAATGTAATATTTACCTGTGCCCTTCAGCAAGTAGAAAGTACTGAAATTGAATAAAGCACACAACGTATCAACACTAAATTAAATACAGTGGAATCCTTAAAACCACAAAAGTTATTGGTTTCCTCTTTTTCTTTTGTTCTTTGATTAACAGACATCACAGCAGCTGGGTTATTAGGTTATTTGGCTGCTATTACTTTAAGAGATGTCGCTACTGAATGTGATGCAGATCTGACACACACGCACGTAGTTACTGACAGGACAGGAAAATTAGTTTTTACTGAATTATGGCCTGAAACATCTCATCTGACTGCAATTCACTGTTGTTCTACTGAAGCTCCTCATCACCTGTACCGTTTCCGCGCTCGTTTGACTCGCGCCTGGTGCTGAGGCGAAGTTGGAGTGTGCATCTGAAAAGTCTCCCATTTGATGTGCTTGTGAAGATGTTCCGCATCTAAATAAATGCAATTTTTGTTAATAAAAAAAGAGACAGAAGCAGCAGCGGTGAGTGGGTTGGCCAACCCTAGCTCCGCCCCTGCGTTAACTGTGTTAAAAGAAGCAGGGCAAGGGGTTTGAAAAAATTCCTTTTGCAGGGGGGGGGGGGTTATAACGTAGCTATCTTTAAATGAAAACAATCTGCAAAGTTGTTAATCAAAAAAGTGCATGATAATTAAAGATATTGTCTCTCAAAAGAAAGTCTCTACTCTGAACTGCCTTAACGAGTCGTCATATTTTAGAATCCTTTGCCTGTTACCGGTATACGTCACTGGGTAAACACATTTGCATAATCCCCGCCTGCCAGCGAGTCTGACCTGCCCACAAACACTTCCGCTAGTTAGTGTGTTTACATCATGTTGAACGCCGTGTTCAAGGATACCACAGAAATACAATTCAAACCTTTTGTTGTGTGCATGCCATTTTACCAAGGACTGCTTCTCTAATCTCGGCTTTGTTGGCTTCTAATCTTCTTCATTTGGACTAACAAGCTCTTGGAACCACAACCTGTAAGTACGATTGATACGTTGTGTGTACATTTTCACATGAGTGCTCAAAATATCACGTTTTTGTGCTAATATGTGATGTACCCCTAGTGCAGCTTTAGGTTTCCAGGTAAAAAGCACGATATTACTGTCTCACTGAAGTTCTGATGATACGCTGTGAACCCATTATTTCGTAAGAATGTGTCGATTAATGTAGACTAACGTTGTTCTAATAATTACTTCGTTTAATAACAAAGAATGTAGTGTAGCACACAGACTTCATAATCACTGTGAAATTGCTGTTTATTTTGCTGCACTGGCAGTTATAGGGTTAATGCGGGAGAGACGAGCGAGTTAGGCTACGTTTACACTGCAAGTCATAACGCACCGATCCGATTTTTTGGCACGTCTGTTTACATTCACTTTAGACACGACTGGTATCCGATATCTCTGTTTACATTAATTCCCACCCAAAAAAATGGTCTGCAGTGATCGCTTTTCTATGCACATGGTAGACCCTCGGGTTTTAAATGGCCGTGCTATTAAAATTATTTATATAATTCACGTCGAATGGCCATTATTATTTGCCAGCATGGACAACAGCTTTCAAGGGATGTTGGCAGCCAAAAAATCTGACTGAAGGATTAAAGTTCAAATCTGGTAAATTTTTATTTGTTAGACTATTTTATCTACAGCTCATTAGAGGTAGAATTCTTTAGTGAAATAATGATATTAATTGAAATGAATTCGAATTAATTAAGGAGAGAGAGAGAAAACGAAGGAACGGACGCATGCACCCACGTGCGAGCGAGCGATTGTGAAGCATTGCAAACAAGCTTGTCGGTTTAATTACAAAAACTGCTAAGTTATCACCTCATTGCTGAGAAATATATGTAGCTTTTAGCTGTTGTATTTTCAAAATTCACGGGGCGGGGGTTGAAAACCAGCTCCTGAATGTGCAATTTCTTACTTATAAAAAGTTTCCATCTCAATAAAATGCGAGCGCATACAGCACGCCGGCATTAAAAATATTTATGAGCAAACGTGTCGCCCTCGCATTGGGAGTTCTGTGGAGAATCGGATATGTGTGTTCAGACATAGGTCGGATGTCCAGCTATCGGATATGTATCTGATTAAAAACCACATTTGGAAGTGGCTCAGATCGGATGCAAAAAAATCGGATCTCGTGTGGATTTTTGTGTTTACACGTGTGCAACAAATTCCGATCTGTGTCAGATGTGAGCGAAAGATCAGATTTTTTGTGCCAGTGTAAACGCAGCCTTAGGGTGCTTTCACACTTGGTTCGATTGCTTGGTCCGAATCCGAGTTCAATTGCTCCCCCCTTCCCCTGCCCCCGCTGGACTGTGTTCACATTATATTATTTGGGTCCGAACCGTGGTTCGTTTACGTCAATCAAGCCAGCAGTAGAGCTGGGTATCATTCAAAAATTTTCGATATCGATACCGATACCTTGACTTCGATACCGGTTCCTGAACGATACTTTTTTCGATACCAATTTATGAAACTATTGACACAAGATTCAATTTACTAAAAAAAAAACTGTTGGTTTTTATTTGGCAGCTTGTGAGGTTATTACAGACCAAAGCCCACCTGCACAAAGGAACAAAATGTAACAAACAGAAAATCAGTGCAAATAGTTTTAATAAGGATTATTAAATATTTTTGCTGATTTAAGGCTGTAAGGCTGGTTGCTGTGAGATGCGCTGTTTCCGCCTAAAATGTAAGTGACCTAATATTATTGTATTTGCTTATTGAACCGTTTATAGAACTATTAAACAGTCGTAATGGTAAAAACGTTGTGTGATGTTGCCTAACTAACTATATTTTAAATATAAAAAAAAGAACAAATATAAAAACTTTCCATTTTGAATTTTTACTTCAGGATGCTGAGTTTCTTTGTGTTGCGCGTTTTTATTTCTCCTGGAGAGGCTGCGTGAGCCTGGCCTCAGCAGAGCAACCTTATACTGTCAATAGATGCCTTTATATTTCAGTAGCTATCTCACACTATTGCCACTTATTCTAAATGTAATAAAATCAGAATAATATTGTGTTTTGGTGTTTACATAGTTATTTTTGGTTACTGATGTTTCTGGCGGCATGATAGAGTAATGTCCAAGACCTGGAGTCTATACCGTTAAGTGCCGGGCTCAGCGCCAGACGGCCCCCCCGCCCAATTTAACCCTGGTCTTCGTAGCCTGCTGTACAGGGTGCATGATGGTTCAATAAACACGCGCTTTCGGTCTTGTAGTAGGACACGGACATCTGCATATGATTGGAAACTCTACACAGCTTCCCGCACTTACCTCAGTGGAAATGAATGACTTTCGGTTATCAGTGTCGGAGTTAGTGGAAAAGCCGGCTTGAACGCAGTAGAAACGCCAGGAGACGAGGAATAGTTTTCGTTTAACACAAAAAGCGCCCGTTGTAATTAGCTTACCGTACGGGGGCTGGGCGCAGTCACACTAAATATCACGTGTGAGCCCATCTCTGAGGTCCACAGGTTGCGGGACCGACTGTGCAGACCTATCGGTGTATTAGGCTATAGTAAGATACCAAGAGCAGACTGCTCAGTATGTTTTCGCATCGCTCTCGCGGATGTCAAACACTAATCGATCTGCACCTCACTGACGCTGATGAGATTAACCCATTAGGTATCGAAATTTGGTACCGAACAACGAGACGTTTTTCGATACTCGATGGTATCGAGGCAAGTCGGTCGGTGCCTAAAAAGTATCGAACTCGATACCCAGCCCTAGCCCGCAGCTGTTTACACCCATTGCTTAGTAACGAGAGGCGCAGGAGAAGACGGCAAAATGAAGGTAGCATTGCTTCTTCAATTTTATATTTCTCGCTTGGAACCGTTGGTTTGTTTCCAAGCTTCAGTACTTAACGCACTTACGTCTGCCGTACTGCAAATGCCTAAAGAACTCGGAAAGCGTGAACAGAAATGCGATATACAGCTCTCTGGATTGCAGCGCGTCATCACGCTCGACAGGAAGTGAGTGAAAACACACTTTTTATTAAAATATTACGTCATTAATAGCGTTCACTTCCGTGATGGTACGACTGCGTCACACGACAGCGAACACCGTACCAGAGTTTACTTGAACTGTACCCCAGACCCACCCCTTTAAGAGGGACTGGGTTGCGGTTCGCGGGCTGTGAAGTTTTTAATAATTCATTTTATTTAAATCATGGGTTATTTAAGGAACAAAATTAATGAAACATGGACAGTGGCCACAAATTAATAAGTTGTAGGAACGAATTAACAAGTTGTAGGAATGAATCCTAATAACAGTTAGCTTGGCATTGAAAATGGTCAACATGTGACCGAAACGTTTGCCTTGTTTTATTCAGTAAATTGCATATATTATACTCATCTCGCTTGTGATGCTTTGATGTTTGAGTGTGCAGACTTTTTTCAAGCTTTTCACTTTGGGAAACCTTTGTGGTCTCGCGCCTTCAAATTGGAAGTTGTTGTATGTGGAAGGGCGGCGCAGAAGGATGAGTGATCTGGCTGCTTCTGTGTGTGTGTGTGTGTGTGTGGTGTGTGTGTGTACTTATTGTATTCTGTATATATTATAATATTAACTCACATTTTGAGTTAGCAAATTCAGTGTGAAAAACAACAAAAAATACAAACTACAAAAACAGTTTTTTTTTTGTTTTTAGAAAAAAGTAAAAAAGAAAGGTTTTGAATCAGTCAAACAAATCACTTGCTGAATCCATCAGGTCAGTTACTGAACAAACATTTGAAGCACTTACTAAATTTATGTTTCTATGACAATGTGTAGTTAAAGATTCAAAATCACAAAGAGTTTTGCTGTGATAAATGGTGTTTTAATTAAAAACTGGGACTAAAAATAGATCTATTGTTTGAAAGGAGTGCTCCTTCACTTCATAACAGAAATCTGTAAACAACAAAGGGAAGAGACACCAAAAGACATGGACATGGATGTGAAAGCAAGACAGATGGGGTGAAACAGGTGAGCTGTGAATTTAATGGATGTAGAGGGTGAATGAACGTTGTCCCTAGGAGGCGTCTGAGATGAAAGGCCTCAGAACAAGCTGCCCTGGCCCTGCAGAAAGCCCTGAGCACAGTACGTCTCATTCCTGTGTCCTAGTCACACAGAAAGGTCTCCAAGCACATTAACAACACAGGCTGTGAGGGGTGTTTTTCATCGGCACTGAACACACACTAACAAATCACAATGAGGGCAGGGCAACAGCCAAAACACAAAGGGGCCGCGTGTGGTTACTCTCTGGAAAATGTTAGCGCTGCATTACAAGCATTGAAGCTGACAACAATAAATGGGGATTTTGAAATACATGTTCAATATCTCAACAGCTGGGGTGTGGCTTAAGATATCGACTTACCTTAATTTCTCAGATTCCGCCTTGATTTCCTCTGTAAAAGAAAAAGAAAATATTCACATGAGTGTGATAAAAATAAAATAAATAAATAAATAACCCACCCTATAGGGACTAATGCAGTTGAGTTCAAGCTAGCTATAGATACAGACTTAAACAGATGGTAGAATGTTACCATCTACTGCCAGGGAAACACAAGAGTTCAAGGAGAGCTTTAAGATATAATATAGCATAACGCAAATTGGTGTTCTTAAACATAATAATAAAATAACAAATATTGCTATATAAAAAA
Source organism: Sinocyclocheilus anophthalmus (assembly GCA_018155175.1). Classification (NCBI taxonomy): domain Eukaryota; kingdom Metazoa; phylum Chordata; class Actinopteri; order Cypriniformes; family Cyprinidae; genus Sinocyclocheilus; species Sinocyclocheilus anophthalmus. The sequence continues at coordinate 294,232 of JADLZN010008824.1, read as the reverse complement.
AAAAAAACAATATTAGATATTTCATTCTAATTGGATATATTTAAGGGGATAATACAGTAGACACTAACTATTTATATGTTATTGTTTAGGACAGAAATCTTACTTTATATATTTTGCAATATGGTTATACAATTTTGTTTTAAATTAAATGTATGTATAATGTAGTACTAAGTATAGTACATTAAATATCTATAGGTATTTATTAAAAAAAATTTATTTCAATAAATCCCTAATGAAGGGACTTTAATTTTTCTAAGGTCAAAGTTATCACAAAAAAACATGTAATATATGTATGGATATATAAAAAAACAATGCCTAGCATGGACTATGACTGTATTGTGGATTTTTCAAAACACTCATACAATATATACACAAACACACAGTTCTTTCTGGTCCTCAAATCTGATTGGCTGAGAGCCTTTTCCAGGCGTGCAATATTCTAGCAATAACAGAACTCCAACCGTTTCACCGTTTGTATCACTCCGTTTGCAGTATTTCTCACAGCGAGTGTCATGACAGATGCCCAAATCCACTATAATTTTATACATTTTATAAGAGACAATTTTATATGGGAGTCGGCAGTTAAGACTTTTATAATGAAAGAGACTGAAACAAGGTTGTATACAAGGAAGTAACCGATGGAAGGATAGTACAACAAAGATATCACTTTCCTCAGCGGGCATTCAAAGTAATGTTTTATTGTGAATATGAGATTGAACTGAAGAATGAATGCTGTATCAGATGAAGGTAATCACACTCGCTCAGTCAGTCCCTCTCTCTCATAATACGGTAAGTTTTTAATATAGTAATACAATAGGTCTTCAATAAAGCAACTTAACGTTCCTTTGTTACTAGTTCTAAAGTGACGTTTTCTAACTAGTGATGGAGGCTTTGGGCTCAGCTGTTAAACAGTCAACCTGGGATTTGAATCCATAGCGGAAGGAAGTAGTTCTGCACTTCATTGTTGTTTCTTATATACTGTATGTACACACTTATGCCATCAAAATGTTGTATAAACGCAATATCATACTCGCAGCAGTGGGATATGGCTGTATATCAGCACGGCTGTGATTACCTGCGGCCGAATCACAGCCATGCTGACATACAGCCATATTGCGCTGCTACGAGTGTGATACTGTTCATATATACATTTACATGCACTTTCTAGAATAAAGAGGCAATTGCCCTTTTTCACTGTAAGCCTCTACTATTCCGCATTATTATTGGTAGTTAAAAGCTAAATTAAATCAGCAAAAATATTTAATAATCCAAAACATAAGGGCTCAATGACACCAAACACACAGACAGCTTGCTCAGAACATCATTCTGTCGAGAGAGCTATTTTCACAGCTAACACTAAAGAATTTAATTACGCATGGCCCCTTTAACACCTCTTCCTCTGAAACCAGTCATTAACTGCATCAGAAATGCATTCAGAGTGTTGAAAAAATTTACTAACGAGAAGCCCAGAGTCTGAGGTACTCGCTGCAAACTTCTGAAAGCTTCTACATTACATAAATTAGACTTTAAATCAGCGTTAACACCTGGATTCATTAGCGTACAAGCACTTTGCGCCAACACACGTCGGTCATGCCGTTACTAAAAGGTCAAGATATCTGACTACTTCAATCTGTGCTGGTTTTTTCAAAGTAGTGTGGATTGAATATGTTTATTCTGAACAAGAGCCTCTGGTCTCAGCGAGCAGCTGCAGTCATGAATGACTAAGTGCTCGGCACGGGAACAATGTAATACTGTAGAAAGAGCACTCTCCTTCCTCCTCTCGGCAGTAAACAATGACGAGTATAGCAGCATAATGACATCTACACGCTTTGCTGATAGACAGCCCTTCAACACGCTAAACTGCCACTGAACATGGACAGAATATCGAGCACTGGTGTCTGTTACACTCACATCATTCTCCATCACTCTGCAAGTGTTTCCAAAAATATTAGGTATATGGCTCAGACCATAGTGCAATATTGGTATTAGCTATAATTAGTATTTTTTAAATTAGCAGTAGAGGTCTAACTACACTTTGGAAGCAGAGAGCTATAACATCACAATTTTTACCCAATTTACACACTAGTTTCTACGCCAGGTTTCAAACAGAGACGGGTCATGATGCACTACTAATTGATTTGTTGTCCAACAACCAACTAGCCGAAGTATACTGACATTGACTAGTTCAAAAAGCAATTCTTATATTTTTTGTTTCGATATTTTTAGTGATGGTGCTTTAATTAGCATAGTAATAAATAAAATATAAATATAAATTAGTGCTGTCAATCGATTAAAAAAAATTAACTAATCACACATTTTTTCTGAAATTAATCGCGATTAATCCCACCTAACATTAAAATGTTTTAAAATACTTTTACATTGCAATTTCGTAAAATTTTCGTTTGTGGGTAGACAGATCATGATGCCGGCTCAAAATCCTGATGTCTGTCAGCCATCTGCGATCGGCCTTAACTGATGACATAAATATGACATTGCATACTCGTAGTTTCTTTTCGTGATTTGATTTGATATGAAATGATACAGGCTACAGCACGCGCTGGCGCATTTGTGCGTGCAATACAACGAGCACGCGCTACAAAAACTCAGTAACATTTCCGCGTTCGTTTGAACTCGCGCCTGACGCTGAGGTAAAATTGGAACGAGCATCTGAAACGTCTTCGGTTAGGTGTGGTCATAAAGATGCTCTGCGTTTAAATAAACGATTGTTTTTGTGAAGAAAAATTAGACCGAAACAGCAGTTGTGAGTGGAGTGGCCAACCCTAGCCTGCCCATAGCTGTAAAAATAGTTTGTAATGGTGTAATGACGCTGAAAAAAATGATAAACTCGCGACTGCGATAATTAAGACAGCCGCACCAACTTAAATATAAATAAAAGATAAATAGTATAAAAATAAAGTTTTATTAATACAATTAGCAAAATAAATATAAACAATTCTTATATTAACAATAAACCAAAATTAATAATATAATAATAATAAATGAAAGGAATGTTGGCCATCATTAAACCTCAGAGTAAATTAAATAATAAATGTATGACAGCCATAAGGCAACAAAAATAAACAGCAACAACAACAACAAAATTATCCATACAGTCAAATGGGGTTGGTAAGATTTTTAATGTTTTGAAAGAATTATCTTATGCTCATTCATGGCTACATGTGATTGATTATTTATTTTAAAAAAGACACTTATTATATATATTAGATTTTCGATTAGTTTGTTAATCCAACCAATGACTTTACATGTAGTGTATCATGATTTCCACAAAACATTTAAGCAACACAACTATGAATAAGATAAAAAGGTCTTTGAAGGCGCAAGACGATCAGCATAGAATGATTTCTGAAAGAATCATGTGACACACTGACGATCACAGGAATAAGATGTTACATCTTATAGATAGATAATATAGTATCTGATAGAGAAATTGAAGAAAAGAGGTTCTTTAGAAAATTGAGCATTTCACAACATTACTGTTCGATTCGGACTAGCCGGGATTTCCTTTTGCAGGCGACGAGGGTCAACAGTCTAAGGAGGAAATGATGTTATCCTGCGACCAGATAACACTTCATAGACCATTCAAAGATAGATCGTGAGAACGACTGTGTAAAGGGCGTAGGTCATCTGCAAGTGGTTTGATAAACGAAAGTAGCCGTTGCTAGTGTCGTGTGTTCACTGCAGTGCAGGATGAAGATCTGTTTAATCAGTTTTAGTGGTAGACTGTCCCTGGTAAAAAACGGAAACCATAGCAACATGATAATTTCCCAGAGAGCCACAACGAGTATTGTGTTACCTGATATTTCAATACTGAAAACACCCTTGGTCTAAATTTATCCTTTCAATCTATTGCATCAGGTCCATTCAATGCACTTATTATTCTAATCTTCAAAGAAAGCAGTAAACTGACCTTGAGAAAGACTCAAGAAAGGCTTGAGCAAACAAATCAAGAAAAACAAATCACAGCATCCATATCAAAGCTGAATAGTAACGGAAAATCCTCACAGAAAAGCACCCCATCTATAGGTTCCACCAAAAAAACAACAACAACAGTACAACCTGCTCTATGTACATAATTTTAACAAGAGCTGGGTGATATGGCCAAAAAAATTATCTTTTAAATTTAATTTATGTATATTTTTTTATATCAGGCGATATAGATAATTATCACGATAAATGTCAAATGTTTATTTTCGTGTAAAGTTTAAAGTCAGATTAAAAAACAAAACAAAATTATGGTCAGGACATGACAAACACTTCACATTTTTGATCTTTCCACTGTTCAGTAATTTTCCTGCCAAACTAAATTCTTATAGACAAAAACATTATTTCGTAGGTTCTGCATGTTCTAATAAGTAAGGTATTGGTTAAAATCAAAGTAAACAGGTCTGTGTTGCCTGACATATAATAATATTCCAATGTTTGTGTGCTACTTGAAAGGGCACATTTGATAATAGCAGAAGTATAAAGCGCCAGATGATAAAATTTATGTGGCATATCCAAAGCACTACACATCATGTACAAAGTTGTTGCAAACCTCAGTTTGATATGGGAATCTTTTTGTGAAAGGTAACCCATTGTGTTAATATAAATAGTAGCCCACAATTTAGATCAGTAACACACAGGTAAAAAACATAGCACCCTCAATACAATGGTAAGATGATAAGCTTATAGGGTTCTCTAATAAGGTTGTATGAAAAACACGGAACGCAGGGCTCTAGCTTTACTTTTCTTTTAGTTAAAACTTAAAAAAAATTAGGAGAACCGTTCAAAATTTTAGGCTCAAGCTTGCAAATCAGAATTAGCCAAATTGTATCTACAAGATTTAGTGCCCGATGAACAGGTAGGATATTTGACTCAACGTATAACAGAGAGTTTACAGTTGGAGATTTAGTTTTCTACCCCGTTGGTGAATGGGCTTTTTCATAACGCTTTATTTAAAACGTTGTAAAGATATTTTGTCAAATTCTTAAAAAGAGAAATTGTATTTTATATAGACTTTTTTAAAAATTTGTTATTATAAACACGGCAGAAAATGTAAGGACACAAGATAGAATAAAGAAAACATTAAGTTACGCAATCAAATTAAAATGCAGTTATTGTAAAAAAAATTATTGGTAGAGGTGGCACGAAGAACACAAACGTGAGGCTTTCGCACTTACTTTCAGACATTTAATGGAGGCTCCAGACGTAGGGGTGGCAAAAAAAATTAGATTAATGTTTTAAAAAATAACAAATTAGTGAATATAGAAAAATTTAACATGAATTTAAATAAATGAAAAGATACTTTAAGATTAAACTAAAACTGCAAGCAAGGTGTGAGGTGGCCAACGGCACTGGGATTCATTCTCAATTGATTCATAGTCGAAACGGCTGAGTTCATTAGGAATGAAGAAGTGACTGTCTGTATGGAGGAATGGCGTAATCAAATGAATCACAATGAAACGGAGGAAAGAGAAGAACGTCAATAGATAGCTTTAACAAGAATAAAAAAACCGTTCATCATAAACGAAACAACCAGGCTGTGTCTTGTTTTAAAACTATTTGCAGCGAGCGACGGAACTAGAGCAAAATCAAGACAATAGATGTTATAATCCGCAAAATGTAAGGGCAACTGAATAGTGGCACGCTCTATGTGTTGAACGTTGTATTAAAATCAGATATCAACCAAGTAGCAAACTCCGTTAAAAATACATATAAAAAGGACTGTGCACTCATAGATATATTTCATTGCGAGTCATCAACAATGTGAATAATCAAACGACACGAAGCTCGTTCAACAGGCGCAATGAAATCTCTTATTTGTACACACCGGTCTTAAAGTTTGAAATTTTGAAGGATTCGGGAGATGATGTCTGTGATACATTAAAGATCTCAGAAAGCTGCAAAAAAACACAAGAAAAGTTTGAAGACTCCCTGCCACTGAGCGGACATCAAGCGAAAATAATGAGGGAAAGGATACAGGGAAGGTCGATCATCTAACTGGTGATCCTAAAACATTTTTCATAGTTGCACGTAGTAGTTTTCAGTCGCAAACTATGGTGCCGTTAGTATTTCTACAGTAAATCCATGGTAAATGATAGCGACGTGTAGATTGAAAAGCATTTCATTAATGTACGATGTGAGGTAGGGTTTGTAACGGTATGAAAAATTTAGTATTCACGATTATAGTGACCCAAAAATGATCATGGTTATCAGTATATTTTTACGGTATGTTCAATGTGCTGGAGATGTTCACAAACGTACCGACACATAAATCACTTAGTTATATTTAAAAAATCAAACACAAAGCAACAAACTAAAAATGCTTGTCTTGCATAAACACTTAAACAATAACATTACCAATTATGTTCGGATTTTAAATGACAACTTGTTTGACAACAGTTTAACAGCATGTTGATATATCTAATGTAAATGTTCAAATAAAACTTTCATAAGCAAGTTTCATAAATGGTAAACCTCACATCTCAGCTTTTAAATAAAGAAAAGGGTCAAAATGATAATTGATTAATAAATGAATATATGTATTTTATCTGCTACATAAATAATTCTAGATAACTTATCTGAATTGTTTAAATGTGTAGAATCCACATAAGCTTGTTTTTCATCAACCGGTTAGAATTGACAGCAGGGCATGCAAATTCGGTCCGTTTTTTTTTGGCCAAACTGCACACAGGCTGAATGTAAATATAAATCTCTGTAAATCCACTCGCTGACAGCAAGTGGCGCTTATGGAAAAGCTGAATTAAAACTGTTTCCGTAACCTCCGAGGACAAAGCAGTATTGAGAGATTAAGAACACTTCCTTTAGGTATTACATGGAGCAAAGATGACAAACAAAATGCCATCGATTCTTTTCTGAAGACAGTCAGAACCTTCAGAGGTACATTCATATAATTAATTAATTCATATATTCATTTGTATAATTCTTTTAAAACCTCCCAGCTTTTCCACACTGTTTTCACTCAAAACGAAACTACTCTGCATGCTGTGCGCACATGAGACTGTTACTTAAAACTGTGCTTTATGCTGGACAGTATTTATTTATCGCAAGTTGTTCAAATCGCGGTAATCTAATGTTTTAATGATAATTTAAAGATGAAACGGTAATACTAACCGTGGGGAATTTTATCATGATTTATCGTCAAACCGGTAATCGTTACATCCCTATGTTGTGCACAGTGTTTTGTCTTGTTTCTCAGCGCTGTTTTATCTGGCTTCAAACTAGTTTAAATCCCAGAGTCATTCGTGTTCTTCGCTGAATTCAAGCGCTTCACAATGGATCTCACAGCGCTGTTTAGTGCTCGCATCAACGAGACTCATCAGCGACTAAACGCATTTGTGCTATTGAGCTCGCGCTGCCGTTTGAACTTTGAACCGAGCAGATAAACGGTCCATGTGGTGCGATTCAAATGAATAGCGCTTTTGCCACATAAACATTATATTCCGAACATTTATCAAACTCTTAATGTTAGTATAGTAAATCCATGGTAAATGACGACGATTTATCAAGGAAAATTATATCGTGATAATGATCGTTGTCGATTTATTGCCCAGCCCTAATTTTATCTGTTATTAAAGAATAAAATAATTTTATTAATAATGTTTTAGAAATGTATTAGTATTGTGATATTGAATATACAGGAATGCATTAATTCGACATCCATTAATTAAACTGTTTTAATCATTTTTGTTTAAAGTGCCCCTATTATGCCATTTCCAATATTGCCTTTCATGCAGTGTGTAATGTAGCTGTATGTGAATGTAAACGATCTGCGAAGTTATAAAGCTGAAAGTGAACGATAAATAAAGTTACTGTCTCCCAAAAAAAAGAATTGACTCTGAACAGCTGAAACGAGTCGTAGTAATTCGAATCCCACTTCTGTGATGGCTACACGTCACGGGGTAACACATTTGTATAATGCGCGCCTATGTTCTACATTGGCCAGCCACGAACAACTTGACCCCACCCACAAACACGTCATTCTACTGCTCTATATTTTCTATAGAATGTTCAAAATACAGGACTATTGAAATAGGCGTATAGTTTCCGAAATGCGCTGTACGCCGTAGACCAATCACAACAGACTTGGCCATCTGACCAATCAGAGCAGAGCAGGCTCACGGAAAGGAGGGGTTTAGAGAGACTGAATCTTTGAACTGCTTCGACCGAATCATTTGAGAATCACTGGAAAATGAGGTGATGGTAAGTGCATATTTTGAGAAAACAAAAGCGTTTTGAGACCTTGCATGCATGTAATCCTATTGTAGGAGACTCCCAAAACAATATTAGGAACCGTAAAAATGGCATAATAGGGGCACTTTAATAAATTTGTTGGTCTTTTGTGTCGTTGAATAAACAGAAATTCAGTCAACCATAAGCAATATTTCTATACCTTGATAAATGCCACAGTCTTGATAGTTTGGCCAGGATTTGTGTGTGTGTGTTTTTGAAAGAAGCCTCTTACGCTCACCAAGACAGCATTTTTTTTATCTAAAAAATACAGTTAAACAAGTTAAACAGATGAAAATAACAAGATTTGAAACCTACATTTTCTGTAACATTATAAACATCTTCACAGTCAATTTGATCAAATGAATGCTGAATAAAATAGATTGTATTTGAGAACATTATTAGCTGTTTGCTAATGGACTGAAGTAGGAATTTAACAGGAATTCAACTTGCTACCATGCATGCCTGCTTATTCAATGAGCTACACAAATCCTATACATCTTAAAAATCTGATGAGTCTTACTGTATGTCATACTGGTGCACTCTAACAGTTGGCACCATGATAATTTTGAAACATTGCAAGCCCACACTTTCTAAGCAGACAGTTGGGACAACATATTATGACACCGCAAAAATAAGTTTCTTTCAGTTACCATCAGATTCAAAAAACTGATATGAAATCTGCAACACAAAGTGTGACAGATAAATTGACCTTCATACATACATTTCTACAGTGCGGGGCTTGAATATCTCAATTCAAATACGGTCTAAAAATCATTCAAATGGGATAGCAAGGCTAGTTTCAAATGAAATTATCTATATAATGCATGTGTGTGTTGTGAACGAGGGGCACAGAGCTTGCGGTCTACTCTGAATCCGCACTGACCCACATTAGGAGGCGCTTCCAGTGTCCCCTCTCGATTTTAGCAGGGCCTCCAGACCTTCTGCGAATCCCTGATCTAGTCTGGGACTCACGGCATTCCACATAGCCATGGGAAAATAAATAGACTCAAGCAGGCCTACTGTATTCAGCTGCCAGTGAAAGAGATCATATGAAAGATACAATACAGTTTTACTAGATAGGTATGAACAAAACTACATGTCTTCAAAATTAACTAAAAAAAAAACAATGACCAAATCATAGAAACAAGCTTATTTCCATGGCCATACATTAAAACATCTGTGAGAGAATGTTACAGAAGCTGTTGTGGTTTAGGATAAAATAAACACTCATATCCAGCATGAATTATGTATTAGCTCTGGATGCGTTGTGATGCTGATGGCGGCTCGGAGATAATTGTGCTCTAAGGACATGCGCCGACAGTTCAGCGAGATGAAATAATGTACAATTGTCAAACTATGTTGCCACTATCATCTAAAATGCACAGAGCTGTGATTCACTCCAATCAAAGCAATGGCACTAGCGCAATTAATGGAAACCAAACCTGCAACCCAATAATTGATGCAGTGGGGCTCTAGGATGACCGTGTTCATTCGCTCTCTGGGTGATCTAACCGAGCAATTGCGTAACTGATGGTATGATTACAACCTCCAGGGAGAAAAAAAGCAATGAGCAATCACTAGCAATGACAAATATTTTATTAAAATAAATTATAAATTAAACACTAAAACTGTAAATAAAAGTGAATTTAGTCATTTCAACATTACAAAGCCGCACTGTATAAAAATGAACATTTGTTTTGAGATTTGATGATTTATCAGTGTTAATAGTTATTAAATTAATAGTTTTTTTTACAGATTAAGTTTAAGTGAACATTAGAGAACGTGAAAAATAATCTGAATGTAAAAATACAGAAAAGTTAGCATGAACAGTTAAATATCCAGGTAATGGAGATAAATATATGCAGATAAAAAAAAATTTAAGCTGATAACTGATATGGCACCAATCTGTATCAATATCTACTATTATAGTATTGATTATTATTTTGAATTAGCTTTTATTTTATATTTTCAGTTTTAATTTTAAAGTTTTAGTAATTTTAAACACGTTTCAGCCATTGTTTTTCTGGTGCTTGTCTTGTTTTTTAATTTTAATTTGTAAAGCTATATTCTATATATAGCTTGTTTCAATTTCATTGAAGTTGGCATTTTGTACCAATATTTATATTATTTTATTTCAGCTTTATTTAATTATTTCAAAGTTCTAGTTGTAAATTTGAGCCTGTGCAAATTTAGACATTGCTTTGGCAATCAATTAACTGAAATAAGTTTAAGTTTTTCATTTTGTTTTTCCATTTTCAGCATTTTTTCAATACAAAAGCAATATTTTTTAATACCGTCAAAACTGGGTAATTCAATGTACCTTCAAAATTATGAACATGTCAGAGCCAAAGCCCTAGGCAGTGAGCCCGACATGTACTCTCGGGCCGGCCGATCGGAAAAGTCCCACCCTGCGGGACCTTTCAGACCTATACCCCGCCTCTCTCTACTTTCCCAATTTGCTCCGTTCACTTGTATAGATTTAATAGTTTTTTTTTGAAAACTATAAAATAAAACATCGGGAAATCAAACCCTCATTGCCAATTGTACCTTTATAAAGTCTAAACTTGTGGGACTCGGGTGTCAATCTGTAGCTACCCACTAGGCCACCACAAGTCAAACATTTTAAAGAGTCTTGCTTAAACAGAAATTATACAGAATAATGACCTTGGTCAGGAACTGTTGGGCCTTGCATGGGGATTTCATACAATGCCTCAAATGTTGTCGGATCAAAGATTGTCCTCTTCCACCATGCTCTACCTGAGAATATATCGGTTATGGAGTGTGTCGCAATCTAATAAAGAGGAAAGGAAATAGCTTTACTTTCTAAGGTGTTGGGATACAGTGGGCCGGAAAGCAATGCCTCCGTTTCAGGGAGATATTCCCTGTTCACTTGGTACAGCAACACAACGGGGAGTTTCACTCAGCAGGACAGCAGAAAGCCCAGACTGTTGACAGACTCTCTCCTTCATACTAGCAATAATTGCAGGGGAGCTCTGTAATGTCTATTATGGCCTATTTGCTCTGGATATCGTATGCCAAAAGGTACAATAGTTGTTTATATTTTGCTTCATTGGTTTTTTCCGCTTTGGTGTTCTAGGACAACAGCATTGGGTGGGTTATGTCAAGCAGGATTGCTTTTGTTCTGAGATAATTGCCTCACCTAGGTTATTTAACAACCCCCCCTCTAAGAGCTAATTCAGTCTCCAGTTGCCGGTTTGTTCCATCAATTAAGCAAAAAGCGGATGGTGGCATGTTTTGCAGTACACACATGCTGCAGCTCCAATGCTGGGGAAAGATAAACAGTAGGGTCCTTTGGGAGTTGTGCAGTACACCATGTGATCAACACCAAGGCAACACGCGCACACTAATGCAATGACTGCAGACTGCAAGACAAACCAAACAGAAGCGGTTTGCATAGCCAGAGGGTGTGCAAATGGAGTCCAAGTAGACGGTGTAAGGTGGGGTCTTATTAGGGCGTTCTTCGCCTCATCCTTCATTCTTTCTCATGTGGAATCACTCTGCAACTCTCGAGCCAAGACACGGATACATCCAAGCAAAGCTTCTTTCATGAGACGTCTGCATCCAAGTCCCTCCGGCCCTTGGGAAACTCTGATCTGCTGCCCACTTGATCTCCTCCAGTCAAAGGGTAGGGTGGATTCACACGTTCCCAGATCCAGGACTGAAAGACAGAGGCGGAACGGGGCTGATCCTTACTTGATCATAAGAGTTCACATTGTGATTTGAGCATAGACAGCCAGTCGTAAATCTGCTTAAAAGAGGTGACATTTACCAAAACCATTAGAGCTTCCCAACCAATCTCGATCCCATTCTCAATGGTGACTAGTGTTACCTGAGAGCAGTGGTGCATTTTTTCCTTCACTCCTACAGATGCATTACCATTTCAAAGCACACACATTCACACCGCGCCGGCAGACTCGACAACCAGAGAAACTATTTAAATGAACTCCTCTTGCCTTACAAACCTAGTATTTTTGAGAATGAATAAATCCGGCAGACAAGTTTAGGAATCTGAAGGCTCAAGTTCTTATGGGTGGGTTTCCGTTTATAACACCTTGGATGTGTTGCAGAACTAATGTCATGGAAAATCATAAGGCTTTTTTGTTTTTAAGACAAGAAGCAAGTGAACATGTACAATTTTGATCTTAAACCTGTCATTTAAGGGGAAAAAAAACTTTAGGGGTACACTACTGTACCTTATCTTCCCAGAAATATGCATATTTGTGCCTTAATGTGTACAGATGTGTATATTAGAGAGTACTGCCCCAAAATTTTCTGGCAGTGTACACTACCGTTCAAACTTAAAGGTGTGGGGTCAGTAAGATTTTTTTTTTTATTAATTAAAGGGGGTTAATATCATATGCTTTTAAAGAACAGGTTATTTTGTGATATTGGGTAACAGCATATGGACATGCTTTAATGTCAAAAAAAACACATTATTTTTAAAATACTGTACATTATTGTGGGTCCTCTATGGCCCGTTTCTCTCAAACGCTTCGTTTTCTACAAATTCTCTCCTTCCGACAAGCGCAGTGTGCTCTGATTGGCCAGCTGACTCAGTGCATTGTGATTGGCTGAACACCGCAAGCACTCGTCGGAAATGTAACGCCCCTTACCAGAGACGTGTGACAGACACAGTGACGAAGCTGGTATGTGTTTGCATTACACAAGCCACAGTTAAGACAGCTGACTCCACTTTGATGTGACCCTCTATCTCTCTTTCACACACACGCGCGCGCACGAACGCACGCACGAACGCACTCACACATACATACACACACACGCACACACAAACACACGATACGCAAAACTCCGCATTTGAACAGTCATAGCAAAAAAGACTAGAAAATTCATAGTAACAAAACATGCTGTTTTTTTTATTTTTAGCTGATTCAGAAGCGCGCAGATTGTATAGCAAAGTCAGAATTACCTCCTCCATAGTCAAGAAACGGTCGTCCATAACAATGCATTGTGTTCGTTGCCAAGTAATCTTAAAGATTCCTAAAGGGCATCTACTTTCGGGGAAGGCAACAAATAAAGGGTCAGTGCTTTTGCTTGCGCCTAGAAACCCAGCGGTCTCCCTGACCATGGTTGCTTCAACCATTACTACACTGCGGGTTACTGGAAACCACGCCTTCTTTCTTTGCGTGCAAATTTGGCGGCATTATGCAAATATTCCCACACAGTGACATAGACATGTGGGGACGTGTTAGTACGAGAAAATGTTTCTTGAGCAGCAATTCAGCATATTTGAATGATTTCTGAAGTATCATGTGACTTTGAAGACTGGAGTAAATGGCTGCTGAACATTCAGCTTTTGCCATCACAGGAATTACTAAATACATTTTACATGGCATAAAAAAAATATAAAATATGGCTTTAAATTGTAACATTTATATTAATATACATATTAAGTATAAAATAGTATCAGGTTTACTGTATTGTTAATATTACCACCACAGAGCCTTTTTTGAACGATTAGTTGTAGATTTTAATCCTTTGCAAATATCTTTTGCGCCAATTATTAGATAAGCGCCTTTAACCGCTCTGCTCCCTTTCTTCTGGAACACAACCTATGTGGACCAAACTGTTTGTTTAGTGATTCTGTCCCTTAACTTTGTCGAAATCTAAACATGAGCCGGTAACAAGCCTGAACTTTTCTCACCTGGCTCCACCGGTCAATAAGGTGTAACCATAAAGGTGCTATCAAGAAGTGACTTTGAACACCATGAGGAAAATAGCGTATAGATAGGATATTATTACCTATATATATTTATAATCATTAATATATATAGTATGGTTATACAGTGGGTACGGAAAGTGTTCAGACCCCCTTAATTTTTTCACTCTTTTTTATATTGCAGCCGTTTGCTAAAATCATTGAAGTTAATTTTTTTCCCATTTAATGTACACACAGCACCCCATATTGACAAAAAAACCCAGAATTGTTGACATTTTTGCAGATTTATTAAAAAAGCAAAACTGAAATATCAAATGGTCCTAGTATTCGACCTCCCTGGGCTGTGACACTCATATATTAATCAGGTGGCTGCCATTTAGTTCGATCATCCTGAGATGGTTCTACACATTCATTTGAGTACAGCTGTGTTTGATTATACTGATTGGTCTTGATTAGGAAAGCCACACCTGTCTATATAAGACCTTACCGCTCACAGTGCATGTCAGAGCAAATGAAAACCATGAGGTCAAAGGAACTGCCTGAAGAACCCAGAGACAGAACTGTGGCAAGGCACATATCTGGCCAAGGTTAAAAAAAAATTTCTGCTACACTTAAGGTTCCTAAGAGCACAGTGGCCTCAATAATCCTTAAATGGAAGACGTTTGGGACGACCAGACCCTTCCTAGAGCTGGCCGTCCGGCAAAAACTGAGCTATCGGGGGAGAAGAGAATTTGTGAGAGAGGTAAAGAAGAACCCAAAAGATCACTGTGGCTGAGCTCCAGAGATGCAGGCGGGGGATGGGAGAAAGTTGTAGAAAGTCAAAAATCACTGCAGCCCTCCACCAGTCGGGACTTTATAGCAGAGTGGCCCGACGGAAGCCTCTCATCAGTGCAAGACACATGAAAGCCCGCATGGAGTTTGCTAAAAATCCCCTGAAGGACTCCAAGATGGTGAGAAATAGATTCTCTGGTCTAGAACATTTTTGCCTTAATTCTAAGCGGTATGTGTGGAGAAAACCGGGCACTGCTCATCACCTGTCCAATACAGTCCCAAAAGTGAAGCATGGTGGCGGCAGCATCATGCTGTGGGGGTGTTTTCAGCTGCAGAGACAGGACGACAGGTTGCAATCGAGGGAAAGATGAATGAGGCCAAGTACAGGGATATCCTGGACGACAACCTTCTCCAGAGTGCTCAGGACCTCAGACAGGGCCGAAGGTTTACCTTCCAACAAGTCAATGACCCTAAGCACACAGCTAAAAAAACGAAGGAGTGGCTTCACAACAACTCTGTGACTGTTCTTGAATGGCCCAAGCAGAGCCCTGACTTAAACCCAATTGAGAATCTCTGGAGAGACCTAAAAATGGCTGTCCAACAACGTTTACCATCCAACCTGACAGAACTCGAGAGGATCTGCAAGGAGGAATGGCAGAGAATCCCCAAATCCAGGTGTGAAAAACTGGTTGCATCTTTCCCAAAAAGACTCATGGCTGTATTAGATCAAAAGGGGTGCTTCTACTAAATACTGAGCAAAGGGTCTGAATACTTAGGACAATGTGATATTTCAGTTTTTCTTTTTTAATAAACTTGCAAAAATGTCAACAATTCTGTGTTTTCTGTCAATATGGGGTGCTGTGTGTACATTAATGAGGAAAAAAAAATTAACAAATGATTTTAGCAAAAGGCTGCAATATAACAAAAAGTGAAAAATTTACTGTAGGGATGCACAGATCCTATCGGCCACCATTCGTGTTACGGCCGCTAAATTTGTATTGTATATTGTATTCTGTTATCAGTATTGGCCTGATAAGAAAATTTGGCCGATATTTTAAAGCCGATAAATAATGCATTATTTCTTTCAGAGACACTTCAGATGCGCGCTGTGCGTTTGCAGCCTTTTGTGCAATTGTACGTTGTAATATTGTGTTTATTGTATATCTGATTTATCTCATATAGAACTTGGTTAAGTTAAAAGAGCGCTTCAGATTACCGGTGATCATCTTTAGCTCAGCACACGCAGCTCAAAACAGCAGTGCACAACATTAATAACAATGATTGGGAATGTCGTGTATATAACCTTCTAATGAGAACATTACCATAAAAAGTTGTGAATTCTTTGGGTTTAGTTGCTGTGTTTCAGCGAGTTGTTATGGGAAGAGCGCATCTACAACAGGATCACACATTCTGACTATTGCACGCAATAACTGCGTCATTTTGTACTTATATAAGTTGTAATATTATGTTTATGCTGTATTAATATTAATCTCAGGATGCATTTCCTTGAGTTAAATAAGCTGCCAGCAAAACGCTTCAGTTTACCGTGTTCATTCAGCTCTTCAGCTTCAGCACGCGCAGCTCAACGGCTGCTATTAAAACAGTGGTATTAATTTGTTACCTTTTCAAAATCATCGATACATTATTAATAACAACAACCACTTGTATTTTTCTTATTATTTTCATCAACAATATGGCTTAGTAATTAAAATCATTTAATTATTGTCGGTGCAGAGGCTATTCCGTTTTATTGATATATGGTGCATTAATTTTGATTCTTTACACGTGTAATGCTGCCAGTGACTTGTTTGATTTTTTATTATGCATTCTTTTATTATTTGTGTACGACTTTTTTATGACTAAATTGGTAAGGGAGAGTAAAAAATATTTTAAAACGTCCACCGTTCAAAATAGGCCGCTATGTTGAAGTGTTGGGGATGGGCTTTTAAATTGGGATTGAAACAGTTTTGGTAATCGGGCTTCTCAAAAAGGATATACAATTTGGAATATTAGATGTAGCGGCCAACAATCGGTTATCGCTCTTTCAAAAATAAAGGAGTAATCGGTATCGGCCAAAATTTTCATATCAGTGCATCCCTAAATTTAAGGGGGTCTGAATACTTTCCGTACCCACTGTATATATATTACAATGCATTGCCATTTATGTCTGAACATTCTAGCCAAACCAAAACATGAGACGCTACAATTTAAAAAAGCGATGCCTGTAAACCTATATTCTTCTTTTCTTGCACAAGACCAGGTAGCGGTTTAGAGACCTTACACTGTTTTATTTGGCACTTGGTTCCTTGATGACACTGTCATGATGGCATTCTGTCTATGGAAGGTAAACAACATCAGAGACAAATTTGCATAATGTATCAATTTAGCCCACAGTTGAAGTATCAAGCATCCGCCCACGAAATAGACACAAACCATTTCTCACACACACAAACACAAACGCTTCCAAAAAGCAGAGCCCCAGTGGAAGGGGAGGCAGTGTGCTCTTTTCACCCGCAGAGATAAACACCCGGCTCAGGTCCTCTGTGCTTGAGGAGGGAGCATTGGACCATTGACAGTCGCATTGTGTAGGAGAAAGAGAAAATACCTAGCTGTAATTAAATTTAAGCTCGGCACAGGAAATGCTGAGGGAGGTTGTCTGGACAACGCAACATGTGGGGCGTGAGGGTGGTCCTGGTGTAGCCCTGCCAACTAGTCACACCAACACTGCCACAACAAGTGCATGCATGTGTAACCGCGTGGATTTACTCCACTGGTTCACAAGCCATAGTTTCTGAAACAAAAAGAACACTGCAAACGTGGTTTCTACATCAAAATCAGTGAAATTAGTTCACCGGACCCTGGTTGGACACATTTTTTGGAACCAATTGCATTAGATGTGTTCAATGTGGAGTGCAATGGAATGGAACAAAATGCCAATTGGAGTATTTTAAAATGGCGATTGAGGCAAAAATGTTATAGATTTTTCAAATTGGCTATTTTTGGTTATTGCCCAAAACGTGAAAATCATTAAACACCAGTGATGCACTGAAATTTCAGCAACCAAAAATATTCTTCCGAAACAAAATACAGCAAAACCTTTACGTTTTCTAAACTTTCTGTAATTTAGTTGATGTATAACACAGCATGTGGTGTACGCCATGCCTCATCTTCTTCGTTTTTGTCAATAAACGTTATATAAGCTAGATTGTTATTGTACTGTTTTATTTTTGTTGGCTTTTCATTAAAGGGATAGTTCACCCAAAATAAAAATTCTGTCATTAATTACTCACCCTCATGTTGTTCCAAACCCGTAAGAACACAAATGAAGATATTTTTGATGGAATCCGAGAGCTCTCTGACCCCTCCCATAGACAGCAAGGATCCTTACATGATCAAGGTCCAGAAACATATTAAGGATATCGGTAAAATAATCCATGTGACATCAGGTTCAACCATAATTTTACGAAGCAACGAGAATACTTTTTGTGCACAAAGAAAACAAAAATAACGACTTTGTTCAACAATTCGTCTCCTCCACGTCACGCTTCCGCCATTTTGGAGAGTTTCCACTGAACGTAAACAACGTATGCTATTCTGTGTCAGCTGCGTCACGCAGATACGTTGTTTACGTTCAGTGAGTACTCTCCAAAATGGCGCCAGGGTGATGCGGAGGAGACAAATTGTTGAATAGAGTCATTATTTTTGTTTTCTTTGGAACAACATGAGGGTTGAGTAATTAAGGACAGAATTTATTGGCGCCCTTTGGAACGAATCCTTCTCTTTAAGAATAATAATGAATCCATTTTCAAGTATTCGTTTTAGTCTTAGAAAGTGAAAGATGTAAAGATGTCCAACAGGCATTTATTTTCTTGTAAAACGTGACATACCAGTTTTGTCGCAAGTTTATATACCGGTGTGAAAATTTCTTCACCATCACATCCCTATTTAGAGGTCCAAAATCAATTACGTTTTATTAGTGCTTCTGATTACACATTTTGATCTATTTCAGGCACAAATCACGTCAGCAGTGTGGATGCACTTCACCATGATCAATACTGATGCTAAACTATCAATAGGCCTATGTAAAATTTGTTCGGCTGAAAAATCAAAAAGGCGGCTAGTTGCTGAAAAACTTAAATATGACTGGTTTAATTTATCACCTGAAACCCTGAACATAATAAATAGTTCAAATACCCAAATATAATTACCCAAACTTTATTTTCAGCTTCAGTTGTCAGCCTCATGAAATTTCTGTATTTTGGTAAAAAAAAAAAAAATGTTTCGGTACATTATTAATTATGTGTTGGCCTAAATTGTCATGATCCTACACACAAAACACATCATACTCATACCTAGTGTTGGGGAAAGTTACTTTTAAAAGTAATGCATTACAATATTGCGTTACTCCCTAAAAAAGTAACTAATTACGATACTTAGTTACTTTTTATGAAAAGTAATGCGTTACATTACTTTTGCGTTACTTTTTAAATATGAGCAGGGCTTGATTGTTTTTAATATAAGAAGTTCTATTTATAGCAAATGTAAAAGCCCTTTCACACCAAAAAGTTTAATGAATAAACCTCAGGCTGAAGCAAAAGTAAATTCACGTCTGTACAGTAGAACGCAGGAGAAGAAACACTCTTCAGCAACAAAAAAACAATGAAGCACAATTGTTAGTTTATCTAAAGTCATTTTTGCTTATTAGTATGGTTGAACTGGATCAGCAAAGCTCAGCAGCAAAGACAATGGGATTAGATACACATTTGTGTTATTTAATTATTGCAGGTTTGCTTCATATTCCGAGTTTGCATTTCACTGTTTTAATTCAATTTGATGTATACTAACTCTGTTTTTGTGAGTGGGATGAATTAATGCACATTCACATTTAGTCTAGAACTACATTAACATGTTCACACAGCGCACACAACTCCTCTGCACTTCCGATTTCTCCCAATATTGGGATGGGAGACTTGTCAGTCAATAAATGGGAAAACAAAGTAACTGGCGTTACTTTTTTGAAAAAGTAACTCAGATATTTTCTTGTAAATTAAAAAAGTAATGCATTACTTTACTAGATGGAAAAAGTAATCTGATTACGTAACTCGCGTTACTTGTAATGCGTTAACCCCAACACTGCTCATACCAATATTATAAACATGCCAAAATAGGGCATTCATTGCATGATTTGTTACAATGGCATTTTAATTGGTACCTTGCAGTCCAAAAGCATCTATCTGTGATAAAAGTCAACTAAATTAAAAACTCAAGGCATCAAAATGACTAAAATGCATATATCTTATATCATATATCTCAATATCTTTACTCTAGGGCGATATAAAGCAAGTTTAGTATCAACCTAAAGTTTCGATAACCACCTACTCCTCTAGCATCCCTAACTCTCAATGTAACTGCTGTATGATCTCATAAACATGCAAAAGGACTCTGGGCAGAAATGACGAGTCAAATGGTATCGTCTCTCATTAGCTTGAGGCAGAATTATGATTAATTCAGCGCCTGTCAGAGGCTGAATGAGTTACCGCTACTGAAAGATGATGCATTATTTACAAAGGCCAGTAATGAAACAAAGTGTCTGGTAAGAGATCTGGACTTTCATCCAAAAACCATATATTTTATATTAAATGGCCAATTATGTTTTAATGCACTGCACAGCCACACTGTAAGAACAAAATCTGTGGAAAAACAGAAAGGATTCTTAAAGATACCTAAAACAACACCATGCAATGTGTCATTTAAAATACGGGTAAAACACCTCAAAACACAAAATTCCTTCATATTAACAGTACATTGTGCCCTATTTTTACAGGCTTTTCTTAAAGTGCAGGGCTTTGGTGGTAATTCTGGCACAGGTTTTGGGGAATGAGAAGAACGGCGTACCCTGGCAGGGTCTGCAACCTGTGAGATTGCATCTTAATAACAGAAATGTTCCATCTTTTTGAACCTTTCCAGACACCTGTGCAAAGATTTACCCTCCACCTTAACAATAAACCCAGGGCCACAAAATTAAATTCATTCACCTCGTTCAACTATGTGTGCAGCAAAGCAACAATCCTCACCAGCAGAGCCGGGATAAGCCAGACGGCCACTGCACACGCATTTAATTCCACTTTCTTTATTAAGGGAACCCATGCAATCATGTGTCCTAAAAAGCACTAAAAAGTTCAAAAATGATCAGAGAAAACCATTTTCCATCTACGTTCTTAGAAGAAACCAAAAATCAGAGGACAATTTATAGTGACGAGAAACGGACAGGAGCATAAAACATAAAACCGCAAGAACACAGATTGGCAGCTTTTTTAATGCACTACCCTAGTGAGTCTTAAACTTGTACATTATGCCTCTAAATACAACTCAGAATGCTATGATATTTATTAGTTGGGATCTGAACATCACTTTAAACTTCTTCCTTGTTTTGGGCCATTAAGAAACTTTGTGTAGGACTCCGCACATCAGTTATCTCCAGGTGCCAACTCCAAGGACTCCGGAAACTGCACCTAAAGTTAAAGGATGTGAGTAATATACGATCAGTCTGAAAGCTAAATAATAAATGCGAACCGCTCTTACTGCTTTTTTTTTTTCACTCTCAGTTTCTGTTACGAGGTGTCTTTTAAAAACAATGTGCGCACCTGTTTTTATCCAGTCACCCCCCAGCCCGCAATCGCACTTAGCCTTTTTGTGATAGTATAGGCTTTAAACTTGTGTTTCCGTGAGATATGGGCTATTTTGCCAAGACACGACAGGCACTGCCATAGCCCATGGAGTCAGGACATAAAAAGGAAGGAAGGTTTTTTTTTTTTATACCTATCAGGAACAGGTGAACTGGGAAACAGATGTTATGTCACATGCAACATCATACAGTCTTTCTGAAGCAGTAACTGGGCGACTGAGCGACTGAGATCCTTGAGAGATTTTGTTTAAAATGAATATTGAAGAAGCAAAATTTACAGAAGGTCTCTATAAACCACTTCACCAACCTTTGGTTATTCACAAACTTTCAAAAATGACAATTCTGTCATCATTTACTCACCCTATGCTATGGAAATTAATGGGACCAATATTCTTCAAAATATCTTCTTTTACATTCCACAGAAGAAAGCAAGTCCTACGGGTCTGGAATGACATAAAGGGTGAGTAAATGACAGAATTCATAAGGGTGGATCTATCCCTCAATATATGATTGGGGTTTAATTTTTTTCTTTTTTTTCCAGATTAATTTTAATTTTAGTGAAGAAAAGTTTGTTGTGCCTTTTTATTAGTATTTTCTTTTTTAAACTATGTCTACATTGGTTCATATTGTTTTTCTCAGTTTTAGGTTATGAATATATCAAGTAAAATTAGAGGAAAAAATTTGAATGTTTTCTTGGGCAACCAGTTAAAATTAAAAAAAAAAAATGTTATGGTAGAAAAATCAGGAACATTTTTGATAGTGACTACTAGCCTGGGCGATAAAAACGGGTCTACCCTGAGCGATATTTATCGATGGTACACCTTCGATAACGATATAAAAAAATGTTCGATATGTGGCACGATATAGGCACGTACTATGAGGACAGCAGCACACACAAACACTGTCGAATTTAAAATGAAACTTTTTCTCTTGCTTTGGAATGTACAGGAGGCGCACAAGGGAGAATTCATCAGGTGTGCACGAGATGCAGTGTAATGCTGTATTATGCCTTCCGCCTGTTCCCATTTGAATGTTTTGTGAGTCTAGCCCACGAGACGTGCCGATGTAAGTCTATTCAAACAATATTAGTAGAAATTAGAACATCAATACAGAGAAGATCTTGTTTACGGCGAAACTGAAACCAAGTCATTCACACAGATGCATACTCAGCGCATTTTTTAGACGGACAAATATGACTGCTGCACTCGCGTCTCACACAAGAGATGTAGCCATGCAAAGTTAAAACGGTTTAAACTTTTAGAAAACACGTCACGGATTTGTGGAGGTTTATTCCTTTTCACTGCATCTCTTATGTTTTTAAATGCAATCTGCGTGATGGGCGATTCGGCACTTTGTATTAAGCAATGTATAAATACATGGTGCATGATACATGATTTGTTGATAATTGTTTATGCAATTTTTACGAAATTATATTTGATTTACATGAGTTCATTTAGACGTAATGCACGTTTTTTTTTAGTTATTTCCTTGCGTTGACAATTTAAATGTGCTGCATTATTTTGCTCATTGCACCCTCCTGTGGCCTCGGGAGACAAGACAAAAGTTTCCTTAAGACCTATATCTTAATCTGCATACAAAACATTAGAAATTAGATATGTTTATTTTTTATTGTGCGTTTGACTGTTAAAACAAAAAATATTTGTTTTTAGTCTCAATAAATTGGGTTAATTTAAAAATACAGTGGTTAAATTTAAACATTTCTTTCGATTGGTCTTCGTTTTAAAAACGGTTATAAAATATGTCAATAATTATCAATACCGAACGATATGAAACATTATATCGTTGATACATTTTTAGCTATTTCGCCCAGCCCTAGTGACACCACATCCATCAGAAGAGAGCCCAATTTAAGCCCATTCAAAATATTCAAGACCTGAATCTACACGACAAACTAGAGCATTTGCAAGAGGTCCCCTGATTGCTCAACAGAGTTTGGTTAAGGTCGATGTGTGTGCGGTTAGAAAAAAAGGATCAGACTCAGCCCCGGGGTCCTGTCTATTCAGCCTGAACTGAAGAAGTCTTGCCTGAAAAAGAAAACGATGAACTTGTTTTACCTGCTCTGTAAGTATTTATTGTGCTTAAGGGACAGGAAACTCTCCTTATATCTAGGCTGTCATTAAGAAATCCATCTTCACATTCAGAAAATATCAACACTCACATCCACGTATTTCATGACTTCTTTGGCATACAATGCAGATATTTAAAAGGATAGTTCATGCAAACATGAAAATTATTTACTCATCCATGTTTCCCTAAAACGATATGACTTTCCTTAATGTTGTGGAATATAAAAGAAGATATTATTAGAAATACTTCAGCGTTTTTTGTCCATACAATAAAAGTCAATGTTGGTCACGAATAATGTTGTCTGGTCAAAATATCTTCTTTTGTGTTTCCACAGAAGAACAAAAGTCATAGGTTAGGAACAACATGAGCAAATGATGACAGAATTTTTATTTTTTGGTGAACTATCCCTTTAAGCCATCACATTTCTTTTAAAGGCTTATTTTCCCAAAGCATACATTTACTTTAAAAGAAATGTCAAACAGCAGACTATTAAACGCTTAAAAAAAGCTCAGCATGAGAACAGTATGCTTGCTGTATCGGCAAAGAATACTATTCCAAACACCTTACACTCATAGCCTTTAAGTGAACCATTTGTTCTGAGTCGTCTGAGCAACACTTATCTCTAGACTTCTATTACAGAAATACCAATCATTTTCCAAGATATACAAACGTACTTTCTCAATATATATTCACAATGGGAACTGAGGGAATGCTACAAATTTGAGATGAAACCAGAGTTCACAGCTTCAAGTGAGGCATGTGCCCCCCTCCAGTGTGACAAATGAACTGTGGCTCGACGATTACGACAGGATTTCTCTAAAGTTCACTGACAGATGCTGTCATAACTCGGACATCAAAGCAAAGTGCCAAATGCGATCCTACATATGCAAAACTGGACCATAAATCCTTTGCTGTTCAGCAGAAAAGCAATATATTTGTCTACCACAAATGCTTTTTTATAAGGGATATGAACATAAATAAACAAACCGAGTTGGTAGCTAATTACATTCTTTAACCATTAACTACATTTATTAGCCACATGCCCATTTTACAATTTTGCAAAACGTGGTTGTATGTATCAGTCCTTTGCAATCCGAGTAAGCCCATCTCATCTTTTAAGTCGCCAGAGACCAGATTTGCGAGGATAAGGCCTGCGCTGGGAACTTTGTCTTAGTGGTGAAAAAAGACAGCTCACTAGATATGATCTAAATAACTCACTAACCAGCACAGAGAGAAAGGGTCGACAGTTTTCCCTATGTTTGCAAAGCGGCATGAACTAGATGAAACTTTCTACCACTCCAATTGACGGTCTTGTACATCTTCGTATCTTCTTGTACGTGAGTTGAATCACAGCCTCTCTGAACACGCAATGCTTCCTATATGTTTCAAAAGAGATCAAAGTGTACCATTCCTAAAAAAAAAATCACATCTCTGTGCCTATTGCTTTACAGACTAACTGTAAAAATCAGTTTGCAATGCAGTAAGCAAGCTGAACCAACGACTCTGCATGCACAATGCACAGTGCATGTGATTCCAGTCTAGAGCCTGGAAGCCATTGCTTTCTTCCCCCTTTAATAATGCACTGTAATTCAACTTCCACCGTGCATGCATTATTGACCACTGATAATGAGAAATGCATGACAGAGGTAGAGACATTCACCTTATCCCAAACAAGTCCTTATAGACTAGCACAACCCCTATCCTGCAAACAACACTTCCGTTACGCCCATCGCAAACTAGTCTGATTCATTTAAACGAATCGGTTCTTTTGGATAGTTAGTTCAAACGAACCGATTCACCAACTCGTTTGAGTAATCACTGAAAAGTGCGCCCGTGCGCATTTTACCCGCTCTTTTTGTATAGTGAAATGCATAGTTAGCCACAAAACGTAGTTGTTTATTAATTAAGTAATGATTAAGTTATGAAGTTTGCGTCAAATATTCCAGCTCACAGCAGAGTTATCCAAACGCTTTCCAACTGGCTCAAGTGAATCATTCAAAAGAGCCGCTTTGAATGAACAACTCGGCGGAGCCTGTGACTGCAAGGCACAATAATTGCGCATCGTTACTACACATTTTTATAAAGTTGAACCTCCGTCAGCATAAATACTCGTCTTATTTAAAGATAATTAAGTAATTCTGCGACAACACCAATGCAAACAAACATCTCCGTCTTGCGTTTCTCTCCATCTTGCCCAGTCATTGTTGTTATAGGGGGGAATTGAGGATAGTACAACACTGATTCTGTACGAATTTAAACGATATGACAGTTTAGTTTGCACGCTGTAGTCTCGTATAAGAAGCTCAGACTGTAATGTTATTGTAACATGACAGGTGGGGTCTTTGCATATAACGTTAATGATACAAAAACATGGTAAGTGACACTCAAATGAATTCGAAATGCTTTTAAAGCATATAAAATGATTCTGTAATTCAACACGAATAGTTTATTCTGTGCACAGCCTATGATGAAGGGGCTTTCTCAAGCTCCTGTCAAAGAGGACAAACTCGCCCAGTCAGTTTCTGCTTTGCTTTACCAGTTTCCTCATTCGTACGTGCACTAAATATGATTTATTCAAGCCAGGAGCGCATAATTATCGCTATTTCATGCTAAAAGGAACAGATCGAGGCGTTTTTTCAGGTAGAATGAGAATAACTTCCGCAATGCTGCTGGATTCATGCAGCTGATCTGAAGCTGCTCCGTTTCATTAACGTTACCGGTAGTATTAAAGCCACACATGCAGATCTTAAACATCTAAACACCGCGATCAACGCATCGAAATCATACTGACCTAGTGCCACCTCACAGGCTTTGCGCAGCTGCGAGTGGTGAGCCTTTTTCACCTCCTTGTCGGCCAAGATCTTTTCCAAAGCTCTGGTTAAAAACATGTTTTTCGTCTTTTTGCCTTCATACATGACGCGCTGCGACGGGGCGAGGAGAACCTGTCCCAATGGAGGCTGGATCCGTGATCTTTAGATATTCCCGTATGATTGAGCTTTTCTCCGGCGGATGGTGCCCTCAATAGAGAAACATAAATAAAGCCAGAAGGTGGGGTAAATCCCTCAGTTTTCCATCAGCGACCTGCTGCCTGCGCCATGTTGGAAGGAAATGACGTCACGCACGTAAAAGCGGCCGCAGCGAGGCAGAGTGAGAAGTGAGAGAGAAGTATAAACAATAGTGATTACTAGAAGGAGGTTATACATAAACAGATTACAAATTAAATAATGATAAATTAATAAATACGTAAAAGAGAAAAAAAAATCTGATCTGTGAATTAAGAACTGCGGTTGTCAGAAAGACAAGTAAACTCACTTCCTTGGAATTGTGGTTAGAGATATATAACCACATAGATGTATTCGGTTATGTTGGCCATAGGTTATCATAGTGTTTGCAAGTTATGTTTGGAGGAAAAAAAGAAATAAGAAAAAGAAAGGAAAGGCTTTAGGCTATGTAACCACATTTACTCGTAATTAAAAAAAAAAAAATATATTATAAAAACACTAAGATGGGAATTGATATTCTTTTAAGCTGTTTTAAGATAGCTTAAAAGTTGTATTAATAAGGATGGGATGATTTAGAATGCATGTGGGACAGTGGTTTGTTGCAGCTATGATTCAGCTATTAGAAAGTCTTAGGGACAATCTAATAATCGATAAATGATAATTGCAATTTATGAAAAATACGCAAAATGTCTACTAAAATGGAATTTCTTCTGAAAACCGTTATTGCATGTTTAATACATTTAATGTAATGATGTCCAGGTGTTTTCTGCCTGATCATTTATTGCCGTTTTCGGGTTTCCATGAGTATCTGTAATAGTAACTTTGAGTTATATACCACACACCACAACACGTTTTGTTTCTGGGAATAGTGGGGAATTTCTATAGACTTTATAATGTCCAACGGATATTTTCTATCCCCGAACCAGCCCTAAACCTACCCCTTACAGAAACCTGTTTGCATTGTTACACTTTCAAATAAACATCATTTACTATTTTTAATAATTTTTTCCCTTCTGGGGACCGCAGGCCAGTCCCCACAATGTAAACAATTTCAGGTTTACTATCCTATACTCCACAGACCACAACACACACACACAACACACACAACACACACTATATATATATATGCAGCCGTGGCCAAAGGTTTTGAGAATGACAACAAATATTAATTTTCACAAAGTATGCTGCCTCAGTTTTTATGATGGCAATTTGCATATACTCCAGAATGGTATGAAGAGTGATCAGATGAATTGCAATTAATTGCACTCTTCGCCATGAAAATTAACTTAATCCCAAAAACATTTCCTCTCCATTTCAACTTTGCCACAAAAAGACTAGCTGACATCATGTCAGTGATTCTCTCATTAACACAGGTGAGAGTGTTGATGAGGACAAAGCTAGAGATCACTCTGTCATGCTGATTGAGTTAGAATAACAGACTGGAAGCTTTAAAAGGAGGGTGGTGCTTGAAATCATTGTGCTTCCTCTGTTAACTTACCTGCAAAGAAACATGTGCAGTTATCATTGCTTTGAACAAAAATGGATTCACAGGCCAGGATAATGCTGCTAGTAAGATTGCACCTAAATCAACCATTTATCGGAGCATCATGAATTTCAAGGAGAGAGGTTAAATTGCTGTGAAGAAGGCTTTAGGGCACCCAAGAAAGTCCAGCAAGCGACAGGACCGTCTACTAAAGTTGATTCAGCTGCAGGATCAGGGCACCAGCAGTGCAGAGCTTGCTCAGGAATGGCAGCAGGCAGGTGAGAGTGCATCTGCACGCACAGTGAAGCCAAGAGTTTTGGAGGATGGCCTGGTGTCAAGAAGGGCAACAAAGAACACACTTCTTTACAGGAAAACATCAGGGACAGACTGAAATTCTCCAAAAGGTACAGGGATTGGACTGCTGAGGACTGTGGTAAAGTAATTTTCTCTGATGAATCCCCTTTCTGATTGTTTGGGGCATCCAGAATAAAGCTTGTCCGGAGAAGAAAAGGTGAGCGCTTCCATCAGTCCTGTGTCATGCCAACAGTAAAGCATCCTGAGACCATTCATGTGTGGGGTTGCTTCTCAGCCAAGGGAATGGGCTCAATCACAATTTTGCCTAAGAACACAGCCATGAATAAAGAATGGTACAAAAACATCCTCCGAGAGCAACTTCTCACAACCATCCAAGAACAGTTTAATGATGAACAATGCCTTTTCCAGCATGCTGGAGCAACTTGCCATAAGGCAAAAGTGATAACTAAGTGGCTCAGGGAACAAAACATTTAAATTTTGGGTCCATGGCCAGGAAACTCCCCATTGAGAACTTGTGGTCAATCCTCAAGAGGTGGGTGGACAAACAAAAACCCACAAATTCTGACAAACTCCAAGCATTGATTATACAAGAATGGGCTGCCATCAGTCAGGATGTGTCCCAGAAGTTGATTGACAGCATGCCAGGGCGAATTGCAGAGGTCTTGAAAAAGAAAGGTCAACACTGCAAATACTGAGTCTTTGCATAAACTTATTGTAATTGTCAATAAAAGCCTTTGACACTTATTAATTCTTGTACTTATAAAAAAACCCCCCCAAAAAAAAAAAAAAAAAAAAAAAAAAACCCCAAAAAAACAAAAATTATACTTCAGTATACCATCGTACAATCTGACAAAACGATCTAAAAAAAACACGTAGCAGCAGACTTTGTGAAATGTCATATTGGGTATCTCAAAACTTTTGGACACCAGTGTATATATTATTCCTACTAAAGAATTTTACAGTAAAAAATACGGTAGCAACATTTTAGGGTTTATGGATTTAACTTAAATTTACAATTAAAAACCATATTTTATTAAATTATATAATTAATATACCAACCTACTGAAGTTCTGAAATCTGTTTCGTATCTTTGTAATACACTGATAACCATCAAAATCAGGTGGTGATGAGAAAGTCACATGATGAACCAAAGCTCAGCAGAAGCAGCTTTTCCACAAGCTGAGAAGACCAATACTAAAATATATACAGTCATGGCCAAATGTTTTGGCAGTGACATAAATTTTGTGTTTTGCAAAGCTTGCTGATACAGTATTTGTAGATTATTTTTACACCATGGTTCTAGGTTATACTGAAAAACAATGATAAGCATATCATAAGTTGTAAAGGCTTTTATTGGCAAAAATATATAATGAGTCAATATTTACAGTGTTGACCCTTGTTCTTCATAACCTCTGCAATTCGCTCTGGCATACTGGATATTTGTCACGGTGTGCCTACGGTGAGGAGCGAGGAACGAGGAGAACGCAGGAGAACCATAATCAACTGTCTTTATTGACATCTAGGAAAATCACACGTAGGACACGGGATCGACGTTCAAGATAGCACGCTAGACATAGAAACACACAGGGCTTAAATCATGGGACTAATTAAGGAATAGACGAGACACACCTGGAACTAAAGAACATGATGACATGAGGGAAAACACAGCTGGAAACAAATGATGAACTAATCAGGGAACATAATGGGAACAGGAAACAGGAAGAACCAAATAAGGGCATAAGGAAACACAGGACATGGAGTACATGGAACCAAGACAAACACAAAACAGGTCCATAACCCTGACATTTACTCCCCCCTCCCGGAAAGGTGCGTCCATGTGCCCCACAACATCCAATGGACCCATGGCGGAGCAGGCAGTTCGGGGTGCCATGGCAGATCAGGCAGACTAGGAAGCCATGGCGTAGCAGGCAGACTAGGAAGCCATGACGGAGCAGGCAGACTAGGAAGCCATGAAGGAGCAGGCAGACTAGGAAGCCATGGTGGAGCAGGCAGACCAGGAAACCATGGTGGAACATAGAGCTCGGGGAAACTGGCCTCGGCATTCAGCCTGCCTTCACGGACGGACCTTACTACAACCCCCCCCCCCACCCCCCAAGCCCTCTGGGCTTGAAGTGGGGACTGGAGCCCTCCTTGGGCTGGACGTGGGAACTGGAGCCCTCCGTGGGCTAAACTCTGGAACAGGAGCCTTCCGTGGGCTAAACTCGGGAACAGGACCCCTCCGTGGGCTAAACTCGGGAACATGAGCCCTCTTTGGGCTGGATTCGGGGACTGGAGCCCTCTCTGGGTTAAACTCGGGGAACGGAGCCCTCTCTGGGCTAAACTCGGGGACTGGAGCCCTCTCTGGGCTAAACCGGGGACTGGAGCCTCTTTGGGCTAGACTAGGGGATAAGAGCCCCTCTGGGCTAGACTCGGGGGATAAGAGCCCTCTTCTGGGCTAGGAACTATCGGGGATATGAGCCATTTGGGCTAGAAACTCGGGGAATGGAAGCCCTCTCTGGGCTAGACTCGGGGATATGAGCCCTCTCTGGGCTAGACTCGGGGATATGAGCCCTCTTGGGCTAAAATCGGGGACTGGAAGCCTCTCTGGGCAAACTCGGGGACTGGAGCCCTATTGGTCTAAACTCGGGGACTGCTTTGGAGCACGACACTGAGCGAGCTTCTGGGGATGGAGCCGACACTGGACGGTGAGCTTGGGGTTGAGCCGACCTGGAGCGAGCTCTGGGGCTGGAGCCGACACTGGAGCGAGATCTGGGGCTAGGAGCGGCAGAGAACTGTCTCTTTCTTCTCATCCTCCTCCTTTGGTTAGAGGTGAACGGCGCAGCTTGGTGAATGGCAAGGATCGGTGGGCTTGACTGAGGAGCGGCCGGTGGGCTTGACTGAAGAACGGCCAGCGGGCTTGCGTGAGGAACGGCCGGCGGACTTGATGGCGGACTGGTTCTGGCTCGGGGCCGTACATGCTCGACGAAGGGGAGATTGCTAGGGCAATGAATCGGGCTGCAATTTCCATGATCGTGGGGGAGAAAAAACAAGAAAACAAAATGGGGAGAAGGGGCGTCGCTTACTTTCAGTTTCGGTGCTGTCTTCTGTCACGGTGTGCCTACGGTGAGGAGTGAGGAACGAGGAGAACGCAGGAGAATCAGAATCAACAGTCTTTATTGACACCAAAGGAATCACACGTAGGACACGGGATAGACGATCAAGACAGCACGCTAGACATGGATACACACAAGGCTTAAATCATGGGATTAATCAAGGAATAGACGAGATACACCTGCAACTAATGAACATGATGACATAAGGGAAAACCAAGCGGCAACCTTCCGGTCTCTCTCATGAAACCAACACGGAAGTGACTTAAACTGTAATTCGTCAACTGGCCTCTAGAGGCTGGCTGCAAAAGGGAGTCAATCCCATAGACTCCCCATGTAAAAATGCCCAACTTTACAGCAGAAAAAACTGGTTCCAGCCTGGTTCAAAAATTTTTTTGGTCTATATAGCTAATTTTGCCTTCATGACAACTGTGAAGGGGGTAATTTTTTATAACTCAATTTTTCGGTTTTTTTATAATTATATTAAGCCTTAAATTTCTGCATAATTAAGGGCATGGCCACTTTAGTGACAGGTGGATTGCCGCTGCTGTAACCACCGTCGCGCTAGGTGGGCGTGGTTCAGCAACCAGCTCCCACCTCTTTGCCCATTTTCACTTTTCAATTATCTGGGAGTGACGCACTGCTTGCTGGGTATGAAAATATAACTTACCTCCATATCCTTCAACAACAAATATATTTTTTGACACTTAAGCCATTTGAATAAAAAAACTCTTTATTTCTTAAAGGGGTCATATGATGCAATAAAAAAAATGTCTTTCACTTTGGAGTGTTACAAGCTCATGGTGCATAAAGAAGATCTGTAAAGTTGCAAAGACTAAAAGTCTCAAATCCAAAGAGATATTCAAAGAGTCAGCCACACCTACCTAAAAACTTCTCGTTCTAACACGCCTCAATGTCTACGTCATGGATGTGGGAAGTTTGATAACGCGCCCAATGTAACACAAAGAAAGGGAAGGCGCAACTTTTTTCTCGCTGTAGTATTGTTGTTGCCTCCGCCGCCGCTATGTTGTGAAGACGCTGTGTGTTTTTTTGTGAAAGCGAAAATACTTTGTTTGGCCTGCCAAAAGAGGACGATATCCGCTTCGTCACATGTGGTTTCCGCAAGCCCACCGGACACTCCTTCGTCGAATCCGCCGGCCGTGCCGTTCTCAAGCCCGCCCGCCTATGTCACTCAAGCTGGGCCTCCGATCACTCTAGGCGCGGATCACTCTAGGCCTCCGGCCTAGATCACTGAAGGCCAACGGTGTGTGGACGCTGTTTCGTTGTGAAAGCGACAAACTTTGTTGCCTTCCAAAAGAGGGACACGGATAAGAAATCAGTGTTAGTTGTATTTACAACACTGTTCACAGACAGTTTAAACCCAAATATCAGATGTGTCCAGTGGTTTATGGAGGATGTTCTGATCCTTGGTAAGCTAGACTACAATTCGGGGTGTGCGACCTTCAGACTGTAAGTACGTTTTTTTTATTTTTAAAGGATTTGCCACTGACGATTCAAAACGCGAATTTTGAGCAGTGTAGAGTAGCACTTGTTGTTTGTCATTTCTCCGATAACAAATGCAGACATGGTTTTATGTTCACGCGATGCAACGCAACGCGTAAAAAGACAGTATAAGTCATTATAATCCGTAATTTTATAATTCGTCCCCACTGGATGCAACAAATGCCTAGTTTATAAGGGGTTTTAATGTTTTTGTCTCATCGCAACGGGACACGGCATCACAGTATGGTAAAAGGCGTAAAATTTCAGTCACACGCTTGAGGCATTCGGCCAACCACAACGCACTGGATAGCTAGCCAATCAGAGACCACCGCTTTTCAGATTATGGCTTTGCTAAACACGACGCGTTTCAGAAAAGGCGGGGCAATAGAGGAGAACAATACTGTACAGTATGTGAAAAATAATGTTTTTTTTTTAACCGCATAAACATTTCATTTCACTAAATACACAAAATAATGTTCTTTTAGCAGCATTATATGACCCTTTAAGACAATGATTTATGATTTCTTTTCTACTTGGTTTTAGTTTTAGGGGAGATTGAAAGGAGCAACCCGTCTGTCCACCTCCCTCTCCATCAAGCGAAGCCACAGTTTGTTTTTGGCACTGCAGGATGAGTAATTCTCAGGTTGTATTCACAAGATGCTTGAAATGACATTACACTATGCAGAAAGAAAGAAGATGACAATCAATGTGGAGGATGAGTCAAGGCACGCGATTCAAGCGGCTCTTCCCTACAATTGTATATAAAAATTCAGATCAATACCACTGATAAATATACTCAATGCTTATTTAGGTAAAAAAGCCATAAAGTAAATCTTCTGTTATCAATTAATAATTATTATTATATAATAAATATTTTCAATAGGGGTTATTGTTAACCCTTAATTTAATTAATTAGTTATGAAAAATAACACAATTAAAATATTTTAATGCTGTTAATGCACTGGCCCCGCCCCCAGATCTGTACATTATCTTACATTTCATACTGTTGACAAACATGATGCAGGGCAATAACTCACTGCCACCCTCATGTAGTCCATACATGAAGTTATATGCCCCTAATATTCAAGATATTGGGGCAAAAATGCCCCTGTAAGAGTTTTTGTCTCATGTTTATATCGTATGATAAAGAGATTTCACATCAAGCAAACTAGAGCAATATCAACGTGCGTTTTTGTCCGAATAAACCGGAGTAACATGTGCATGCATTCCTCCTGCTCATAAACACGGACAGAGCATGCACTATCTATGCCCAGCAGCATCCGCGATAATGAGGAACGGTCATTGGAAGAGCAAGAATTGTTGAAATAATCGTTATTTTGTTTTCTTTGCACACAAAAAAGTATTCTTGTAGTTTTCGTAAAATTCTGGTTGAACCATTGATGTCACATGGACTATTTTAACAATATCCTTAAGTACGTTGTGGGTCTGGGAGCTTTTCAGTTACATCACTCTCTATGGAGGGTCAGAAAGCTCTCTGATTTCATCAAAAATATCTTAATTTGTGTTCTCAAGATGAACGAAGGTCTTATGGGTTGGAACAACATGAGAGTGAGTAATTAATGACAGATTTTTTTAATTTTTGGGTGAACTAAACCTTCATTCCTGAAATCGAATGCATGACATGATGACTCAATGACATACTTACTCAAAGATATTTACCACCACCTACTGGCAGTTTTAGTTTCTTATTTAGAGTGTAATTTCGTTAACAATGACTTTCATTGGTTTGAACAAAAAATCCTCTTTTATGTTCCAGTTTCTTAGGCCGCTGTAGCCGAAACGTTTATGTATATGCATTTTATGTTGAATCAAATAAAATATTTCTTCCCAAAGCTACTTTTGTTTTGTAATGTCAACCTAATGTTTTTTCTCATTTAACCCAATAATGGCTTTAAATGATCTTTTATGGGTAATTTCACAGACAAATTTAATTTGTGATTAATTAGATTAATTAATCAACACATCATGTAATTAATTAGATAAAAAAATTTAATCGATTGACAGCCCTAATTGTAATGCACATTTTACATATGTAAAAATGAAATAACATTCATTATCAAATCTGATTGTTCATATGGTATCGCTATCACTGCATTTTTTGTATCACCTCATTTTAGATTGTTGAGTGGTCTCAGCTGAGAGCTGATTTGCCTGGAGCGATTTTTGTTGTAAAGTTGGAGAGTCTGTATTTTATACTTATTTTCTTTTGCGATTGGAGGCAGCTATGTAAGTTCATCTGCAGCGAGGGAGCGTTTTTTGGGTTATTTTTTTTTTTTTTTTTTTTTTTTTTTTTCTTGTCGAAGGTGAATACACCAAACTATCTGTTGCTCCTCTGCTCAATATAAACTACTCGTTAATAGTGATACAACTGGATAAAATCAACATTACACTCCCAATCATGATGTGATGAGTATGTTTGTGGTGTGATATAAATTCCAAGTACTCAAGGATGGGTTATGGCCCAATGGGACACGGTCTTCGTTTCTCCCATTACAGAGGCCTACAGTGCCCAAAGTCCTTATAAGTGTCCTCCAGGTTGTCTCTTTTGCATAAGTAGTCTGCTCATTCTTGTATTTGCAACTTTATTTGGCTATTTGGGAAGTACTTTTGTTATTATTTGGGTAGTAGGGATAATCTTGCACAATCCATTTTTTTGGTTTTTTTTTTGTTTTTGTTTTTTGTTTTTTTTTTTTTTTTTTTTTTTTTTTTTTTGTTTTTTTTTTTTTTTTTTGTTTTTTTGTTTTTTTTTTTTTTTGTTTTTTTTGGTTTTTTTTTTTTTTTTTTTTTTTTGTGTTTTTTTTTTTTTTTTTTTTTTTTGTTTTTTTTTTTTTTTTTGTTTTTTTTTTTTTTTTTTGTTTTTTTTTTTGTTTTTTTGTTTTTTTTTTCTTTTTTTTTTTTTTTTTTTTTTTTTTTTTTGGATGAGGGATGACTGACCGTTGATGATTGTGTTAGGTTTTAGCGTTGACCAATCAGACACCACATTTTCCTTTGATCTAACAAACAAGTATTTCATTAGATTAACAAACATTCACGACATCCTCACCCAATAACATACTGTACCTCTGTTTAGTATCATATGATTCGCCTTCTGATGATCTAAAATGATCGGGAAATATTCTGGTTCGGTACATAGGCACTATATTAGTGCTGGAGAATATTTAGTAATTTCGATTAAGTTCATATGCAATGCTTCCAAACAAAGGGTCATAACACTCCCAGTATTCAAACTCCCACCGGGAATGTCCGGCCTTTCTCCCTGGACAAGCCAATCTTGAGAGCGGCGTGAATCTTCTCAGACCTTTAAGGTCTCACTCAGGACCCGCCCCAGAGTCTGGTGGTTTTGTGGAAGTCTGTAGAGATGACAATGTGAGCCCAACGGTCCAGACACCAAAGTTTTGTGGAGGCCTTTGGCCTTGCCCTTTCCTTTCACAAGATTCTCTGACGCCCACTGGTGCTTTCATCAACCCAACTGCAGCAAAGATCAACGTGAGCCTCAGATATTGCATACAAGCCTCTCTTTCAAGACAGAAGAGACGGGCAAGTATCAAACTAGTCTATTAATTGATACATTAAAGTATCAAACGCAAGTTTACAAAGTTAAAAAAGTTTGAACTAGAAATTCTTGATGTTTCCTTCCGGCGTGTAATCTGCTGATTCAAATGGTTCCATAACTTCAATTTTATTCTCTGCTCTTTACTGCGTAAGCTTTAACCCTTTCCTATACCATGTGTGTGTGTGTGTGTGTGTATAGGTATATGTTAGACAGTTTAAGTGTTTGTGTGTATGTTTGACCAGTTTAAGTGTTTATGTAGTATGTTAGACTAAGTGTTTATGTAGTTAATAAAGTCTTACTTGTATCACACTTGACGTTGTTCATTGTTTGCTCATAACTAGAATCACTTAATAATGCAGATTTATGCTACAAGCTCTTTATAGAACTGTACAGTAAGAAAGTTATTTCCCTTAAACAGGAAATTAAAGTTCTTAGAATTGAAAAGACAGTTGACCCTGAGAGGTCAAGTAAATATCTACAGCGGATCTAAATATTTACAATTAATTATAACTAGTTATGATTAATTATTCATATTTCCCCATGAGCTGATTCACTACAGTTATATAGAGCAAGAATGATATGTTATGATAAAACCACTTTTAATAATCTACCTTTTGGTAAAATAAACAGTAAGACACACAAATCTGTGTACAATGAAAACAAAATTTTAAATTCCAACTTGCAAGACACTTTATATATAACAAAGAACTGTATATATATTTTTTAATTGAAATAAATACTGGCTTATTACAATTAAACTCCAAAACTTGATAGTACTTAATAATACAAATGTAAACATTGCCCTCGCAAGTACAATTAATTATACAAGTTAAAGTTACTTTGATATGTTTTCTTCAAAACAAAACAAAACAGCAATTTTATGTATTCTTGTCTGTCTCATTTTAGAGGTGTAGTTCCCAGGTGACTTTTTCTGTTTCAATTCAAAACAAAATCAAAGCTGTATTTTAGCTGCAGTGATACACAACTACACACAGCATATGAACTCAAATGAACCCATTTTAAGCTAACAGTATGCATTATTTACATTCTTTGTGCATTACTGTTCTTTTGAAGCTTGAGAAAGGTTTA
Source organism: Sinocyclocheilus anophthalmus (assembly GCA_018155175.1). Lineage (NCBI taxonomy): Eukaryota > Metazoa > Chordata > Actinopteri > Cypriniformes > Cyprinidae > Sinocyclocheilus > Sinocyclocheilus anophthalmus. The sequence goes on along the minus strand of JADLZN010008824.1, from coordinate 256,661 downwards.
GTTCACGATTCAAGTGCTTGCATTTCTTAACTGTTTACATTTATACCATTTTGTTTAATGTAGAGCTTCTTTAAAGTAGCTTATAAAATAAATAAATCTTAGTTACTAACATAAAAATATATATAAAACGCAGGCACATTTGTACATAGCTAGTAGACATTGCTATGGCTTATGGGTGTGAAATTGATAGAGGGAAGACAAGACCAGACAAAAGAAGATAGAGAAGGTTTCATTTGGTACATTTCTTCAGCAGGCCTGAAGCGATGGTCTTTACTGCTCTCATGGTCTCTGTGCAAGTTGGGTTAATCAGGGCTTCTGGCAGCAGGAAGCCGAAGTAGCCCGTATCACGCAACTCAAAGGCAAAGGCGTATGGTATCCCGTTCTTGTAGGCCCAGTCTATTGAGCTACCAGAACTCATATCTGCAATTTAAAGAAATGCATTACATCACATCTGGACATCTGACTGTTGTTGATATAGAAATAGTCATGAGTCAGACAACAGACTCGCATCTATCTGAGAGGGCATACAGAGAGCTGATGACTCATACATGCAGCAGCTATATGTCATTGATTGAAGAAAAGGCCGAATTGCCTGACTTACAAAGTGTGGTGGAGGCAGGGCCGTATCTGTATCTCACTCCATAAGCTGAGTATAGAGCGCTCACTGCATTCTGAGCTGCTGATTCCTGAGGGGGAAGAGCAGAGGTTCAAATGTGCTTCAAGTATTGGTCCAGTCAATCATTAAGAATGCTTGGAGATAAGTGTAGTCAAAAGATTGTGTGGGCTAACAGCCGTCCAGTCGATATATGTGTAAACTGCACTGAGGCAAGCCCGAAAAATTCCATATTCTTAATGAGGAGTTTAATGTTTTGCCCTCTGGCAGATTATATTGAGCTCTATCTTTTTAAAGGCTGAATCACTCCAGGGTGCAAATTATTTTGCAGTGTTTACTACGGAAAAGTGTGAAGACATTGTTCTAAATTAAATACAGTATTTTTTTCTATCTATATATCTATCTATCTATCTATCTGTCCGTCCTCAGCCAGCCAGCCAGCCAGCCAGCCATCTAGCTATCAGTCTGTCTTCCAACATTTAAAACTGAAAAAATGGTTAAAAACAGGCACTTGCTATATATACACTCGCAAAAAAAGAATCACACTTGATTTTGAATGATCAAAATGGCCACCATAGGAATATGAAAATACAGAGCAATAATTTGGGGTACATTCTACAAGTCAGCTATGATGTTGTAGTCTTTGATCATATCTAAATAATATAGATTCAAATGCAAAACCTATTAAAAGTAATTGTGTCTGAAAATACTATAAGCAACTAGGGAATACACAGTCATATGTATTTTTATATAGGTCTTATAAAGGCACCTACTGGCTACACCACATTATTACATGTACATATTTTCTTTATTTCTCCCACCAGATGGCACCAATTAATTGCATATTAATTGAAAATAAGATTAAATGTATTTTTCTAATATTTGTATTGACTTTAGAGGTGAATATTGTGTAGTACCATGAAATCCCCTCAAAATACAAAATATTGAAGAACAAATATTATGGAAACAAAATTTCACATTCACATTTCACATTCATTTCAAAATATTATGCTTAATACCTTCAGTCTGTTTTGACTGCTGTATGTGAGGAATACCAGAGGGTTCAAGTAATGATAAAACTGTTTGTAATGTTTAGACTGGTTCAAACTGTTTTTTTAATACTTTTTAGAATGATCCATTAAATGAACCAGCTCATAAGAGTCATATGTTCATCTATTAGACTACCTTGGTTGTGCTGTATGTGTTTGATACACTAAATTGACTGAAAATTGGACTACATTGCTGATGCTGTATGTTTTTGATTTGGTAAAAATAACTTCTTCATTGGAATAATTTGCTTGTAAATTGGACTACAATGGTTGCACTGTTAATTTTGCATGCAGGTTTTGAGGACATCTAAATAGAAAGCTGCATTTACTTGACATTAGTTTTCTTATATTCAATTCAGACAGCTCAAAATATGCTCAAAATATGAGTATACATCTAAAGTTTTTCCATCTACTCCAAAATAATAAATGGATTATTTACATTCTTTGGGCATTAAATAATTACTCCATGATCCCCACCTAAATGGATAAATTGAAGATTAACTGTCTGAAGGCAGAAATCACTCACCACACAGTTGAAGTTTGGTATAGTGGCATATTTGTAGGAATACGGATAGAGGAGCATCTGAGCATAGGCATGAATAGAGATGTAGGCTTTGACACGTTTCTTGTGTTTGCGTAAAAACTTGGCAACAGCTTTGACCTCAGGCTCTGACTCAGGGAAGGGACCGCAGTACGTGTCATCGCAGGGGTGCAGGGATGCACCCTCATCTATCAGAGACAGCAAAGACAGCAGGTATAAAAAAAAATCGTATAGCTTTCTTTGTAATCATTTCATCTTTGCCTTTTCTGCTCTGAGTCTGTGGTCGTACACGACTAATACTTTCCTTCCATGACATTTTGCTGACTCATGGTCATTCTTTGTGTATTTTCTATCTCAATCTCAATCTACCAGAGCATTAAGAGTGAACATTTTTAGACAGGCATTATTCCTGTGTCCTTCAAAAGCATATAAGAACTAGATTGAAAAGTTTGTATACTTTAAGTTGTAAAGTTGCCAAACTTTAAGTTGGCTTGAAAAAGCCTAGCCAGAAAGTTTGAAAAAGTTTTAAAAGCTTGCAGTCTGAAAGTTTTCAGCTTGAAGTAGTTTGAAATTTAAAATAGTTTTAAAGATTAAAGTATGATTGTTTTCAAGGCATTACAGTCTATCAGAAAAACAGATAGGTATAAAACATATTGCTAGGGTACCTGGGGTGGTTGCTAGGCTTTTTATATACAGTATATTATACAGTATATAACATACCCTATTTTTACAGATTTTTTTTAGTGTACACTTAAAATGTCAAAAGTGGCACAGAATTGCTTTTGAAGTAGCATTTAGGTATCGTTACACAGACTGTTTAATGCTGCTCAGAGGTGGCATGAATGCATTTACACAGCAATGTGATACTGAGATGGATCAGAGGACATAATAGGCCAAATCCCAATTCTATTTTATAAACTTCCCCTTCCTTTTCCCCTTCTCCTTACCCTTCCCCTGCCGCCTCCGCCTCCGCCTACGCTACGCTTACCCTTGTCCCTTGAACAGAGTGTCAATGGGTAGGGGTGAAAATATTCCCTAAGAATTGGGACACCCTACCATACTGGTAAGCATTAGAAGCCTTTAATTAACGTTCTTATTAATGCGCTGTTACGACACACACAACACACCACACACAAACACACATCGGTTATCGCGAAGCTCACACATCCAGGGGAGCAAAAGAAACTTCGTCAACGATTTATCCCACAACTTTTATTAATAAACAGTAAATACTGAACGCACTGTTATATTTTCCAGCAACTAGAGATAAAATCGCTGTTTTGAAGTGTAAATCACTCTAAAAGAGAAGCCACAGATGCCACAAACCAAACTTTCATCAAACCTCAGCCACTATTCAGGAAAAGGGTTAGAGATTTATAATATTGGGGGGGGACTAGCCCCCTCAAATGGTCTATGGGGTTATTATCGCCTGATCAGGACATGAAAATCGCTATGTTGTGGGGGCCCCCCCCCAAAAACCTTTAAAAAATTTTCCATTGGGCCCATCATAATGAATGAGATGACGGTAGGCAAACATTTCTTTAGTAACATGACTGTAAATATGAACTCACGGTTGAATGTAACATAAAACAAATGATTATTTTTCATTAAAATCTTTATTAATGCCCAAAAATGCTTACATTATGTGTCTTTTTGTTCGCTCAGGCAGCCATGTTGCCGCTGAAGCCGGTTTATGCTGAGATAATTCATACCCCTTCGTTTAAAGTGTGGTCCCGAAAAATCTTCGTTTGAAAGGCTATCTGGCCCTTCCCCCTACCCCACCCCTCCAACCAAAAGAGAATCGAGACACCCCTACCCCTCCGTTTTGCGCATTCACGTGAAGGGGTAGGGGTATCTCGATTCTCTTTTGGAAAGGGGAAGGGCTAAGGGATAGAATTGGGATTGGGCCGTAGTCTGGCTTTATGTGGCATTGTGCCTTTACACAATTTTTTAAGCAGGCACAGAGCAACCTTAAAGACGGCTTAGTTTAGTGATTAACCTTGTGAGGACGCATCTTTTCACTATAGTAAACTGACCAGTGGGGGAAAGAGTACTGAAAAAATATACTCATAGTACCATTACCTTCCAAAAAATGTATTGTGAGTAGAGTAAAAGTACTTGTCCATAAAACTACTTTAGTAAGAGTAAAAGAGTAGCCTATTTTAAAGTACTCATGAGTATTGAGTAGTGAGTACTGAGCTGTGGATTCTACCCCCTCATAATAAACGCTGTACACCGCAATTGATACATTTTAAAAATGTTGTACATTCTGTAATTCACATTATGTTTGTCATAAAGAGTATCTATCATCCAGCAGTTTTTTATTTTGACTGCCATCTCTTTAAAATACATCAAAACAGCACGGAAACAGTATTCAGTCAAAGAAAAGATGAAAGTTATTCTCAGCAATCTCCATTTAAATCATAAAGTTAGAAAAAAAAGATTTAAAATCATGTGTAAGGCCACTGAGACAGCATGCTGTTGTTGCACAAAAAATATTAATGTTTAGAACAATGCAAATACAAACACCATTAGAAACTCATAGTTCAGCATCACACACCATGATATGGGTTAAAATGAGAGCCCATTTCTCTCCAAAAAGGTGCCAGTTTTAGCGTTTTGCAATAAAGAAATAAGAATAAATAAACTTGATAATTTATGTTACAATTTTAACATAAATGCACATTGTTCTACAAACCTAATTCCAAAAAAGTTGGGACACTGTACAAATTGTGAGTAAAAAAGGAATGGAATAATTACAAATCTCAAACTTATATTTTATTCACAATAGAATAAAGATAACATATCAAATGTTGAAAGTGAAACATTTTTAAATGTCATGCCAAATATTGGCTCATTTTGGATTTCAAGAGAGCTACACATTCCAAAAAAGTTGGGACAGGTTGCAATAAGAGGCCGGAAAAGTTAAATATAAGGAACAGCTGGAGGACCAATGTGCAACTTATTAGGTCAATTGACAACATGATTGTGAGCCTCTCAGAGTGGCAGTGTCTCTCAGAAGTCAAGATGGGCAGAGGATCACCAATAAAATTGGTACCAAAAAAAATAGTGGACCAATATCAGAAAGGAGTTTCTCAGAGAAAAATTGCAAAGAGTTTGAAGTTATCATCATCTACAGTGCATAATATCATCCAAAGATTCAGAGATTCTGGAACAATCTCTGTGCGTAAGGGTTAAGGTCGGAAAACCATACTGGATGCCCGTGATCTTCGGCCCTTAGACGGCACTGCATCACATACAGGAATGCTACTGTAATGGAAATCACAACATGGGCTCAGGAATACTTCCAGAAAACATTGTCGGTGAACACAATCCACCGTGACATTCGCCGTTGCCGGCTAAAACTCTAAAGGTCAAAAAAGAAGCCATATCTAAACAAGATCCAGAAGCGCAGGCGTTTTCTCTGGGCCAAGGCTCATTTAAAATGGACTGTGGCAAAGTGGAAAACTGTTCTGTGGTCAGACGAATCAAAATTTGAAGTTCTTTTTGGAAAACTGGGACGCCATGTCATCCGGACTAAAGAGGACAAGGACAACCCAAGTTGTTATCAGCGCTCAATTCAGAAGCCTGCATCTCTGATGGTATGGGGTTGCATGAAGTGTGTTGTATGGGCCGCTTACACCCTCTGGAAAGGCACCCTCAATGCTGTGAAGGTATATCCAAGGTTCTAGAAACAACATCTTGCTCCATCAGACGTCGTATCTTGCCGGGGAAGACCTTGCATTTCCAACTATGACAATGCCAGACCACATACTGCTTCAATTACAACATCATGGCTGCGTAGAAGAAGGATCCGGGTACTGAAATGGCCAGCCTGCAGTCCAGATCTTTCACCCATAGAAAACATTTGGCGCATCATAAAGAGGAAGGATGCGACAAAAGACCTAAGACAGTTGAGCAACTAGAAGCCTGTATTAGACAAGAATGGGACAACATTCCTATTCCTAAACTTGAGCAACTTGTCTCCTCAGTCCCCAGACGTTTGCAGACTGTTATAAAAAGAAGAGGGGATGCCAAACAGTGGTAAACATGGCCTTGTCCCAAATTTTTTTAGATGTGTTGATGCCATGAAATTTAAAAACAAATTATTTTTCCCTTAAAATGATACATTTCTCAGTTTAAACATTTGATATGTCATCTATGTTGTATTCTGAATAAAATATTGAAATTTGAAACTTCCACATCATTGCATTCTGTTTTTATTCACAATTTGTACAGTGTCCCAACTTTTTTGGAATCGGGTTTGTAGAAGGATGGCATCATGCCAAACCGTTTACACATTTACTCGAATTGTTATGCTGATAATACAATTTGTAAGGAAAAATGCATTAAATAGCTAAGTATTTCTGGGGAAACTTTTTCAAAAGGAAAACACACACAGTCGCTTGCTGAAGCCACGGCGGTCTCGTGTGAAATCCAGCAGCTTCCACAACTGAATGGCACAAAAAGTGTGGAACTTTAAAATAGTTTATGCGAGCGAGTGCACTGGCTAAATGAAGGAATATATACAAATCCTTTTAGGAAGAGGCCAAAATCCGAAATTTACCTTAACATATTAAGTTAGAGGAAGATGCGACAGAATTGATGCTTGAAGAATGCACTTCCAGCAGCCATGATAAACAGGTTAAAGTTTTCTATGCACAATTTGATTTGACAAAAGTCACGAGACCGATTACTATCTCTCTATCCAATCACGTTGATGGATAAAAATAAAATTAAAATAAGCATGTAACGACCACAAACGAAGGAAAATAGCAGAGTAAAAGTACCGATACATCACTTAAAATGTACTCAAGTAAAAGTACACAATTTTTAAACTACTCAAAGTACAATTACTGATAAAAACTACTTAATTACTGTAACGTGAGTATTTGTAATTAGTTACTTCACACCCCTGGTAACTAGTAACTCACATGAAGAGATTTTTTGTTAGTGCTACAGTAGTGATAAATGCATTTATCCACAGCTTTAGAGTGTATCTGTAATGCAAGAAGACCGTCGTTAAAATGTAGCCACACACACAAACATAGATTCTAACATCTTAATTTCCTTATGTATTACATAAAGAAATTCAAATACAAGATTGTCTTTGTAAATATTTAATTCTGTTGCTAAATTTTTAATCTTCATTGGCTGCTTAAGTTGTGTCTACATATTCTGGAATGGTTGTTTATTTTCTATATGAACACCAGGGCTCTTCGGTTTGGAAGAGGAGCTATTTGATTTCTCTGAATTACAACTTACCACACCATTTGACTTTCCAATTTCGGTTGGCATCCACTCCCCGACAATGATACTTTGGAATCTTTGACCGAGTTTTCCGCCAAAAGCGATCCTAAGAGAGAGAGAAACCTCAGATATTTTCCTACATTATGCCTGGCGGCCTAATATACCTTACAGAAATGCAAGACATACTGCATGTTTAACAGCGCAGAGCTGCAAACAATTAATTTCAGCGAGCTCTGCAGTGAGATCTAGACATATGACAAACAGATAGAAGATACCGTCTCCCAGCTGTAATGGTAACCATCCACGTTGAAGACAGGCATAATGTAGAAATTGAGCTGATTCATCAGTCGTCTCATGCTGGAGTCGTGTTGATAGGAGTTCAGCGCCTGCATTCACAGTGAACGGAATTGTGCCAGACTTCAAGAGATGCAGGAAATGTGTGTCTCGTTTTCCCCACAGATAAACTTCAATAGAGCAAAATATTCTCTCTACAAGGACACAGCAATGTGTGTTCAGTTTCTCTAATCAAAAGGCATAAATAGCCCACTTTCCATGAAATAGATATAGACTTGCTTCTTGAGAACAGTACAGTATTCTGTCAAGCAGGGGCGCCGCTAGCAATTTTGGGTCCTATGAAAGAATATGAGGTTGGGCCCCCTACCGCACCAAACATACACTATATTGCCCAAAGTATTGGGAAAACTAAAAAAAAAAACTCATCGCCAAACACCATATATGCGTACAATCATCTTAGACACTTCCAAAACTGTGGCAAAAAAGATGGAAATAAAAATTTTAAATACATGAATTATGTTTCCATCTTCGATGCCACAGTTTTGGAAGTGCCTTTTTCTGTTCTAAAGAAGGGGGTGTCCCAATACATTTGTCCATATGCATGAACAAGTCATTGGTGTTCGGTGATGAGTTTCTGGCTAAAGGTCTGCATTTAAAGTCACACCAGAGGTGTTGAGCTGGGATTAGGACTTGGCTTTGTGCAGAGCAGTCAAGTTCTTCCACACTGACTGAATCAATCTTTTTTTTTTTTTACCTTGCCTAATACAAAGAGGCATTGTCGTGATAGAATAGAAAAGGGTCCTGTTCAAACTATTGGTATAAAATTAGAAGCACACAATTCCCTAGAATATCATTATATGCTTAAACATTAAGATTTGTACTCATGGAAATTACTAAAGTAGTCAAACCTGTTCATTAGAAGGGGGTGTCCCAATACTTTTGGCAATATAGTGTGCAAGCCAGCCTAGCTATTCAAAATCTTTGTCTGCAATTTATTGACCTATTACTTTTGCTATTGCTTTTGACCATTAGGTATCAGTAACAATGCATTCAGTACCCGTTTTATGGACATAGACTTTCTGTACCACACTATTCTGCTGATATGGAATGAGTTTGACAACTTAATCAGTTATATTAATAGAAATCACTGGGGCAAACAAAAAATATCCTAAAATAATGAATAGGATACCCCCATAACACCAGCATTTCCAGCAGTATACAACATTTCTCAATCATGATCTTACTAAGCTAAATGTGACTATTAGCTTAACAGCTGTATTCCTTGTTTGCTAGCTACCTACGCACATACAGCATACAATGTTAAAAATTTTCTACATTATGAACCTTGTGTGTTAAAAGTGCGAAACTGCCCAAATCGTCCTGATCGGTTTGCCCCCTGGAATCGAAGACATCTCTATTTACGGTTCAGTTTAAAATCTATCTCACTCGGGACTCTAGGATATGGAGGATGGACGAAACCATGCAGTGAATGGGGGGTGGGGATAATTTTGCTGGAAATGCAGAAATAAGCAGTAATTTTGTTTTATTTAACTCTTTGGTAGATACGTTTATAATTTCTATTACATTACTACTACTGCTGTTACTACTAATAAAACAGATCTCTGGGGGGCTCTGTTTGCTCTGTTGTTTACTTCATATTTTGAAAATGTTTTTTAAAGAAATTAATCCTTATGCTCAGCAAGGATGCATTAGAAATTGATCAAGGTGTGGCAGTCAAAGATTTCTAAACGGTAGAGATTTCAAAAATATATCATGGTTTACACAAAATATTAAGCAGCACAACTGTTTTCAACACTGATAATAATAAGAATGTTTCTTGAGCAGCAAATCAATTTATTAGAATGATTTCTGAAGAATCATGTGACACTGAAGACTGGAGTAATGATGCTGAAAATTCAGCTTTGCCATCATAGGAATAAATTACTTTTTAAAAAATATATTATGATAGAAAACAGTTATTTTAAATGGTAATAATATTTCTCAATATTACAGTTTTTACTGTATTTTTGATCAAATAAACAAGCATGCAACCTTGGTGAGCATAAGAAACTTAAAAAAAAAAAAAAAAGATCTTTCTAACCCAAACTTTCGAACAGCAGTGCAATAGTTCATCTGGGTATTCTATGTCAAAACTATATACGTACTGCTGCTGCAATAGCTGTATGCTATTTTTTGTGTCTATGTAAATATAGTATACTGACAATGATGATTCACTCACTGCATAATATTGCATTGGTTTAATTTAAAATGCATATGAAAATGCAGTGTTACTATGTGTAATGTCTAACGGAGCACAGCAGAAAGAGAAAAATGATGAGAGATGGTGGCTTAAGGGGAACAATTGAACTGTAATAGCGTTTATGGCAGGGTCAGTCTGCTTTAGGTCTGTGTCACACTGTAGGTCTGCCTCATAGTGGTATACTGAAGGTATTGCAACAGACCTGGTACTAATGTCTCTCTCTCTCTCTCTCTCTCTTGAGCTCTATCTCATTCTATATTTGTCTCACTCAGTGTTAGCTGCTGATCTGAGAGCAGTTTATTTGTGTAGAAAACCACACCCAGATCAGCATAAAAGGACATCACTTAACTAAAGGCACTCTTTGATATTGGTTTATGAGATGAGCTCAGAGGCTCTGATGTATTATGCAGATTAATTTTGGAGGAATTTAGAGACTCGCTGAATGAAACGGTCCCAAAATACACTAACTCACTCACAAATAAACAAAACACTAAAAACCTTCAATGTTGCCAGGCAAAAAAGAAAAGAAAAGTGCACTTCCATAATGTACTTAAAGTGTTTTATTTTCACACACTATTTTTGTACTTAATATACTAAAAATTAATCTTTAGTAGTCCTTAAGGGCGTTTTTAAAGGGGTCATATGATGCGATTTCAATTTTTCCTTTCTCTTTGGAGTGTTACAAGCTCTTGGTGCATAAAGAAGATCTGTAAAGTTGCAAAGACTAAAGTCTCAAATCCAAAGAGATATTCTTTATAAAAGTTAAGAGTCAGCCACGCCTACCTAAAACGGCTCGTTCTAACACGCCCCCACATGTCTACGTCACGATGTGGGAAGATTTGCATAACGCCGCCCAAATGTTCACGCAAAGAAAGAAGGCGTAACTTTTATTCTCGCTGTAGTATTGTTGTTGCCGCCGCCACCATGTCGTGAAGACGCTGTGTGATTCGTTGTGAAAGCGAAACTACTTTGTTTGGCCTTCCAAAAGAGGACGATATCCGCTTCGTCATGCCTAGAGCTGATCCGTGCTGGTCGCTGAGGAAATACATCAACTTTGCGCTGTGGATCGCCGGATCGGCATTCACCGTGGACAAAGCGGAGTCCAGTCCGGGGTCCTCACATGTGGATGCTGCAAGCCTCCTTCGTCGAATCCGCCGCCTCTGCTCACTCTAGCCCTCCGGCCGTTCCTCACTTTATCCCCCGGCCTCTGCTCACTCAAGGCCGCTGTGTGTGATGTTGTGTTTCGTTGTGAAAGCGAAAACTACTTGGTTTGGTCTTCCAAAAATGGACACGACTAGAAATCAGTGGTTAAGTTGTATTTACAACACTGTTCCAGAACACTTCAACCCAAATATTCAGATGTGTGCAGCACATTTTATGGAGGACTGTTTCCTGATCCTGGGAGAGTAGACTACAATGCCGGCTGTTCTGACTCAAAGACTGTAAGTACGTTTTTTATATTTAAAGGAGTCTTTTATATTTATATTATTTAAAGCAAATATTTTGTTTGTCATTTCTCCGATCATAAATGCAGAATGGTTTATGTTAAGCGGCGCGATTGCAACGCAAGCATAAAAAGGACAAGTGTAAGTCATTATAATCCGTATTAGGCCCGACTGGCTTGCAATGAATGCCTCGTTTATAATGGGTTTTCATGTTTTTGAATCATCGCTCCGACCGGACAGGGCATCACAGTATGGTAAGGGGGGCGTAACATTTCCGTCACACGCTTGAGGTATTCGGCCAATCACAACGCACTGGATAGCTGGCCAAATCAGAGCACACCTCGCTTTTCAGAAACGATGAGCTTTGTAAAAATCGACAAAAGTTTCAGAAAGGCGGGGCATAGAGGAGAAACAATAATGTACAGTATGTGGAAAATAATGTGTTTGAACCTTAAACCGCATAAACAAATTTCATTACACCAAATACACAAAATAATGTTCTTTTTAGCAGCATCATATGACCCCTTAAGAAGTACTAAAGAATATTTTTTTGTATATTAAGTACAATATTAGTGCGTGAAAAATAGAGCACTTAAAGTCAATTATGGAAGTGCACTTTTTTTCGCCTGGGTGTAAGAATGATCTGATTCTTACACCACATTCAAAATTTGGGATTCAAAATCAAATCTAAACCTGAAAAAAACCCACACACATTTACACACAAACTTATTTTAGTGCTGTCAAATGATTAATTGTGATTAATCGCATCCAAAATAAAAAAATGTTTGTTTATCTAATATATGTGTCTGTACTGTGTATATTCATTATGTATATATAAATAAACATACATGTATATATTTTACAAATATTTACATGTATATACATTTATACATTTAGATTCTATAAATGGTATTATATATGATATATTTCATATATAAACAACATTTTTCTTAAATATATACATGCATGTGTATTGTATTTATATATACATAAATATACAAAGTATATTGTGTGAACAAAAACTTTTATTTTGGATTAATCGCGATTACTCGTTTGACAGCACTAATTATGATTATTCAAACCAATATATTCAAACATTTTCAATAGTGGTCTCAGTCTTTCGGATTCCACCATATGCTGCATAAACATTTTGTTGTTTTTGCTTTGCAGTGATTTAAATATCAGCATGACGTGAACAATGACAAACAGAAGGAATAACACAGTACACACCTCTTTCACAAACCATTGGCAGAAAGCTGGACCAATCCATTCTCTTGCATGCACTCCACAGTCTATCCACACTGCCTTCTTAAAGGGACGTGTTCTCTTTCCTAACTGACAGGAGAGGGGGCAGGAGAGAACACTGTTTGGTAGTCCATATATGTGTGTGTGTGTGTGGTGTGTGTGTGCGCGTGTTTTACAGAGTGCTTATAAATTTAGCCATCTTTCCCATCAGTCTTTACCTGGAGCACATAGAGGGGCCGTCCTTCATAGGACTGACCAATAGAAAACAGCTCCACCAGGTGTGGGTGTGTCCGGTTCATCTCAAACATCCAACTCTGGATCTGTCGATAAGGGTGAAAAGATTTTGACCCATATTCTCCAGATTAACATGCAGCTTGTAATAATTCAAAACTTTGTACACATTTATACACATTTAATTTTGCAGGTCTGTCCTACTTTTGACCACAACTGTATATACACACAAAACCTGTAGCATCGGAAGTTTTTCTTGTAGAGAAATGTTTGTCTTGTCTTGACTTGATTATTTTAATATGTTAAAGCTAAGCTCAAGATTTGAAATATTAACTGATGCATTCTTTACAGATGTTTTCTTATAAGAGTACTAGAGGATTTATATCCATAAAACAATGTAATCCAGCCCTTGTCTACTCTGAAGGTTTTCCCATTCATCATCTTGTCATGGGACTAAATCACAGAGCTGAAGTTGTATCAGCGTGTTCTTTTAAAGTTGGCACTCGGTCTGAGGGAGAAGACCTGTGAGTAAAGGTTTAATGATGGGTTAGGACGGCACCGAAGAAAACCTCCCAAAATCTGTTTTTCTTGCTCACGGGCCACAACTGAATACAAACGCACTTCTCAATCAAAAGCTGTTAGTTAGCCTGCGAAAGTCAAGCTTCTGTTGAGAAAGATGGCAGACAGAAAAAAAAAATCTATTTGATCTCGGTCTTCTTCATCTCTCTACATAAAAATTACCATGTATATGAATTTTCATCCACGCACTCACATCTTCCAAAGGATGGTACACTTCATAGTCATACTGGAATTCTGATCTGCGCTTCCTGGAGGTTTGGTGTCCGATCTGTTTCTCAATTTCGGTTTGGAGATTGGAAATGAGCACCCTGTGGAGACAGTCAGGGAAGGAATGTTGAAAGCACATGCACTGTGTATCTAACGGTTTAATGGCAATTTTCAGGGTTACTCGGATGCTTATAGACATTCAGCAATTTCTGCATGACACCAGAGCTACAGAAAGCATATTTTAATATTCTGTTTGTATATTTAGTAAATTTGTACTATAGTTTATTATGTAGCATATTTACTGTATTATTATTTACTTCAAAATCGCAGTTTATTGTAAAGGTGCACTCTAAAAATGCTGGGTTAAATACAGCCCAGCACTGGGTAAAATATGGACAAATGCCGAGACTGGGTTGTTTTGACCCAGCGGTTGAGTTAATTGTTTAACCCAAACCTCTTGCTAGTTTTATTTAACTCAACTATTGATTAAAAATGACTATATTTATTGCTTAAAATGAACCCAAAATAGGTTGGAAATTAACATGTATTATATGTTCAATAAATTAATTTGTATTAATAAGTTGAATGAATAATAATGCAAGAATGTAGTTTTTTAAACTCTTATTAATAAATGTTCACATTTTGATTTTTACTGTTGCCTCTAGTAATTCTGTGATTTTACAAACATATTTTGGGTTTCATTTTAAGCCAGCGGATATAGTAATTTTTAAAACAACAGTTGATTGTTAAATAAAACTACCCAGACGGTTGCGGTTAAACATTTAACACAGCATTGTGATGCAAAGTGCTTTGCACCAGCGTACATGATCATGAAAAAAAAAAAGTTGTATTCATTTTTATTTATTTATTTTCATAATTAGGAATTTTTACCACAAAATAACAATGAGAAAACTTAAAGTGTTTCTTCTTCCTTATTAAAGTTAGGTAGACTCAATATCACCAACATTATTGTTATTTATTTATTTTTTTGGCTAAGGATATGGAGGAAGGAATGAAAATGCCACAATTTATCTATCTGTCCTGTCAAAACCAAAACAAGCAAAGAAGGAGGTTTTTAAACTAAACTAGAGTAAACAGCACTAGACGCATACATTTCTCTTTCTCAACCTGTCCCATTACCCAGAATCCTCTGAGGTATCACTTCTGCGTGTAAATATGCTCAAATACATCAGCCATGAGCAGGAGAGGAGGTATAGAAGAAAAGGCCTCCCTGGGGAAAGGGATGACAATGAAAGTGCTTCTGGCTGCGGCGCGTCAGATAAGCTTCATTGTTGCTGTTGATCTGGATGATTGATGGAGCGAGCGGCTGAAAGACTACTCTGAATCGAGCTTTCATTTCTGTATCCTTCGGCACACGCAAATCAAAGTCTGAAGAATCAGAGTAGAACTCAAATGTGTGTCCCCCAGAAACCGATGTTTCACCCGCAGGAGTACAAGAGAGAAGTTCACTCTAATATAAGTCCCAAGGGAGGAAAAGGTGACTCACTCATAGTGGATGTGCGCTTGGCGAAGACGTCTTCTTAGCCATTGCGTCTTGTTCCGTCCCACATGAACGTCTACTTGGCTGTTCTCTTGAATCATATATGCACTGTTGGGCTTCCAAAGGTCCACCTGCAGAACATCATTGAAGTCAATCAAGCAGGAATGTTGTTCCTATTCTGTCATCATTTACTCACCCTCATGTTATTCTGTCCCTGTATGACTTTCTTTCTGCTGTAGAAATATCTTTCTCAAACATCACTGACATAGTCATATCTCAGGTGTTCATATTCAGTTTTGGTAGATCAGGTTTGATGCCATTGGTTTTCATGTGTGTTATAACTGATCATGACACAATGAATACTGAATATGTAAAAATGCGAGTGAAATCTGATTATAAGGAATTTAAGAGGAGCAGAGTTCAATGTTTTTGCTGAATAGTTATTAAAATAGCTATTAAATTAATGCAAGTACAGCTTAGAAAATCTGATCTGGGACAAATTTAAGAAATTAGTTCACATCTCTTTTGGTTGCAGAGTTGTGGGATTATACTGGTGTATTTTTGCTAGGGAAAAACACCTGAGAAGTAGGAAACATCTGAATTTGCGCAGAAGAAAGAAAGTCCAACATCCAATTTTTACTATTCAACCTGATCTCATTAGAATATTTTTTGTCAATTTGATGTGAATTTGTATGATTTGATTTGTACAAAAATGTGCATTTATTTTTTTTATTTATTAATTAGAAATTAAATCTATCATTAGAAAAACAAAGCATGAAGGTCCACAGTCAGTCAAACTTGGCTTATAAAGCAGATTACACAAAACATACAAAATGAAATTCAATGAATTCATATTATCAATTCACCTCCATTCGCCACAAAATGAAAATTGTTCAAACTGCCATAAGAGTGTTCTGAAAAGACCGCTTTTGGTCAAATTTATTTTAAGGTCCAATTCTCACCAAACCATTAACTACGACATTTGCCTCAATAAACTCCAAATTTGCTGCCCATTAATAGTTAGTAAGGTAGTTGTTAACCACCGAATATGTGGTTTTATAAGTAGACCTACTAATAAACAGCCAATATTGTTAATAATAGGCATGCTAATAAGTAACTTAATAGTGAGAATTGGTCCCTATACTAAAGTCTTACCTAGCTATATTCCCCCACCACATTTCAATTTAAACATAGGAACAGCTTTATAATGTTCAGAACATATGGTTTCTAATTGGTTTATAATGTTCAGTCGTCGGAGGATAGGGAACGGAGACGTCAAGCGGTGACCGACGATTGGGATCTCGCTTAGAAGAGACCAATTCTTACTTCGAGTGTAAACTAAACGAGCCAATGCACCTTGGCATGCGATTATTGCATCCAGCTAATGCTGATCACAGCGCGAGCATAAAAAGGCAGCTGGTGCAACGCATACCAGGTTTTCGCTGAGGAGCCGAGCCGGTGACCCGGCCACTCAACGGTGGTACACCAGCCGTGGCGACGGGACATGATGTCTCCGTTCCCTCCTTCAGGGAACGAGGGTTACATATGTAACCGAGACGTTACCTTTCAGTCGGTCACTCTCGACGTCACGTCGGTGACAGACAAATTGTGATCCCTACCAAAGCGCCATGGATGCTGCCCCTTCCAGTGTCCTGTGCGAGCCGCCTGCGCCCCTTTTTGGTGTTGGTGTAGGCCAGGGCTCGCAACAAGAAGGCCAGTCACTGTTGTCGTAGCCACTCAGTGAGATTGGATAACACTGGGAAAACGTACCCATTCTACTTGGAACAGGAACGTTGCGGAAGCCCCATACTTCCAGAAGGAGGTTTCGGAAGCACTTACACATATAAATGACCGTTTAGGTGCATATGGAAGATTAGAGGTGATTATAACACTCTTAGAAATGGCAGAAGTCTGCCGGGGAAACACGGGCTCTGAGGCTATACTGTGGACTTTACACATATGGGATCCACTTAGGTCTCTACATATGGAACCCAGCCCTCTATCGCTTCTCACGGATCAAGTGAGAGCCTGGCGCCGGACGTTCCGCCACGTCTGGCTGCCGAGGGGATGGAGGAGCTCGACAGGGTCTACAGTACGGACACTCTGGAGCAGTTTTAGCAAGCCGACACTAACCAGGGCCTCTCAGTGCTTCTACCCGTTTGAGGGGAGAACACAGGAGGAAACCGGTTCGACACACAGGCTATAGAAGCTAGCGAACGTGTTGGGGGTCGCCCAGCCCGCAGCTCTACAAATATCTGCCAGTGAGGCGCCACGAGCCAGCACCCAGGAGGATGCAACACTTCTAGTAGAGTGAGCTCACAACATGAATGGGCAGGGCACACCCTGTGCCTGATAAGCCAGGGTGATGGCATCCACTATCCAGTGGGCCATCCTCAGCTTAGAGACGGCATTCCCCTTCTGCTGGCCTACGTGGCAGACAAAGAGCTGGTCTGAGGTCCTGAAGCTTTGTGTCCGGTTTACGTAACATCTCAAAGCATGGACGGGACAAAGGAAAAGTAGGCTGGGTCTACCTCCTCCGGTGGCTGCGCTTGCAGGCTCACCACCTGATCCCCGAAGGGAGTAGTGGGAACCTTGGGCACATAGCCAGGCCGGGGCCTCATGATTTTCTGGGAGTCATGCAGGTCCCCTACCCTCTTGATGGAGGCCAGTGCAAGCAGGAGCAGAGTCTTCATTGATGAAAACTTTAGCTCAACTGTCTGCAAAGGCTCGAATGGGCCATGCTGTAGTGCTCGGAGCACTAGAGACAGGTCCCAAGAGGGTATAGAGGGGGGCCGTGGAGGATTTAGCCTTCTCTCCCCCCTAAGGAACCTGATGACCAGGTCATGCTTCCCCACCGACTTCCCTTCCACGGGGTTGTGGTTGGCAGCAATCGCAGCCACGTAGACTTTAAGGGTGGAGGGAGACAGCCTTTGCTCCAACCCTTGCTGCAGAAAGGACAGCACGACTCTGATCGGGCATTTCCGGGGGTCCTCTCGATGAGAAGAACACCACTCGAAGAACAGGTTCCACTTCAAGGCGTAAGCGTGTCTCATAACGGTGCTCTTGCCGAAGTGATTGTGTCAACTACCTCCTGGGGTAGGTCACCTAGAACCTCCACGTCCTGTCCAGGGACCAGACATGAAGTTTCCAGAGGTCTGGACGCGGGTGCCCCGTCTCTGAGTCAGTAGATCCTTAGTAGGCTCCGAAACGTCTCCAAATCAGCTGGACCATCTGGGGATGGAGTCTCCATTCCCCTGGAAGCGCAGCTCGTGACAGCTCATCGCTGCCAGTTGTGAAAGCCTGGAATGTGAATGGAACGAAGCGACCTCAGATGCTTCTGACTCTAGAGGATAGAGGCTCGCTTCGCACCGGCAACGAGACGCCCGGGCCGGGTCCCTGCGTTCCCCCTCGCTGCCCCACCGCGAGTACGTTGGTGGTTCCTTTGGTGCCACTTGTAAGGTATCGGGAGCTTGGCTAGCGCTCCGCAGTCGTCTAGTTGGCTCTTCAAACCATCAGACTCGGCCTATGCGAATTCAGTCGGCCGGTGTCCTCCCAGTCAGGGGCATCCACTTCACTTCAGTGTGAAGGGGCAGATGCCCCTGTCTTGCATGCAGAGATCGCAGTCTAATGGCGAAAAGGATCGATAAGCGGTCCCTCCAGCAGATATGAGGTTGGGGTGTTTCTAAAGCTCTTACTTCATTGTACCCAGGAAAGGTGGTGGGTTAAGACCAATCTTGGATCTGCACGTTTGAACCGGGCCCTTCACAAGATTCCGTTCAAGATGTCAGCAGAAGCGCATCTTGGGGCGTCCGTCAGAGAATTGGTTGCAGCCGATCGACTTGGAGAATGCAGATCTAGGGTAGAGGTGCTGCGTGGCCTGTTTTTTTTTGCGAGGTCTGTGGGGCAGTATGGAATTAACGATGCTCAGAGCAGGGTGTAGCCTACCGGTGGTAAATACGGTCCTCAGACAGAACAGGCAGGTTGTCGATGAGTGACAGAGCAGAATAAGTTTGGAGCAAAGTGTGGCTGCGCTGTCCCTGAGAGTCCAGTTCAATCGGTTTGTGATATTTTGCTTAGCTATCATTTTAAAGGACAGATGTCGAGCATTTATTTATTATTTTTATTGCAACACTTTCCTACTGTGTACAGCAAATGTTAACAAATTTTGTATTTTGACAAGACGAATAAAAATAGCTAGGCTGTTTCTGTACAACCTACATTTGTATTTATTTTTCTCCGTGACACTTTTCCCTATGTTTTAAATGTTAAACGAATTATATCCTGACAAGACGAATAAAAATAAGAAATAATTTTTTTTTACAACATTTAAATTTTCTCTGTAACACTTTTTTTCCCTACTGTGTTGGCAGCAGTTGCTGTCAATAACTACAAGACTCTTGTCAAGACGAATTATATACAATTTTGTGCAGACTACACTTTTATTTGTTAGCCCATCTCTCTTTCTTTCAGTAGCGGAAATTTAAATGTGAGATTCTGGAAACGAGATCTAAATTTAGCGGGAACGGTCGGGTCGGGTTGAAAATGATTCTAAGCGGACAGCGGGCGAACAAAGAGTGAATATATAGTGGGAGCGGAACATAACCTTGCAGGAGAGGGACTAAAAAAAATCAGTCCCGCGCAGACATCTACCCTAGATCTAGGCAGAGGCACGGGCACCCCGCCCCTTTGCAGGAAACGGAGTCTGGTCCGCAACTCCGCGATGGTCATTTTCTTACAATGAGAGCATGACTCATCCACAAAGGCCACCTCAGTGTGCTTAACGGCCAGGCATGTGAGGTAGCGATCGTGACCATCACCCAGCGCCAGGTAAAGACCGCATCCAGAAACGCACGGGTGAAAGGCATCTTTAAAAAGACGTGTCTTTAAAAAGACATTCACCCATGAATGCGTTTGCCCTTTTAATGTGCTGCAGCGCACAGGGGAGATGGCTGTCTGCAACACACACAGGGGTAGTGCAGCCTGTTGTGTGCAACCCACTCGACACGGGAAAAAACCCACCACCGCTGTAGTGCCGTTCTGCCAACACGAGAGCTTTTATAGAGCGCGCTGAACTCGTTGAGTTTTTTCAGAAGCAGATATCAGGAGCAGAACGATATGACCGAAGCGAAAAGCTGCTATGCGTAGCACCGGCTGCCTTTTTATGCTCATGCTATGATCAGCGGCAGCTGGTTGCAATCATCGCATGCCAATGTGCTTTGGCTCGTTTAGTTTACACTCTCAGTAGTTTGGTCTCTCTAATGCCGAGTTCACACTGCACGATTTTAGCCCGATTTTTCACTCGCCGACAGATTTTGCGAAATCGCCATCAAATGCCTGAAATCGGAGGCAAATCTGTGCTCATTCACGCGAGTGACAATCACGCAGTGCGAATTATCAAAGACACAATCTGAGAGAATCGCCGACGCGTCGCCGACGCCCGTGAAATATTTGGCATGCTAAATATCTGGAGCTGTCGGCGATTCACAATCCTGCTGTGTGAAATGAGTTCTGACTGAAAAACACATCGGCGATGACCTACAGCCAATGAGAGAGCACGATACAGGGCAGCGGGAAGTTCGGGGAGGAGTTATATGAACAGTAGTTTGCAGACCAGTGTTGCCAAATCCACGATTGCCGCCGGTTGTTTTTCATGTCAGCAGGTTGAAGCGACCCCAATAACGTGATATTTACGCCCTAGAATGTGAATTGTACCAGGGGAACCCCCGCAAAAAACAAAGTAGTTACCCCTCGCCGAATGCGATGTTGTACTGGGGGACCACTCGGAAAAAAGGCAATGGGCTATTTTCAGGCTAGTTTTGAGTAGTAATTGGAGGGTTTTGTAGCGAAAACCTGGCAACCCTGCACCAGACAGCGAGTTTCGGTGTTCTCCTATTGTAAAGTCATGCAGTGTTTAACCTCCTGTCGTCGTTCCATCTTGCAGTGTGAACACAGCAACAACTGAATGCTACCCAAAAAGTGGTTCAGTGTGAAACCAACAGTGATGCTACATCTTTGAAAATCGTGCAGCGTGAACTCGGCATAAGCGAGATCCCAATTCGTCGGTCAGCGACGTGACGTCGAGAGTGACCGACTGAAAGGGAACATATGTTCTATTTAGCCACAAAATAAATAAATTCAGTTGTTCATGGTTAATATGTCTAGGACACAAATTAAATCCAAAACAATGAGAAATTAACAGATAAAGCAATCTTTGCAAAGAAATCAGGTCCTTGAAATTCAAGCAGTTTATTACACGTTGTAAGATCTTTGAACCAGAGTTGAGATTACAGATAAAGCTTTTCCCAGTGCTGTACGATCTGTAGATCAGAGACATGCTGACTCAGCCCATTCACAGAGAGCTTGAAACACAGCTTCAGCGATGATCACAGCGTTTGATTGAAATTATCTATGTCTGTGTGTGGATCCACAAAACCACTTTAGATTGCCAACATATGCCGGAGATACCAGTCCCTGAAGCATAACCTCAGATTTGCATCATCAGCCTCCTCTGTACGGCTGCCAAGTCACTATGCTGTTGACTTTGGCTACAACAACAGGCCCATTTAATAAGACGACAAACAATAGAACTATTCAAATGGCCCATCTTAACACCAGCAACAGAGTAGATCACAGGCTATATTTCCTATAGACCTTATTTCTAGACCTGAAATGGTGCACTGAACACAGTTCTGAATTATATTGGCTTATAATATATATTTGCATTTCAAATGATATGCCTTGTGTTAAATACAACCCTTCAATTTGCAAATCTTGTTTAAAAGCAGGGATATCTGTCATAGAATAGTTCCACTCTGTATGCAGAAAAACCCCTCAGTGCTGTGCTGCATTCCTAACAGATGCTCACAAACCTGGCAGTTGAAACAGATTTGACATGTTTGTTTTGATGTGTGTGACTGCTGTGTTCTTGAAGCAGATTTTGCATGCACAAAGAAAGCATGAGATTGAGATGATGAACATGTCTTCTAAATAAAGCAGGGGGTTCAAAAAGAAAACACCCGACTATACAAGCGTTAGGAATGTTAGTGAGAGTGATGATTGACAGCACTTTCTAAATCGGTGGAAAAGATTAAATATGGTAAAATGTGTTAAATGAAGCTGAGAGTATTGCTCATAAGGGATGGGAACTTGATGGTCGTTTGAATTCTAAGGATGCAGATATATAGTTTAATTTATAAAGACCAATTTATACTATGAAAACGTTTATATACTGTATAAAAGTATGATATGACGACATTGGGTCTGTACATCCACGTATATATCTGCGTTGTTATTCAGAGAGAGCTTTGTACTCCTTCGTTGTATATGATGAAACATTGAAGATGAAATATACATTTATTCTGAATGTAGTTATAAGCAGTGTTGCATGGGAAAAGTTACTTTTCCAAAAGTAATGCATTACAATATTGCGTTACTCCATAAAAAGTAACTAAGTGCGTTACTTAAAGTAATGCATTGTAACTTTTGTGTCACCTGAGCTGGGCTTGCTTATTCATTTTTAATAACAAAAAACCCAAAGTTATATTTTTGGCAACTGTAAAAGCCTTTTCACACCAAAAGTGAAATTAATAAGCCTCGGGCTGAAGGAAGTGCCTCTGCACTCACTCCTGATTTCTCTCAACACGAGGACAAGAGAGCTGTCGGTGAATAAATGAAAACTTCGCCGTTACTATCTGAAAAAGTACCTTTAAAAGTAATGCGTTACTTTACTAGTTACTTGGGGAAAAAAAGGAAATCTTGCATTATTTGTAATGCGTTACCCCAACACTGTTTATAAGGCCACCCAGAGTATGTGCTGTATGTGAGTGTAAGTGTGGTTTCAGTTGTTGTTGTAAATTTAAAATACATTTTAGTATGAAAGTTTTTGGTGAATCATTATTTCTTTGTGAAAATGTTTGTACACAGATTTTATGCACAAATGTGGGTGTACGCATGCTTTGTGAATGAGACCCATTGGCATTTATATTGTTATTGCACTGAAGCCA
The DNA here is from genome assembly GCA_018155175.1 of Sinocyclocheilus anophthalmus. Lineage (NCBI taxonomy): Eukaryota > Metazoa > Chordata > Actinopteri > Cypriniformes > Cyprinidae > Sinocyclocheilus > Sinocyclocheilus anophthalmus. The sequence goes on along the minus strand of JADLZN010008824.1, from coordinate 233,443 downwards.
AAGAAAATATAATGATAAAAAACATTTTATTTTCTCTCTTAGATTTTCTGCAGACTCCTCTTGTGGGTCCCTGGACACCTGTTTGAGAACTCCTACCTTATTTCAGCCAAGAGAAAATCAATGACTAGATTGATCTAATAGTTTGCAGATGGTTGTGTGTGAGTGCAGACCTAAAAAAAAACTTCTCTCTGTTAGCGCAGTGATCCCAGTTTGTTGGGTTCTCCACACCAAGCATTGTAAGAATCATCATGACTTAGTTTGAGATTATGTTCGGAGATCATCTTACACACACACACTAGACATTTAATCAATATTTTCCAAATCTCTTTATAGGTTCTCAAAGATTAAGTTATACATGCAGGAATTTTGGACACAAAATTTGATTTGGACTAAATGTGATACTCTGTTTTGTCTAAATATTCATGTTTTTATTAAGAGGTTATAAACCTATTTTCTTCAAATGGCCATATCAGTATATCTTGTTTTCGATCATCTGAGGTGCATGTGTTTGTACTTAAATGTTTTAAGTTTGTCCTGTTTCCGTTTCGTGTTGCCTGTGAACAGGGATGATGTCACTTTGAGAAAATACAGCAGAAACAATCAAATGACCCAAGTCTCCTCAAGCCTTTCAGACGCTCCTGAGCAGTGACATCAAAGGCAGCAGACAGAGAAACAAGGCCATTTCACACACAAAGAAAGTCTGTCACTGGAATAACACCTACTGTAATATAATGAAATATTTGTGATGTTAATGTTGCTTGCACAAATGTTGAGAATACACAGTTCATTTAAATGGTCTGTCAATGGTGAGGCTAGCAGGACTATGCTAACTAGCCAAACCTTGAGGAAGGGAATGGCTATAGACTGTGACACTTTTCCACAGTTCTTAACATTGTAAATCTAGTACATTTATAGCACTACAAGACAGAACCACAAAAATGCGATAAGGGTCCATTGATGATGTTTAATTTGCCTTGTATAGTGTACCACATTTCTCTCTGCTGCCTGTATCGGTGTTGTACAGAAAGCTCAGTTCAGAAGCTTATTTCTGGATATGGTGCAGGGAACTCTTGCCTGAATCTTAAAGGAAGCTGAGGATGTTCATGCATCACTGGTGCTGAGAATGACTCAGTGATAGTGCAAAAAAAAAGATAAAGGCTCTAGCACTGTGATAAACTAAAAATAGTTTAGTTTGGAAGAAAAAAAAATGAAGAATTTGGAGGAGAAATGGATTTGATAGAAATGATTAGTCGTTTAAATAACACAAATTCTCTCCAAAGCAGTGACATTGGTTTCAATGTGGTTTGATTTTGTTTCTCATGATTCCTTTCACATTTTTAATGTTACATGTGTATTGATGGGGAAACAAAGTGCTCACCGTTAGGTTTTGGAAAAGCTGTTTGACTGCTTGAACCTCTGTGTCGCTGCTGGGGATTATTCTCAACACTTGATCACTGCAGAAATAAAGCATTGCAGTTTTTGTAAATTATACACTGGCACAGGAATCAAATCAAAATACAGAGATCAAGTTTTGACAGTACATTTATTTTGTATGTTTACACACTATGGCTCAGTATTTTTTTAAAGAAATTAATACATTTATTCAGCAAGGACAAGCAAAGAATTGATCAAAATTGGGATATGTACAGTGTGGCATTTATAATGTTTTTTTTTCTATTTCAAAAATAAATGCTGTTCTTTGCAATTTGCTCAATTGTATCAAAAATCCTTAAAAAGGGCTTTCCACAAAAAATTAAGCAGCACAGCTGTTTTCAACATTAATAATAATAAAAAAAATGTTTCTTGAGCAGCAAATCAGAATGATTTCTGAAGAATCATGTGACACTGAAGACTGGAGTAATGCCTGCTAAAAGCTTTGCCATCACAGGAGTAAATTACATTATAAAATATATTAAAATAGAAAACTTATATTTATAATATTTCACAATAGTACTGTATTTTTTACCAAATAACGCAGCCTTGGTGAGCATAAAAGGCTTCTTTCAAAAGCATAAACAATCTTACAGAACCCAAACTCTTGAACAGTAGTGTAAATAATAACCAAAATATGCAGTGATTTTCAAATACTGATTACATATATTCAGATTTTCAGGTATCTATAGTAAGAACAACCACACTGCAGAAACCATACTTAAGATTGATATATTATATATGGTAAATCATGTATATTGAAGAAAATTAGCAGTCATTGAGTCTGTATGAGATTTTTTGCATGTTATATTGTTAACCAAGCAAAGTCTGTTCACACACCTCTTCTCAACAAGCTGCATGAATTGAGGTTCAGTTCATGTCTGCAGCACAAACATGTCAAGCAGAGGTTTAATACTAGGAGTCAAGCAATCCTTTGACACTTAGTATGAACATTAGTACCAGTGATTAATGCTAATATTTCCAAGAGCAGTGGAGCCAGCAGACAGTTTTATTGAGCTAGCTGACACAAAGGCTTCTCTGAGGGTTGCTTTCTCTGAAACTGTTCAAAACACACCAAAGATGACCTCATTACATCACTAAAAGCAATCTGTTATTTTTAGGCTTTGAGTGATGCTGACGCTCCAGGTTACATTCTCCTTTTGTTGTGGTGTAATTGTGCACGCAGCTCCATGCCAGCTCTATCATTACACAAGGAAGCCACAAAACGGGTCTCGGTTCATCATTAAGGACGTCATCTCACACTAATGGCATAAGCAGAGGAAATCGTGCTTGACGCCACACCTGTAACATCTTTGTGTGCGGTATTTTATGTCTTGGATGGTATTTCCCACAGAATCTTTATTGTGTGGTGTCATGCAATATCTGCTTGTGCTTTAAATAAATAATAAACTCCTCCTCAGCTGCAGGGTGCAAGGCTGATTCATGCTCATTCGTTTTGCTCACTATATAGTGGACTTCGTGTGGCCCTTTTTTCTGTTATCGAGTTTCGTCTTGGTTATTCCTATTTCCTGACTTCAGCCCTGATATGATATTGTACTGGACTGGAGAAACATCCAGGACCTTCGCTGTCTGATGTCAGCTGGCGATTCAGTCACACACAAGGACAAAGTCTGGCGTTTAGGTTAGTGTGTGAATGTGTGAGGAATGAGATTATGCCTCTTTGGCTGATAGGGCAAATGTACTGGGCTTCTTCACACCCTCACATACGTGAAGAGGTGTTGATTGGTGTGTTTTATAGCCCCATGTAAAGCATTCATCTGATGGAATGCAGAAAAACACAATGACTGACCCTATACAGGACAGGAATTTATAGCACCTTACCCTTTAAGAATGCTAACTGATGGCAAAAAGAGCTTGCTTGCTTATTTATTTATTATCATTAAAATGTTTCCATTTTGATTAAAAAATTGTTTTCATTTAAGGACACATTAAATTGATCAAAAGTGACAGTAAAGACTTTACATTGTTACAAAATATTTCTATTATATATATATATAAATAGATAGATATAGATACTCTATATAATATGATATATATATATATATATATATATGATATATATATAATATCTATACACATACACACACACACACACACACAGCACACACACACTCTCTAAAAAATGCTTGGTTAAAAGACAAACCCACTTAGTGGGTTGTTTTTGACCCAACACCCACTACTGGTCCAACAACCCAACTACTGGGTCAAAACACCACGACTGGTTCAAAACAACCCACTACTGGGTCAAAAACACCCACTACTGGGTTCAAAACATCCACTACTGGTCAAAACAAATCCAACTACTGGTCAAAAAACCCACCCTACGGGGGTCAAAACAAACCCAGCTATTGGGTCAAAACAACCCAACTACTGGGTCAAAACAACCCAACTACTGGGTCAAAACAACCCAACTACTGGGTCAAAACAACCCAACTACTGGGTCAAAACAACCCACTACTGGGTCAAAACAATCCAACTACTGGGTCAAAACAACCCAATAGCTGTGTTTGTCCCTTTTTAACCCAGCGCTGGGTTATATTTTACCCAGCATTTTTTTAGATTGTATGTATGTGTATATATATATATAGATATAATATATTAGAATATATATATATATATATAATTAGACTAAATGCGTTCTTTGAATGTTTGAATTGATCAAAGCATCCTAAAAAATGTGTCACACTTTCCACAAAAATATTAAGCACAACCATTTTAAACATTAATAATAAGAAGAAATGTTACTTTAGCACCAAATCAGCATATTAGAATGATTTCTGAAGTAATTTTCCATAACAGGACTAAATTGCATTTTTAAATTTATTAAATTGGAAAACAAATGGTATACTATTTTAATATATAAATACTATTTTACAATATTACTGCTTTTTATTAAATAAATACAGCCTTGGCGAGCATAGACTGAAAGTGAAAGAGAGGAAGTCCAACCATATACTTATAAATTTACAGAGAGAATGAGGTTTATTATGAGCCATAAATAACTGGATGTTTCAGAGCTATTCTTATGATAAGTAGCAACATTCCTAATCTCACATCATTGGAAATTTTTCATTGGTCTTAATGAAGTGTCGGGCAACATCCCCCTCAAAAATATCAGTGAAGCCAAAACATCACATCGTAGAATGCACTGTGTTGTTAACATCGTTCAGATTGTGATATCTGTGATATCGCAGAAGACCGCAGGGAGGAAGTGTCCTTTTCATTACACCCTTTCCCTTTATGTTCTGACAGGCCTGCGTTTCCCCAGTTCTCACTCTGACTGAGTTAGCATTTATATTGCTCCCTGACAAGTAGAAAACAAGTATTTTCACCTCTTTGTGAATTGTTTTGCTCTTTTAAGCATCTGTGCCTTGAATAATTCATAAACAAGGCTACGAAAAAGAATGGAAGTACAAATACTGCCTAAAATTGATATACCAGTTTAGTTATGAAATTAGGTCTCTAGAGAGACAAAATAAAGTAAAATAGGCATCTTTTGAATCACACTGCTGATGAGAGATCCATAAGCATAGAGTATACTCTTAAAAATAAAGGTGCTTCACGATGCTATAGAAGAACCTTTTTGGCTAAATGGTTCCATAAAGAACCTTTAACATCTGAAGAACCTTTCTGTTTCACAAAAGGTTCTTTGTGGCTAAATAAGGTTCTTCAGATTATAAAAAGGTAAGAAAGAGATGGTTCTTTAAAGAACCTTTGACGGAATGGTTCTTTGTGAAACCAAAAATGGTTCTTCTATGGCATCGCTTGAAGAACCTTTTAAGCGCCTTTATTTTTAAGAGTGTACAGCCAGGAAATTTAGTTTGAATATCTGATCTCTGATTGTCATTAACATCAAACCAACTGACAATCTATCAAAAAAAAGAAGAAGAAGAAGAAAAAAAGATCACACTTATAATGTTTGCCAAAGTGTCAATCAGCGTCCATTATGATCAAGTCCTTTGAACTTCGAGCTTATACCTGTCTATACCAACTGCATATTTTAAGATGTCGCCTAAGAAGTGCTTTTCAGCCTTAGCAAAGAAAAAAATCTTGGCCTGCAGAAACTGCTTTGTTTTATAAAGCTACTGTTGACATAAGAAGAGACAGACAGATATCTAGTCTTTATCTGTGGAGGCGCAGAGTGCACTTCAATGCTTCAAAACTATTTTACAAACTCCCTCTCGTTCCTACGCCCTGGATTATCGCTAAATGTGAAGCGGGAATCATTTTAACGAATCGGTTCATTCAGACGGTTCTTTTCGAAGGAACCGACTCTATCCATTCACAGTCACCGCGTGCGCTTTTTACACGTTATTTTTTTTAATGCAAGCACATAAATATCTAGTTAAAAACATTTTTATTCAACACTATGTATTTGATCATGTTATGTAGAGTGTACTGTAGTACAAATTCAAGAACGTTCAACTGTTCAATAGAACGATTCGTTCGCGAGTCATTCTTCGCTCTACTACAAATAGTTTACAAACTTTGAATGAATGAAACACTTACCCGAAGTAGCGGTTGTTGTAGAAGTAAGAGTCGACAGGATAGAGCACGGTGCTAAAAATAATAACACATCCGAGTAAAACACTACTGGACAAGTCTGGGAATGCCATATTAAATTGGTATATAAATAAAAACGGAGCAGTTAATCAGAGGCTGCGCTGTGCATATGGATGCTGAATGGAAATCATCCCAGTGGAAGGAACTGTGAGACTTTTCTGTTCTGGGTGTCCGCTCCCGGGACGATTTCTTGAGGTAGAGGTGTGAAATCATTCATGTGGGAATTCTGGTGCTATCCCGAGTCTTTTAAAGTGTTTTTGGGAGTGTGGTCACGTGATGCGGGGTGTGAGAGGGGCTGGGAACCGAATCCATGTTTGGAGTGAGATCAGTGGAAGTGCTCAAGTTTATTAAGCTGCAGGGCTGCCTGCAGCGTTAGTTTGATGCCTTCGATGTTCTGGTTTTGAATTTTTCAAGTCAAAATATTTAGATACACATTACAAAATATATTTAAATAAGTACCCTTACCAAAAAGTAGTATACTTCAAGTTTATTTTAGTAAGTATACTTAAGTAAAGTTCAAGTATATTTTAAGTATACTTTATGTAGTAAGTAGCCTATACAAATATCAGTGTACTAGTAGTATACTTGTAAGTGTACTATTTCAATACTCCTTGGGACTAAATTGGCCCACTTTCTAGTATACTTTAAATATAACAGTAGTAAACTTTGAGTACACAACTAGTTTACATCAATATTTTTAGCTTGTACTGCAACTATACTAAAAGTGAACTTATAGGTATACTGATGGTTTACTAATTAAATACTTGTAGTAGCATTTTTAGTACACTTTGAAGTATAGTCTCAGTAAACTACTAGTTTAGTAGTTTTATACTGCAAGTATACTCGTAAGTTTTCTTTAAGTGAACTTTACATCATACTTTAAGTATACTACTATGTCCCTATTTAGGTATTAATTTGTATATATTTTGTTACATGAATATCTGAACATATAAACATCAAAAGAACAGGGTATCTGCTTGTAAACAAAAACATTTTATTCTAGCTTCATGCATTCTTTTTTTAAACACTTGAATGTGGATAAGTTTCATAAATAAAAATAAAGAAATAAACAACATTTTGAACAAAAAGCTGAAAAAAGACTATGAATTGGATTCAGAATGATAATCAAAACGTAGATAGAGTCGATCAACACCCCAAAGCTTGACAGTCATTATTACCTCTTCATTGGTCGGCATTTTATTCCATAATGTTACACAGTTTTGATGCTGTTTTATGTCTGATGATCGTGTTAGAATACATGTGGAAGCATCTGTTGTTTCGGTTTCTTCTTCACTTGTGTTTTTTGGAAATTCTGTACAGAAGATGTGTACTAGCGCCCTCTACAGTATAACAATGAAAACACGGATTCTAGGAACACAAGTATAGCTCAAATATATTTAGACTTTTTCTAAGTATAAGTCAAGTATACTTAAATGTCATTTTAAGTATATTTCTGAGAAGTACATAAAGTCCGTTTCTGAGAAGTACATAAAAAGTAGACTAAAAGTATACTTTCCTATTTTTAGTTTAAAAGAAGTATACTAATAGCACACTTGAATAAACTTCTTTTTCGTAAGGGTAGACATAAACTCGTTTCATTAACAGTTATAAAGTGTCTACAGTAGGCTACACACGTACGTTCATCGTTGAATGTAGGCTAATAATAAACTGAATTGTGCATCTGGATTTTACTTTTTGGAGAAAAACACATTTGCTATGTGTTCTGAAAGGTTATTGTTAGGGGAGACCGTGTATGATTATAACTCTTTTTGTTTCAGCATCTGTAACTCGCTGAATTTTTGAGCTAGAGTAAGCTACACAAACTTTTATTCAAAGCACCCACATTTGTTTACTACAAAAGACACCAATTCAGACCTCTACAAGAATATCACAGCCAGCCCTTACAAGTTGATGTCAAATACGGGGAGTGCCGCAATCTACCCCACTGCCGGGGTATAGTTGTAACACTACTACTGCTGACATTGACATACAAAATAAGCAAAAACATCAGCTGCTCAAAATCAAGAATGCTGCTTCAAAAATATTTTATTGAACGAAATCTAAAGAACATAACAAATATTGTTTTGCTTTCTGTGACTGACCACAGCTCAAATCCACTTTCTGTTTGATGCCAGGAGCGTGTGAGTGTGTCTGTAAGTTAGACTACTAGAACATGCCTTCCTTAACTGCGTTTATGCGAACACTCAACTCCAGCGTACTGAGGTAAAAAACATGTAGATCTAAACAAAAAACTGTGTAAAGGTTTGTGTGAAATTTGTGTCTGGTGACAAAACAATGTTTTTAACCCTAGATTGCGGCTTATTGATCAGAACCCTGCATTGGGCACATTTTACCCACACTTCCATTGGCTATGGGCTTCCAAATGGCTCCATATAGACAACACGAAAGTTCTCAGTTGTATGTAAGTGGATGCTAAAATGTGTTACAACTTACCCCACCCCTGTCATCCAGTGTTTAGCTAGCTGTCTTAACATGTTGGTTTGAAATGAGCAATTTAAAAATGCATCACGTTTTGCTTGATAATCTACAATTTATTCTAAATTTATATGATTTTATCTGCAACAGTTTAAGTACTAAACAATGTACCTATGTACGTGCATATACCTATTTACAGCACTGACAACCATTCATATAAGATTGGGAAGGAAGTGGGTAAATAATGAAATGATCATAGGACTCCTAGTCCTAGTTTATCCCTGATTGGTGGAAATGGTGTTGTTACAACTCTCCCCAACAACCATACCCATTGATGCGGGGCAGGGTCGATGTTAGAGCGTTAGGTAAATGCAAAGGTGATGATTTTACAGTATATTTTGCCAGGCAAACGAAAGAAAGAAAGAACATTGTCTAAGATAGGCTATACATAATTATCTGTGCAACTAGATGTTTAAATTTTTTGAAAACGCACACATTTAAGTGTTCTGAATGGTTTTAGCGTGTTATGCAAATTTTTGTGGTATTCAGTGCATTACTGGGTAGTTATACCCTCCTAACAGGGAGGGAACGTTCTTTGGGAACTTTGGCTAACGTTCTGGCAAGGTTCTTTCAAAAGTTATGTACAAATGTTCCTCCACTAACGTTCGTTCAGAGTTATCTGGTCTTTAAATATGTTTTCAAAATGCTAGCACAAAAAAATTGTTTTATTTCTGCAATATTTTAGGTGGACATTTGTGTAACGTTTTTTCTTTTTTAAATGTTACTAGTCTTGTTTTAGTACCTTCAGAGAACATTCAAAAGCAACGTTTCCATAACCTTTGCAAAATTATAAAATGGATTGTTCCTTTAATGTGTACATACAAACATTTTCACATTTACAAAACTGGATGTTTTGAACATTCAGAAGTAACATTTTCATAATATAGGCTAATGGTACCTTAGCAAAAGGTTCTTAGAATATATTTGGTTAGCTGGGTAGGTGATTGCATAGAGCCCACGTCTATAAATGTGGCTTAGGTCTGTGCTTCAGTGTAAGTCTGTTTTTTTTCCCCTGCTGGCTTTATACAGGATAAATAAATAAATAAACAAATAAGGCACTGGTCATTTTTTCTCCAACTTATTGTACTATAGACGAAAATAGCATGCACATTCTCTACCAACTAAGTAGCCTGGTTGAATGGTTATAAGTGCAGATCAAAGTCTGACAGATTATGTTTATTCTTTCATTTCATTCTTCCTTCAGTTATCCTATCATCCCAGAGATGGCTTTTAATAGGTAGCAACTGGCATTTGTTTGGAGTAGCACCCTCCAGCTCTTGGTGACTCCCGTTAATTGTAGCTTCAGCATTCCTCCGTTTGATTCTGTATTTATCAGTCTGTAGTGCGGTTAAAGGTCTTGAACCAGCAGGGCTTTGTAATTGCATGGCAGCAGCACATTTTTCAAATGCTTCCCCCTGTGTCAACACTCCGCCACCTGTTTTACACCCAATTACTGTGCAACAAATTACCCTCAGACAGGCACTGACAGGATATCTGATCCTGGAAAAGCTGCTCCAATTTGGAAAATTAAGACCTTGATGGAGAATTCCTTGGGAACGTGGTTTGTAAAAATATTTAATGAAACTTTAAATTAATATTCTATAATTCTTGCACTGCACACTTGCTTATTATAGCAATGGCATCTTCTAACTAAGTTCAAAGAAGGCTATTAGCATTTAACAGTGACTTGAATTTCACACTTGCTTTTCACTTTCTTGCTGATGTCCACCATGATTTTTGTCCTCAATATAGCTTGAATACAATTAGCCACCACACTGAAACGAATCATGAAACTCCTGCGTTCAGCAATAACAAAAATAGCCGTTTACCAGCTTCCCACATGGGCTGCCCAACAGAATCATATTTCTGACCAGTGGTTAAGTTTTGCACTCAAGAAAAACAGCTCTGACGTGTTTTTGAGGAATACGGACAGGTTGAAATACAGTAGCATATTCATGACTTGGTTACTAAAGAAAGCAGATCGTGTTCATGGTTTGTGGAGGACCAGAGACGTTTAAGTAAATAAATAAATAAATAAATGGGGTTGGCGGTTATAGACTGAAGGTGGTTTGTTGAAGCCTCTGATTGCAGGGATGCTGTTAGGGACCTTTTGAAACACCTTTATAGCTTTGTGGTAGTAAAAACCAGCCTAAGTAGCCTATACAAGTTCTTCAAGTCTGGAGATTTGGAAGTAGTACTTGATTTTTAACAACTACTCTCTGAGCATGGTACCAATGTTTGTTCGTAAGTATAGGCTATACTTCCAGACAGATCATGCAGCACTGTGTGGCCTGTTTGGGATTGCAAATGAAATGGCAAACCAAACACTGGTAACAAATGACAGATACACATAAAGAAAATAAATATTTCAGTGATTCAGTTCCGATTCCTTCCATACTGAAAAAAAACAACAAAAAACTATAGAAATCATCAGAGAATTTGTAAGGGTTTAACTGGTTATAATGAGAATTGTATTGTTTTCATGGAAACTGTAATGGTCTCTGCTGGTAATTGGTCGCCTATTGGTGGCTTGTTAAAACCACTAAATTCAACAAAATATGTCCCAAAACACACTACAGGAAACCATTTTTAATGGTTTTAATGATTAATTGTTGATGGTTTGTAATGATTTTAATGGTATATAGTCAAAACCAATTGAATTTCTGTGATGGTTTTATTGTTTTTTCAGCAGGGTTGAAATGATTCTTTAACTATATGAACAACCAGTCTGTCTTAAGTCTCACAATTATTACTGGTTTAGTATTAGTAGGCTATATGTTTTTGATTTTCTGAAAAGAACAGATTCATTACAGTCATTCGTTTGAGACCACCATGATCACTTAGTTTGTTTTAGTTTCGCTTGAAGGAATCATTTTAAAAGATCTCGGAGTCGGACCATTTGCTTGCTGTATGCACTGTAGGCCTACTGTTCATATGTTAAATTAACCTGCTCATAAGAGTCATTCGTATTTTTGATTCAATAAAAAGAACTAGATTGTAAGTGTTCGGGAGTCAGATTACACTGGTTGTGCTGTGATTTTGATTCACTAAAAGGAACTGGCTCATACGAGTCATTATTTCGGGATTCGGACTGAAATGGTGGTGCTGTGTTTTTAAATCATTACAAATGTTTCATTAAGGGTCATTCGTTCAGGAATCATACTATACTGATCGTGATGTTTGCTTCACGTTGTAGATTGAGTAGCACTGTTGAATGAATAGAAGTAGAAGAAAAACCTCCATTCGAGTATTTTAGTGCATATATCGATCCTCATGATAACTGTTAATGGGACGAATATCATTAGTTTTGGGTATTTAAAAAAGGGAACCAATTAATTTCAAGTGTATTGTTGGTACTACATCCAAACCCAGTTCATTCACCGACGACTCTTTTTTTTTTTTTTTGGTAAATGCCTGACCAAGCCTGAAGTTTTATTTTTTGCTGGTCCCTTTAATCTGCAGCACACACATGTTCCACAGGCATTTATTTGGTGAGATTTTACTCTATTCCTTTTTTATGGCACATATATCTCGATCCAGTGACGGGTGTGAGTATATGTACTCGAACAGCAGTGATCATGGGTCTCCCAAATTGCAAAGGTCCTGTCTCCGAACCAATGTGAAAGCGTGGGGCGCGACATCCAATGCAAAACACTTGGTCTTCCCCCGCCCCCTGGTGATCTCTCGGTATGCGGCCCAGAGTGTCTCGGTGTGCTTTCGGGCGATGGGTTGTTCTCGCGTTGCCCTTTTCGCTTGTGTATTCCGTGCGAGGCCGCGCGCTGGTTTTGCGCGCCCTGGCGCCCCGCCCACCCCCGTTCCACTCTGTGGCGGGCCCGCCCTGTCCTTTTCGCGCGCGTACTTCTTCCCGCTTTCGTGAGTAAGCAGCGACCGTCTCCTGTCTTCTTGCTCGTGCCTCCCCCCGCGGCAGGTCCCCACCCCCCTCGCCGGTCACGGAACCCCCTACCCCGCCAGCCCGGGGGGGGCTCATTTCCCCACCTCATTTGGCTCTCTTCGGGCCAGTTCCATGATTTGGGCACATCTCCCTTTTTTTTGTGCTTCCTTTGTTCCTTGGTGTTGTTTTGCGCAGTTTTCCGACTTTTTCGGGCTATGTTCTTTTGGTTGATTTTTTTAACCTTTTTCCGGTTTCCCTTCCCCATTACCTTTCCTTTCTCCCGTGGTGTTTTTGTACGACCCTTATACAATACTAAAGAGACAACTGAAACTGGCAGCTACCGTCCTCGACCAACCCCTAGACCCTTTTTCTGCTCCCTTACCACCACCGACTCTCCACGACATTCCACCTTTCCTTTTTCCCTGCCCACCTCCCTTTTCACCTCCACCCTGTTCTCTCCCCGATATTTAGCCCTCCCCCCCACACAGCCCCCCCCACCACACCCTCGACGTGCCTGTTCCCCCCACCCCACCCCCACCACCACCACCACGCCCCCCCCCCCCTCCTCTCGTCCCTTTTTTCTTCCCTCCTTTCCCTCCATCTCTCATCCCTACCCCCCTTCTTTTTTTTTTCTTAAAATTCCCGTTTTTTTTTTTTCCTTCTTTTTTTTTCTTTTTTTTTTTTTTTTTTTTTTTTTTTTTTTTTTTTTTTTCACTTCTTTTCCTCCAGCTAAACACTGCTACCCGACCACCGACCTTTTTCGAACTCTTTACGAGAGCCCTATTTACCCTCCATACTCTTTTTTTACAAACTTCTTCACTTCTTCCTTATTTCACTCCATCCCTACCCTTTTATACATCTCTTATTCTCAAACTCTATCTTTTAGTCTCTCTTCATTTTTATTTTGTCGCCCTTCTTCTGCCCTCTACCCTTCTTTCTAAATGAACCAGAATCCCTCGCCCCCAACACCCCCCCCAACCCTACATTTCTTTCTTTCGTTCCAAAGCGACACCCGACCCCCCCTTTGCTGCGTCTAATAACTGTCCGTTGCCCCTTCCTCCCTTTTGACAACACAACACATTGTCCGACCTAAACTTTCGAGCACTCGTTCGCACCACACCCGAGTTGGTGACTCCTCCCCGCTCACGCTAAATACAAGCTCTCCCTAACCTCCAGGGTTTATACTACCCCGCCATCCCATGCCTCCTACACATACTCTATTCCCGCACATCTCTCCCCCTCACTAGACCACTCTCACAACCCTCCGCACCCTAAGCCCCCCCCACTAAGATACCAAGACAATCTATAACACAGCCCCCAGTTACTGCCACACATACCCCTCATCCCCCCCATTCACCCTCTATAAACCACACAGACATTAATCGACCCAGCCCCCCAAACTTAGCGACCCAGCACATCGCCGGAGACAATAACACCGGGTCCGCACCACTTTCCCCTTAGTACACCACTACAAACCAAAGTCCACAGGCACTCCACGCGGATAAAGTCCAGCTACTGCGGACCCCCATGCCCCACCCAGCCAGTTCCTAGCCTACCAACACTTCATTCGGCACGCCCTCCCACACCCAAAAAAAAGTCAACCAAACACCCACCAAGCCGAAAGAGAACACAGTAAAGTGAAACTCCACACGAATCCCCAAAGAGTACAGTGTCTATTATATCGAACTAACCCACCATACATGTATATATCTAAGAAATATTTACACACACACACACACACCCCACCACACACACACACACACACACACAATCTGGATGTGATTCAGCCGATTTACAACACTAATTATTATTATTTTACAGGCTAACAGTAAAGATAATAATAAGCATTGACTTACCTGTATAAAGCTTTGACAAGACCTATTTTTTTGTCAGATTTAATGCTTTTTCTGAGATTCAGTAGAAAATATATGTGCATATTTCTGACCACTTGAACATACACACATTTGTATTTCTATTATGGTGGGGACTCTATTGACTTCTGCTGTTTTTATACACAGCTAATTCAATTTTCCATCCATTAACCCTCAGTGAATCACTGCATTTTCATTTAGACATTATTTAGCAAGTAGCATGCATTTGTGGGGACTGTTTGCTTGAACAATCAATGCTGCTTGTGAGTACTGTTCAATGAGAGCTGTTTTATAAGGGTTAGATGTTCTCTCAATTCCTCCTTCCTCTCTTCATTTTACAGAAGTGACAAAGCTGCCATCTTCTGGTCAGGACTGATAATGAGTGTAGCATTACAGAATTTACAGGTTCCTATTTTATTTGGACACTTAAAAGTGAATAGATTTAATTTCATGAAAAATAATACACACTACATATTCTAATCTAGTGGCATCTTCAAACAAATCAAGTGGCATCTTCAAACAAATTAGGCTATGCAAGAGTACATCATAACTTAACTTAACTTAAACTTCTAACTTAACTTATATATATATATATATATAAGATATCTATATTATTATATATATATATAGATATATATACTATTATTATATATAGATATATTCATTATATAAATTATATAAATGTACATGATTCAGTCCAGTCACATTTTCTTGATTAAGTATATATTACTTACACCCCAGAATAAAAATCGATTTTGTAGGTATAATTTTTTATTAACATATTAGGCTATTTTATATTATATTTTTTTATGTGTTCTTAAAGCTTTACATTTCCTTATTCCAAATAATTACTAGGCAAGTGACGTAAAACATTTAAACACTGAACTGATTTTGAAACTGATGTTCAGCTGTCTTTTCCATTGTAATAAACATTTATTTACGGTCATCCAATCTCCAGCGATGGTAAACACTCTTAACAGAAGCGGAGATGTACTGTGCATATCTTTAATTTCAACAACGCTGATATGCTCACTAAAAAAAAAACACAGATAATGTATGCATGCCATTTGAAAATTTATTTGACTTGACAACCGTTGGTGATAACATATATATATATATACCATTAGCTAAATAATATATATACCCTAAGACTATACTTAGATTGTGAGTTTAAAGGGGTCATATGATGCGATTTCAATTTTTCCTTTCTCTTTGGGTGTTACAAGCTCTTGGTGCATAAAAGAAAGATTGTAAGTTGCAAAGACTAAAGTCTCAAATCCAAAGAGATTCTTTATAAAAATTAAGAGTCAGCCACACCTACCTAACACGGCTCGTTCTAACACGCCCTCACATATCTACGTTAATATGTGGAAATGTTAGCATAATGCCGCCCAAATATGCAAAGAAAGAAGGCGTGGTTTCATGAACCACAGTAGTGTTGATGCAGCCATGTCAGGGAGAGCTGTGTTTCAGTGCGAAAGCAAAAGAAGAGACACGCGTGAGTGTGTGTGTGTGTGTGTGTGTGGTGTGAGGGGGAAAAGGGTAACATCACAGTGACTGCCTGTCAGAAATAATAGCCCGTCAGCTGTCTCTACCGCCAGTGGGTACTGCTCATCACTGTGTCGGTCACGCGACTCTGTTGCCCTTTCGGGCTTGAACTGATGGTAAAACTAATGACATTATTAACTGTCTTGATATTTACTTTGAAAGCTGAAGCTGCGTGCTTGTGGTGTTCGGCCAATCACAGTGCACTGGGTCATCTGGCCAATCAGAGCAGACTGCACTTATCGGAAGGAGGGGGCTTTGTTGAAAACGACGTGTTGGAGAGAGGCGGGGCATAGAGGACCTACATAATGTACAGTATTTGAAAAATAATGTGTTTTTTGAACATTAAGCATGTCAACATATTCTGTTACACCAAATACACCAAATAATGATCTTTAAAATAGCATCATATGACCCCTTTAAAGCATGCAATGTGTGCATTCAGATTCGCGAACGCGGAACGCGTACAAGAGGCGGGATTTATGGCATGAACCAATCACAGCCGAACATAACCAATCATATCACGATGGAGGCATTGCCTCCTCTCACGTGACTTTCCCCCATTCATTCGCAATTACCCACCAAGAAACTCACCACAGGATTTAGGGCAGGGGTGTCAAAACTCAGTTCCTGGAGGGCCGCAGCCCTGCATAGTTTAGTTCCAACCCTCTCAAAACACACATTCCATTTAGTTTTCAATAACCTTTAAGGGTTAGTTCACCCAAAAATAAAAATTAGGCTGCGTTTTACTCTCCCCTGATGCAGGTGTATATGACTTTCTTCTTTCAGACGAAAAAGTTATATAAAAAATTGTCGCTGTTTTTTGATCTTTCAAGCTTCTATCGTGTAACTCAGCGGGTGTTGCATTCATCAGTCCAAAAGAAGATAAATAAAAAGCTCCCATCCATAAAAATAGTGTCTCACACGGCTCCGGGGGGGGTGGGGACAAAGGCCTCCTGTTGTGAATCAATGTGTTTTTGTAAGAAAAATATCCATATTCACAACGTAATAATCACTTTAATCTACCTTGCGCCAACAGTTGTACACGGAAGCAGCTCCGGGGGGAGATGATGCATGAGGTCAGCTTGGTAGCATAAGCGCCGGTGAGAAGTGACGAAGAGCAGAGGAGAGAGCAAAACAAAACACTGGTCACAAATTGGTAGTACAAAACGAGGATTTGTAAAGGAGAATGTCGGAGGATTTCGATATAAGCCAAGAGGATACTGGTTTTCCTTTACTAAAGTAAGGAAAATGTGCTTCTTTTGCTCCTGTAAACAAACATTGGTTTTCACGAGACTCATGCGCAACGCTGACCTCATACGTCATCCACCCGGAACTGCTTCCGTTTACAACAGCTAGATTCAAGTGATTATTACGTTATGAATATGGATATTTTTATTACAAAAAAGCATCGATTCGCTACAGGAGGCCTTTGTTCAACCCCCGGAGCCGTGTGAGACACTGTATTAATTGGCAAACGGATTTTATTTCACGTCTTTTGGGCATAAGCAATGCAACACCCACTGAGTACAACGATAGAGCTTGAAAGATCAAAGACCATTTTTAAATAAAACCTGACTGAATCGTCTCGAAAGAAGAAAGGTCAAGTAGATCACTAGGATGCCTCGGGGAGGGTGAGTAAAACGAACCTCATTTTTATTTTGGGTGTGTGAAAACTAACCCTTTAATGATTGAAGTAGCGGACGCAGGTGGTTTTTTAATAGGGTTTGCATTTAATGTGAGGCTTGGCCCTCCAGGAAAGGAGTTTGGACACCCCCTGATTTAGGGGGTCTGTAACTCAATGGGCTCAGGGGAGGGAAGAGAATCCCGCTGTTATAGCTATAACTTTAAATATAAAGTATTTATAAAGTTATAACTTTACCTGTTGGTGTAGCTGTTTGGATAGTGTTTCTTTAGAAAAACGAGTTATTTATACGTTTTTTATGTCATATGTTGTAATATTTGTGTTGTTTTATTTTTGTACTATGATTTTTTTTTCTTGTCCAATTTTATGAGGTGACTGCCTCAGAGGAACCGCCCCATATGTATGTATGTATCTTGTGTGTTTTTTTAGTTATTTACTTATTTACATAATAGGGCCTACACTAATATTTTCAGTAATTGCAGAATAACCATGTTACACATTTGACAACCATAAATCGTCTATTTAAAAACAACACTAACATTTTTGTGATTTGTTTACATTTTAATTATGTTTCTTTAAAACAAATGTTACTTGTTGTAATATAGCTGTTTGATATATAATCCAATGAGATTCATAATATTTTTATCATGCTAGTTCGTTGACATGAATAGGTTAATTTCATTGCCATTAAAGTGAAATATTCTGAACCTAAACATTTAGAAGAAAAATTTTCAGATGGACACTAAAAGGCTTTGGTAGTTGAATACCTCTTCATTAGATATATATATATATCATATATATAACACACTGAAAACATGTATATGGCACCATACAAGTACATGTCTTTTGATGTAAATGTTCTACACTGTAGGGCAGTGTCTGATAGCAATAAAGCAGTGTCACATCCTCTCACTCACTCAGCTCTGATGCTGCTGTATCCCATTTCTTCATAAACGAAACATGTCTCGGTTCATGTCATAACATTTTAACCCAGGCTAGTAGATGGTCTCTGATTTGACCACAGCAGAGTTCCTCCAGAGGATACTGTGCTCAGTGAGTCAATAACTGGGCAATATTAAATATTTGGCTCGGCTGATCAAATTTTATTGAGCTATTTCAATTTGGCACTGCACAGGGCAAACACTCGGTCCGCCGAGGGAAGTAAGCAGACTGGTGCTGAGAATACAAGAGCACAGGCCTCATTTCAGAGACCTCCTTGCTTGAGAGTCAAATATCATCCTGTAGAGCTGAGCAAAAAGGGCACAGCTATGAGAAATAAAAATGTTTGGCAGGGAAACTCTATCATAAGAATATGTATATCGGCAGCACAATCACACTGTAAAAACTGATAACCTGCAATAGTTATTTTAAAGAGATATTTCTATCTGATTTAACTCATATACATTTTTGAGTTGTATAAATTAATATAGGTTGTTTCAGCAATATTAAATCATATTTTAAATGTAATTATAACCAATTCATATTTAACCGTTTATAGATTTTTTGGGGTTGTCTTGCATTAAATAACAAGAAAATCATGGGATTGGTTGTTTCTTATATAACTACAGTGAAATAAATGGTGCAGAAACACATTTTCAGAAGGTGCAAGTAAATGTCATAATTACAAAGAAACAGCAAATAGAACATTGAATTAAACATGAATTTTTGTGAAGTTGAAAAACTGAAATAGTATCTTCTACACACCACAATAATCAGCACTCTAATCATTTTCGCAGTGTAGGCTAAATTTTAGTCTTCCCAAATGGGAACATATTGTGTAAGGTCTTTTTTTCTTTCTAACTTTTTCTTTTTCGCTCTTTCTAAAGCTTTAATGGTTTCAGGGAAAATGGGAGATGGATTCACTGAGGCATGTATAAGCTCCATTTCTTTTACTTTTGAACTGAAAAAAACCCCCTCATAATTTAAAAATGTTTTTAGCTAATGTGTTTAGAACTATAAAGAGTTTCTCACATAAGTATTTCAGATAATTAAAAAAAAAACTATTCCGAAGATTAAATAATCCGTGGGAGAATTTCCCCCATTTCATTAAATCATTACATGTTGTTACATAACTAACATAACTCTTCTCTTTAATGCCATTCAGCTTTTCAAAGTAATGTAACTAATATAGGAGTCTGGGAAAGGCTTGCATTGTAATTACCCCCAATGCCATCAACATTTCCCCACTGTGCTGGCACGAATTCCCAGCCATTTATTTCCTGTCCTTTTCATGCTGGAGGGAGGCTGGATTTAGGATGAAGGTCTTGGGAGTCACATGGAGCAAAGTTTTTGATTGATGTCCAAAAGCCATTACTGCACTTTTCTCAGGCGTGCAGAGCAGTGCTGAACTTTGATGCTGCTTCTGAATGCAGCCGATTCATAGATTGTTTTTAAATTGCATTCATTTGTTGTGGTGAATTTGTCCGCTGCATTTTCATCATGTTTCAAGCCTCCAGCCGGCATCAATTCGTTTAAACTTCTCCTCTTGCAACTTTGAAGACTCTTAAGAAGACCATCGATATGACTGAGGAGAGCAAAGCCGAACACAGAGCCGAAAGTGGGAAAGATTTAGAAAAACAGCTCCGTTTGCGAGTTTGTGTTTTGAACGAACTTTTGAAGACCGAACGGGATTATGTTGGGACGCTGGAGTTTCTCTCGGTAAGTGCGACTTGGGTAGTCGTTTCATCGGATAATTTAATATTTTTTTGAATGTTGATAAGCAAGCATTGCCCACCTATGCAGACACCCGACTAGAACGCTCCGGCTATAATCAAATAAACACATGCAGCTGTAAGCGCGCACATCATCTTTGCGTTCCTGGGCGCATGAGAGTCTAGAAGAGTCGGTGAGTTTTGTGATATGGAAACTAGAAAGCGTACGAACGGCGTACTGTTGCTATGGTTACTCCGTCAGGTAGCGTATTTTTGGCGCAACGCGAAAATACTTTCATCGCTGTTGAAACATTTAATTCCCTCATTAAACATATGAATTCTAATTTGCAAAAATATGTGCCTTTTTAGACATTCATTTGGACAAGTGGTCCAAGTTTCGCTTAGAATAATTCGCATGCTCAATGGGCGCGTTCTAGTTGTCGCGTCGCTCGCTTGCAGACATGGGCTGCACTGGACGCGTCTGTTTAGTGTGAGTGAATGAGCAGCATCAGAGGTCTTGCGGTGAACCTCAAAACCCAGACCGTGCCATGCCTGTCAATCCCGCTGATCGCTCTGGTTTGTAGCTCTATCTAAGAAGAAAAAGCACAGAGTAATTTGTCACAATTTAATGTGTGCTTCTTGTTTTGCTTCTGCATTGGAGCGCTTCTCTCCAGCTGACCCTAAGAACGCATGCAATGTCTGGATTCACAGAGAAAAAGTTGATTGCTCAGAGGTTTTATAGCTCAGGAGACTAACTCTCAGTTGCTTGTTTGTAGCCTACATCTCAGTTTCTCCTCAGATATTTCTCCTAAAATGAAAATCGACACATATGTGGACAGCACTGACTTCTCTGAGTTTTGATTGCAGGTATCTTGGCAAATCTGAGACATTATTGAGAACTCTTTCTGAAATTTAGACACGAGATTGGATTGTGGTCTTTTTTTCTCGGGAGAAACATCTCGGAATTTGAAGACTTGAGTAGAAAGTCTCAATTTCTCAAATGAGATATCCAGCCCTGAAACTTGCAGATGAAAAATTACAATAAAATTGAAAGATTTTACCCTAAACATTATGCATGGTTATAATCTCCATACTGGATGTCTCTAGCAGGTATGCGTCTGTCCATGATTTGCTCAGGCTCAGTGAGCAGAATAGGTAAATGCTTTTGAGTCTGAGCCAAGAACTGAGGCAAAGCAGGTGGACTGAAAGTGAAAACCTCAGACTGGCACACTGTGGGACTCTACCAACTAATATCATTTCTTCCTCTACTGGAAACCGTAAACCCTTTGGTCCGATAGGGGAATTGAAGACTGGGAGGAAAGGAAATGATTATTTTTTGTTTGTGTAATGCAGAATTTTTCAGGTACATAAGGAAAAAGTTATATACATAAGGAAATTAGTGGCTAACCACTTATTCATGTTTAAAGTTTGAAGCTACATTAAAATTGAAGAGAGCAAAGAGAGCATGAAATTGAGTTTTATAAAGTCTGAAATGATTCAAGTTTAAATGAACCACCAGATGATACATCCTTGTCATGGATATCCATGTTGTTGTTTATATGTAATGATGACCCATGTTTCCCACTCTTCATGCACAAGCTCACATTTCCCATCTGGAGACATTGTCACAAGTGGTTCCCAAACTGATTCAAACAAAATGAAATCAATCTGTTCAGACCATTTTGATCCAATTAAATAAATCATTAGCCTGTGGAGATCATATTTGGAAGACAGACCTCCAGAATGTGATGACTATTTTATAAACCAGCCCAGATCATTCTGACCACGTTTGGATGTAGTCACTCATCTGTCAATCATCCATTGCACTAAAAGAAGGCCCCCCCACCCCCACCCCCATCGTATTCAGTATTTTCAGTGACT
Source organism: Sinocyclocheilus anophthalmus (assembly GCA_018155175.1). Taxonomy (NCBI): domain Eukaryota; kingdom Metazoa; phylum Chordata; class Actinopteri; order Cypriniformes; family Cyprinidae; genus Sinocyclocheilus; species Sinocyclocheilus anophthalmus. Next base: position 211,447 of record JADLZN010008824.1, on the reverse strand, counting down.
TTGGAAAAGAGTCTAATGGAATGTTCCGAGACTCGCTGCCCTGTTTTAATTGGCCCTGTTTTGAGCTCATTTGCAACCTCAGACACCTCGATCTAAAAGTGTTCAGTTTACTTAGATTATTCCTAATTGGTTTGCCGTTCCAGCCAAACATTTAGGTTTGTTTTATTGCCAGTGCTAAACATGATTTCTTAATTCTAACAGAGGTAAAAAAGTACTTCTTTTGATGATGAAAGCATACCGTTGTACCCCCGAGTGAGATTAGGAGGTCAAGGAGGCAACTTTATCAATCCAAGTCACTGGGAAATATCACCCGCATGCTCTCAAGGATCAAAGCCTCCACGGGTGCCACTGCAGGTCTTTGATTGATCGCTTTCAACCGATCATCTTGCGCAGAAATGCCCATGTGCCTCAACTAGAATTCCTCAATGTCTAGACCAAAAAAATGGGCAGGGTTTGGGGGGCTAAAGGAAGCCTGTGCAGAATTGAAGATAGATGATAACAACAGGCCACGGTAGAGGACAATGGCTGTTGGGGGGTGGTGGTGTTTCATGGCCCAGAGGGCCCAGAGGACCGGTGCCATGCTGAACAGAGGGCATTTTGTGTTTGTGTGAGAATATTAACATCGAAGGTGGGTGCCTCTTCCACATGCGGCTCTGCCGCTAGGATCCATTTTATATGGGGCTAATGCCCAAAAAAAAAAAAAAAAGTAATACCCTACGTTCAGTGGCCCGTCGCCCGGGGCCCCCAGTTCCCTAAAATTTTGCTATTAGCTCCATAAACTGTACACGAATTTGTGATCGCCTCACAGTTCAGTCCCATTCCTAATTCTGCATATCTATAGAGCCATGGGTAGCGGGGGCGCTATCGAATCTCCTCCCCGTCTTTCAGCGCGTTCTTCAATCTGCAGAGCGAGAAACAGAGGACAAGGTGTGTGTTTAACGATAGATCAATAGATAGATAGATAGATATAATATCTGCATCTGTGCAGTTCTGTTCTTTGTCATAAATACAGTTTACAAAATATAAATCGGTTCCCCATCTACTGTAGTCGAAGTTTTCGCTGCGTTCACCCCTCGTCACACCATTTTTTTCCTCCAGTGAAAATGAAGCACATATTAACGCATACTTTATAAAACCTCAAGTTGCCCTTCATTTTGAAAATTAACTTCATGCAATCCATTTTCCAGTGCATGCGGCACAAGAGGTTTGCCATACTTGAAAGCTAAGGAAAGAGGGTGTACTAGAAATGCAAATAACATAAAATGTTGTGTGTGTACAGTAAACTGGTGTGTGTGTGTGTGTGTGTGTGTGTGTGTGTTGTGTTTGAGCTAATGAAGCCTTGCCCGCGAGTAGTTTGTGCTTATTCATGTCATAAGTTTCCTATCGTGCGATATATGTGGAATACTGCACTTTTTTAGATATAATTTAGCATACAACACCTATTAGTCAAACCTTTTTGTATATATATATATATTATACCCTCATTGGCGGCTGAGGCCCCCCCTAAAATGACAATCCTAGAATCGCCCCTGCTCCAGACAATAGGCTCCCTGGGGAACCGGCCTGGAGGTAAGCGTAGAGGGAATGTGACGTGATATCCTCGCCTCTTTGCCCTCTGTTGTAAAGTACATTTCCTGGTGGAGGAATTCCGGAGAGGTTAGAAAAAATTAGGAAACAATGGTGGATAAGTTGCCTTGTTTGAATCCAGGGGAGAGTTGGCTACATCGGATCAGTTTTGCTCACTCACGGTTGGTTAGTTTGTTCTTGGAGAGGAATTGTTCTTTAAAATGGCTGTTGAGTTGGTATTTAGTGTAAAATACCAGCTGCACTAACTGACAGTTACTTGGCATGCTACGCAGTTGTGTCTAGCTGTCAGATGAGCCAAGAACAGTGTCTGGCAGTTCACATGAGACAGAGTGCCCCGATCTCCCTCCTCTAAAAGAATCTTCTTTTCTCCCCATCTGGTCTTCTTTCGAGATATCTCTAGAATGGCTTACCACTTAACAGCTTATATATTAGCTTACTATTGGGAGGTTTAGCAAGGGGGGGGGGGGGGGGTGTTTTCATCTTTGTTTTTTATTTGTTAACTGGAGACTAAGAATGACGATCCTCCATAACAAGTGCCTCACTGAAGAGATTCCTATGCTCTTTTACTATATATGCCCTTGAGATTATAGGTCACTCAATGCAATGATAACCACTTCCGCCAGCAGGAGCGTTCATCAGTACTTGTAGAGTGAATCCACACATACAACAGCATAAAGTTTCCTCATGGTAGTCTATAGTGATTGCTGATTAATCTCAATGTAATATCCTCTAGCAGAACGCTTTTTTCTTTCGCATACCCTGTGGGTTTGGAGGAAGGTTGACCACACCAATTACTTTTTTAAGCTTAATAATAACTACTTCAAAAGGGCATTTTGCACCACAAACTGCATTACTTTTATTTTGCTTTTGGGGTAAATACGAGTTTTAAAAGTCCCCCTTAGACATTTCCTGTTTCTTGGTCTATTTAAGAATTTTGTTTTGAATCTTATGTGGTACATTTTCAGAGTTCTTGAACAATGTAGGATTCCTACTCTTTGACTCATTAGAACAAAACTAGCAGCAGCTTACCCACAAACAAAAATTAAACCAGAGCTGGCTTAACTAATTAAACACTAACTATTTGAGTATTTACATTAGTCTTTTCTGGTCTGTGAACTAAAAGTGCATGTGACCAAGTAAAAGGCCTGTAAAACACATTTGAGATGGCATTCGCTCACTCAGAAGTTGTTTTAGATTATCTACTCATTTCTAATTTTTTTTTTCGTACTAGCCCCTACTATCTTGGTTCTCTGCCTTTTTGATTCCTTGATTCTTTTTTTTATTACAATCCTCTGGTATGCTTAATGCTCGTTGTCCTTTTTCTCTTCTGTTATACAGTCAGTCTGAGGCCTGTTGCTTTGTTGTGTCACTGACGCCAGGGACACTGGAGTGGTGGGTTTGGGCTCTTATATCTTTTTCGAACAAAACCGCCGCGCAGTGAACCCTGCAACCCCTCTCTTCGGGGACCACAGTTCTCCAATCCTCAACTTCTTGTCCCTCTTGGCATCCCTGGTTTATCCACTCTGTTGCTCTGGAACACGGGGCTTGAATTCATTCATTCCCCTTAATAACCCATATTCTCAACTGGAAACTATATTTAGCTGACTAGATGCAAATGCTGTTAAGACCAACCTAAAGCGCATGTGACCTTTGCAAGATGGACAAAACATCACATTTTTTTTCCTGTATATAATCTCTTTGATGCCTTAAGACAGCGGAAATTGAGGTCGAGAGGAATATGCTATCTCACATAATTAACATTGGTTTGGGTCATGACTTTGAGTTATTTTTTGTTAATTATTGTGCATCCCCCAAAATGCAAAAAACCGCCATTAGCTGAACTTTCTCTTTGAGTCTCAAAATGTTATTCCTCAGATACTTAGTTTGGTTTTGTACTCTTTTTTTGTTTTTGAATCTTTGTTATGGTATCTGTTCTCACTACAGCGCGGAGCACCCAAGCTTTTCCTCTCAAAACGTTGTTTGTTTGTTTTGATCTCAAAGTTAGTATTCTTTTTCTTTTTTTTGTCACTTTTTGTTTGAGCCTCAAACTTTTGCTCATGAAAAATAGTTTAACTTTCTGTTGTAGGTTACCTTCTCAAACGTTTTGTTTTTGAGAAATGTGTTTTGCTTTGCAAAACATTTGCAAACACTTCCATGTTTTTTATTTGAAGCGTTTACTTAAGCAAATTAAGACACAAAACCTACGCTCAAAGTATTGCGTGGGTCATCAATCCACTGATAATGCAGATGCTTTTTTATATTCGTACTGTTTCCCTTTAAAGTTGGGGTAAGTGATTTCTGGTAGCCAATTTTGATATTTCAAATCACCAAAACAAACACGCCCTTCCCCAAAAGGGTCTTACAGCAACTCCCCCTATCTTGATAGCTCCCCGCCCCACACATACGTCCGTAATCCGTCAACAATCTAAGGCGGAATCTGCTGGTGCCACCGCCGAGGGTATGATGTCATCATAAGTGAAAGCAAAACCAATGTTTATTTAGCACCTATCGAGAAAGAAACAAAGCCACCTTGCCGTCCTACGTCGCGTGCAGGACCTGTTCCCGTTCCCATGTTGAGTTTTCTCCAGCGCTGGAAAGCTGATCCAATGTTTACACGGGTCCTACTTTTTGCCTTATCATAAGCCTTCTTTTGTTCCGTAAATGTTTTCCTCTTTTGTTTTTTAACCGCCATCTCTATCTTTCTGTCTTTTCTGTCGTTCTCGGCTGCTTCTAATGTCCGTCCTGTGCACTGAGCGCTCTCTCCTCCCCATCATGAGTAGACACGCCCCTTACTGCTGATTGGTTACAAGGTTGTTTTGCTACTCGGCCCGAATCAGTTTTCTAAAGCGTTTTTGAAAAATCTCTTACCCCACCTTTAACTTAGTAGGTGGCAAAAAGATAGGGATATAGAAGATACACAGTGTAGCGAATCATCTCATGGGGAAATATGAATAATTAATCATAACTATTTATAATTAATTATAAATATTTAGATCCGCTGTGGATATTTACTTGACCTCTCAGGGTCAACTGTTTGTCAATTCTAAGAACTTTAATTTCCTGTTTAAGGGAAATAACTTTCTTACTGTACAGTTCTATAAAGAGCTTGTAGCATAAATCTGCATAATTAAGTGACTACAATGAACAACGTCGAGTGTGATACAGGTAAGACTTTATTAACTACATAAACATTAAACTAGTCTAACATACTACATAAAAACATAAACTAGTCTAACATCCTACACACCACACACCATACAGTTGGTATAGGAAAGGTTAAGCCTTAAGCAGTAAATGAGAGAGAAATAAGGACAGAAGGTTATGGATCATTTTCAATCTTCATCAGTTTACCGCCTGCAGGGACTCAGATTCTTAGTTCAAAACCGAACAGCAAACACACCCACACCTTTGTAAAAGGGTGTAACTGATACTTAATGTATTAATTAATGAGACTAAGTTTGATACTTGCATGTCTCTTCTGTCTGAAAGAGAGGTTTGATGTAAGTTTCCAGTTTATCTTTGCTGAAGTTGGTTGATGAAAACGAACCAGTTTGAGTCAGAGAATCTTTAGTGAATGGAAAAGTCAAGGCCGAAAGCCTGGCACAAAACTTAGGATGTCCTGGAGCTTTGCAATCACATTGCATCTTCTCAAAACCTAACAGAACCACCGCCTCTGGGCGGGTCACATGGTGTGAGGTCTTTAAGGTCGGAGAAGATTCCCGCCTATCAAGATGGGATTGTCCAATGAGAAATGCCGGAATCCCAAGTGGGAGTTTGGAGATACTTGGGAGTTTTTATGACCCTTTGTGTGGAAGCATGGTAATTTGTATATGGAACTTGAATCAAAATTAATAAAGATTCCCAGGACACTAATATATATTGCCTATGCACCAACATATAATATACAATCTTGTTTAGATAATCAGAAGGCGAATTCATAGACACTAAACATGGTAAGATTACATATAGATAAGATGACAGGAACGAATGGTTCCATCATAAGCCTACATAAAACAGTATAAAATATCAAAGAAAACATACACAATGACCTGAAGGAGTCTGTGTGTTCTTTCAAGAATGTTTTCCACTTTAAGTAATTAGCGAATAGTCCCATTTTTTTGGCCGGGCCATTGTTTGTCTTTCCTAAGGGTTAACAAAATGAACGAGGTGTCGCAGTTTTTTCCCCTCTGCTTGCATTCCTTGAGCAATAACAACCGCTTGATCTCACTTGGTTTGCCATGGAACCAGAGGCCGGTGTCTGCTTTCCTGAGGTGTTAGCATTTCGGGGGAAGGGGTCCCTAGGTCCTCATTGGCTTGTTACCATGATGGGCGTTTACAGAGTATTTGTTAAGATATAGCTACAAATAGTATTTGTTTTTGATTGGTCCAGACGCTACAACACTTAATCCTTATTTAAGTATTTGAGACATTAAGTAGGCTTTTGGAACTCAACCAATAGAAAAGTGGTAACTGTTTGCAAAACTATCTGTTTTGGATCTAAAATAAAGGCACAAAAATTACTCCCTACATGTTGGGTTTCAAGCCCTGGAAGTATAATAAAAGAATAATTGGAGTGGAGACATGGTTGACTCAGCCATCACTGTCTTTGCCCTTTGTCAGCCAATCAGTAGCTAGCATTGCTTTCTTTCTCGCTTGAACACGCTTTCTACAGCCTTCACCTCCTGCATATGTTCCATCCATTATGTCCCAATACTTTGTTTACAAAGAGTTGCATTTTCCCCTTGCTACACAGTGGATCATTAAGATTCCAATCTTACTAATCAGTTTGGCTTTCTTTTTCCACTGTAAGGTCATAGAAGTTCTCATGCACCGCAGACAGACGTTATAACCAGCGGAGGCCTTCCTTTATCTTATCCTGAGCTGTTTTTAAGCAGTATGCTTAACTAGCTCCCTGAGGCTCAGGGCCGGTCGCCTCATTCCAAATGCACAGCGTGAGCACAAAATGTGTCAGCCATTTTTCTATTCTAGTGACAGTCCAATTCATGGAAGAGAACAGAGTCTTTTTGTGCCCCTGAGGGAATTTAGAGGTGAGGTGAGGCATTCAGTCTGAATTTACATGATGGTGCTTAAGAACAAGGAAGTTTTCGCTGGTGGGGAGGAATTGTGACCTTCCTGCTATTGGGGTCTTGTGGTTGTTTGTTTCCGTGATGAAGCTGGAAGCATCTTATCACCTGTGAAAGCCTCCATCGTTTGGTTGCAGTTAAATCTATTGGTTGAAAAAAAGTCTGGGGTGATTTTCTTTATGGCCCTCTGGGATTTTCTCTCAACTCTCATCATCCAAAAACTGTTTTATTGCATCGTTTTGCTTCTGGGAAGCAATTGGTATTAGTCCCCCGGGACCACCATGGTAACAAAATGAATATGAAGTGATCTTCATACATGTTTTACAATAAGCTTAAATCTTGTAACCATCCGTGTCCCGTTACATTTGTGAGCAGTCTTGTGTGTCATGTTTGTGAGTGCACAGGGGGCTACGAGGGGCTCTGGCTGGTGAGTTCCTTCAGCTTTTGTGTCAGTGTGAGCAGGATTTCCTTCCTTCCTGGCCTGCCCCTCCTCTCCTTTTACATTGTGCTCTGCTTCCCCTGCACATAGAGCTGGCTGCGGAGGCACACGGGCCGCTCCACACGACTAGAGTCTATGCCAGGGCATCTGTCTCAGATCAGGCTCTGGAAGACAGCAGCTGAATAAGAAACTATTTGTCAGATGTTTTTTGGTCAATTATTTGGAATAAAGCATGGGTCAACCTTTTTGGTCGATATTTTGTCTCCTATGAGGTTTTAATGTGGGCTGTTATTTAGGAGATGAATTAAGCATTTATGCTTGGCCAGTTGGCCTTTTAATTCAGCTTGTGTGGGCAAGTGTCAGCATCCACTGGGCATTCATGGCCATGTGAAATAGCAACCCATGGTGTTGCAGTTGCAGCAAAATGATGAATAACCTGTGACAAGCATTTATATCCTTAAAGCGAAGATGAAATCAAAATGAACCCTATTTAGTTTCTAAATACAGATTTCTGGTTTTATTTTCCTTTTTTGATGCAGAAAAGCTGTGATTTAGATTTTAGGTATTTAGGTATTATATAGGCATATAATTTATATTATATATAGATATATTTAATATATAAACATAACATATTTTTCTTAAATATATACATGCATGTGTGTGTATTTATATGTACATAATAACTATACACAGTACACACTCATATTGTGTAAACAAAAAACTTATTTTGGATGCGATTAATCATGATTAATCATTGCCCATCACTACAAAAAACACTTTTCACTGTAAACTTACATCTCTTATTGAATATATATATATATATTACAATCAATTAAATAATACATTTTTAGCTTTTTAGAGTACAATCTTATGCTTATTTTGTTTTTCAGATTAGATTTAATATGGACTTTCGTTGTAAATGATAAGGTACAGTAATTTGCAGTGAACTAATGAACAGGTTTTTGTGCTAGCATTTTAATAGTATTTTTCTTCTTTTTTTATAATGCACATTACAGAGAGAAAAGTCGCAAATACCATTTCATGTCAGAGTCTCAAATACCATTTCATGTTGACTTCAAAGTGTGCTATTTGAAAACAAATCTTTGTAATTTTATTTCTCTTTTTTGTTTATTCATGTTGTCTGAACTCTACACTTAAGACATGTTCGTTCATTTTATATGTTGATCTCGAGGCATAGAATATTAGAAGATATTTACTTTACATTAATTTCTTAAAATGTCTAGACCCTAAAGAAGAAATCCAAGTACAAAACAGCAAAATCCGATGTAAGGTGTATATAAAAGTGCAAGGTAGTGTGGAAAGTGAGGGGCTAGAAACAGTGAGCTGGTAGAAGTGTTGAAATGACTGACCGTCAGGGGTGTGAAGTAACGAATTACAAATACTCACGTTACAGTAATTAAGTAGTTTTTTTATCAGTAATTGTACTTTTTTGAGTAGTTTAACAATTGTGTACTTTTACTTTTACTTGAGTACATTTTAAGTGATGTATCGGTAATTTTACTCCGCTACATGCTTATTTTAATTTTATTTTTATTCATCAACGTGATTGGATAGATAGTAATAGGTCTCATGACTTTCGTGAAATCAAATTGTGCATAGAAAACTTTTTACTGCCAACTGTTTATCATGGCTGCTGAAGTGCATTCTTCAAGCATCAATTCAGTCGCATCTTCCTCTAACTTAATATGTAAATTTCGGATTTCTGCTTACTAAATTATTTGTATATATGCTTGCCTATCTACACGGCCTGAAATTTGGTGTGAGGTTGCGGGTCTTGCATACAGTGTTAACTCCCGCAAGTGCCACGTTCTGTAAATTCCCACTCATTTTTTTGAGACGCGCTATCTGCGCTGCCTCGTCTCTCTCTCTCGCGTGCTTTCTGCAGCAGTCACTTGGATAAGTCCTTGTTGCTTGTTGAACTTGTTGACTTTTGAGGAGTTTGAGCCCGTGATGCACGCTGTGAAAAAGTGTGTTGGAAACACAAATTGAGGACCAATCTGCACCTTATTGATGACCCGTGGCGTTAATATACTGCATCTGTGCCAGCACGTGATGTAATAAAACTGCAGCTCGTTAATAAACTTTTTTTTTTTTTTTATCCATTTTATACAATCCGCCTTTATTTAGCAAGTGCACTTGCGCATTAAACAATTTTCAAGTTCAACACTTTTCAGTTGTGGATGCTGCTGATTCACCGAGACCGCCGCTGCTCAGCAAAGATACGTGTGTGTTGTTGTGTGTGTGTGGTGGTGTTGTTGTGGGTTTGTGTTGTTCCTTTTAAAAATTCCCCGAAAATACTGCAGCTATTTAATGCAGTTTTCCTTACAAATTGTATTATCAGCATAACAATTCGAGTAAATGTGTAAAAGGTATGGCATGATGCCATTCTTCTAGAACAATGTGCATTTATGTTAAAATTGTAACATAAATTATCAAGTTTAGTTATTCTTATTTCTTTATTGCAAAACGCTAAACCTGGCACAGTTTTGAAGAGAAATGGGCTCTCATTTTAACCCATATCATGCTGTGATGCTGAACTATGAGTTTCTAAAGGTGTTTGTATTTGCACGGTTCTAAACATTAATACTTTATGTGCAACAACAACAGCGTGCTGTCTCAGTGGCCTAACACATGATTTTAAATCAATTTTTTCAAACTTTAAGATTTAAATGGGGATGATTGTACTAATAACTTTAATCTTTTCTTCAACTGAAAACTGTTTCCGTGCTGTTTTGATGTATTTCAAAGAGTTGGCAGTCAAAATTAACATAAACTGCTGTGCTTAAAACATTCTTCATCTTTTATGACAAACAAGATAATGTGAATTACGGAATGTACAACGTTTTTAAAATGTATAAATTGCGTTGTACAGGGTTTATTATGAGGGGGAAGAATCCACAGCTCAGTACTCACTACTCAACACTCATTAGTACTTTTAAATAGGCTACTCTTTTTACTCTTACTCAAGTCGTTTTTTTTTTGGACAAGTACTTTTTACTCTACTACTTTTTTTGGAAGGTAATGGTACTTTTACTTGAGTATATTTTTTCAGTACTCTTTCCACCACTGCTGACCGGCCACTATAAATCAAATCTGTCCTTGGTGACCTTTTGTTATTTTGGTTTGTTGTTGTGGCAACAGTTCACAGTCATTGTGTGAAAGTTAACATAGTGTGTAGTACAGTGACTGAGTTCCACATTATCCTGTATAGCATATCAAAGTGTTTCCTCCTAACGGCCCTGCAAAGCCTTCTCATGATGTGCTTCCTCACACTTCTGGTGTAAGCAGACAGCTGCTGAATGATATGTTAATATGAGAGATGAGGAGGCAAAGCAATGAAGTTTCATCCTTCCTTGGTGCTATCATATAAAATATGTACACAAGTTAAACCCTGTTCAGTGATTGTATCGCTGAAGGTTGCCAGGTTGCTATACTGCTGGTTACTCATATCTGCCAACGTTATTGGTGGGCTGCGTGACTGTCCATAGCTTTTGAAAATCTTAGCACAAATGAGGTGTACTGTCGGTAAAAATACTATGTCATTAGATTTTAACAAGGACTCAGCAGCTTTATGTTCAGGCCACCAGTCTGGACTGACAGAAATATGTCTTGAGATGCACAATTTGTTATTTACAAAATAGCCAAGACCGCCTACTTTCTTTCGATTCTGACTGTATGAAATGTCTAGCTAAACCACATTGAATTAGAGCCATGTTTCTGTGACGCACATTATGTGTTTGTATTCTCCTGAGTCATTACTGTTAACTGGATCATTTTATTAGTCAGAGACCTTAATTTCAAGTCCATCATCATGACATAGCAGTTAAGCGGGTTACTGTTCCTTTTCCTTCAGCTTGCGTGTGGACGAAGTCATCAGGTGTAACATCTGGTGTTTTGTTTAGCTTATTGAAAATTGTGCCACAAGTTTGTAATCCATTGTTGAGAGAAATATTCCAAATGCCAACCATTTCTAAATGTCAGGCCTGCTGATGACAGTATTTTAAGAAAAACTAGTTTGAAGAGTTTGAAAATATGTATAATTAGGCTGGTTTCGGATTATATATAGATATATATACACAGTGGGGAAAAAAAGTATTTAGTCAGCCACCAATTGTGCAAGTTCTCCCACTTAAAAGATGAGAGAGGCCTGTAATTTTCATCATAGGTATATCTCAACTATGAGAGACAAAATGAGAATCACAGTAAATCACATTGTAGGATTTTTAAAGATTTTATTTTGCAAATTATGGTGGAAAATAAGTATTTGGTCAATAACAAAATTTCATCTCAATACTTTGTTATATACCCTTTGTTTGCAATGACAGAGGTCAAACGTTTTCTTCACAAGGTTTTCACACACTGTTGATGGTATTTTGGCCTATTCCTCCATGCAGATCTCCTCTAGATCAGTAATGTTTTGGGGCTGTCGCTGGGCAACACGCATTTTCAACTCCCTCCAAAGATTTTCAATGAGGTTGAGATCTGGAGACTGGCTAAGCCACTCCAGGACCTTGAAATGCTTCTTAACGAAGCCACTCCTTCGGTGCCCGGGTGGTGTGTTTGGGATCATTTTCATGCTGAAAGACCCAGCCACGTTTCTTCAATGCCCTTGCTGATGGAAGGAGGTTTTCACTCAAAATCTCACGATACATGGCCCCATTCATTGTTTCGTTTACACGGATCAGTCGTCCTGTCCCTTTGCAGAAAAACAGCCCCAAAAACATGATGTTTCCACCCCCATGCTTCAAAGTAGGTATGGTGTTCTTTGGATGCAACTCAGCATTCTTTCTCCTCCAAACACTACAAGTTGAGTTTTTACCAAAAAGTTGTATTTTGGTTTCATCTGACCATTTGACATTCTCCCAATCCTCTTCTGGAATCATCCAAATGCTCTCTAGCAAACTTCAGACGGACTGGACATGTACTGGCTTAAGCAGGGGGACACGTCTTGCACTGCAGGATTTGAGTCCCTGGCGTTGCAGTGTGTTACTGATGGTAGCCTTTTTTACTTTGGTCCCAGCTCTCTGCAGGTCTTTCACTAGGTCCCCCCGTGTGGTTCTTGGATTTTTGCTCACAGTTCTTGTGATAATTTTGTCCCCACGGGGTGAGATCTTGTGTGGATCCCCAGATCGAGGGAGATTATCAGTGTTCTTGTATGTCTTCCATTTTCTAATAGTTGCTCCCACAATTGATTTCTTCACACCAAGCTGCTTACCTAGTGCAGATTCAGTCTTCCCAGCCTGGTGCAGGTCTACAATTTTGTGTCTGGTGTCCTTTGACAGCTCTTTGGTCTTGGCCATGGTGGAGTTTGGAGTGTGACTGTTTGAGGTTGTGGACAGGTGTCTTTTATACTGATAATGAGTTCAAACAGATGCCATTAATACATGTAACCAGTGGAGGACAGAGGAGCCTCTTAGAGAAGTTGTTACAGGTCTGTGAGAGCCAGAAATTTTGCTTGTTTGTTGGTGACCAAATACTTATTTTACCGAGTTTTTTTACCAATTAATTCTTTAAAAATCCGACAATGTGATTTTCTGTATTTGTTTTTTCTCATTTTGTCTCTCCTAGTTGAGGGACCCTATGATGCAAATTACAGGCCTCTCTCATCTTTTTATTTGGGAGAACTTGCACAAGTTGGTGCTTAACTAAATACTTTCCGCACCCACTGTATATATATACTGTATATTACACGTACTAATACATATATACACACAATATATAATATATACTGTATAATATATATAATCCTGTAATACTTATATCAGTATATATAACACACAGACACTCACTCACAACACACATGTAAAAGATTATAGGATTGTGGGTCTAAGTTTTTAAAAGAAGTCTCTTATGCTCAACCTTTATTTGATAAAAAACAATAACAGTTAAAAATCAGCAAGATTGTGACATTATTACATAACAGTGTTTTACAATTTTTTTCTATAATGCCCGCAAAGCGAGTTTTCATCATCTAGTTTTCCAGGCTCAGTGTCACATTATCTTCTCAGAAATCATTATAATATGCTCGTTTGTGCGCAAGAAACATTTTTCATTAAAAGATGTTCACCCAAAAATGAAAATTAGCACATGATTTAGTCACCCTCAAGCCATCCTATGTGTACATGACTTTCTGTTTTTCAGACAAATACAGTCGGAGTTATATTACAAAAATATGGCACTTTCAAGCTTTATGATGGCAGTGAATGGCTGTTGAGATTTTGAAGCCCAAAAAGTGCATCCATCCATCATAAAAGTGCTCCACACAGCTCCGGGGAGATAATAAAGGTCTTCTGAAGCGGAATCAAAAGCTCTCTCCTAAGCGCCCCCAGAAGGGAGGTCCGCTAACTGTTGTACTGCGTTCATGAAGGTGTTGTGTCCAGCTCTATGTAGGACATAGCGTACGCTCCGTTAGAATTGAACGAACGGGGAAGCGCAGATAAGGACCATACCCCTCACGCACAAAGATCAAAGGTACAAAGGAACACAGGATCCAGGGGGCGTGGTTGGATCCACAGCTAGGGGGTGGAGATTGGTAGGTTTAAGGGTGTAGATGGGTGGGTTTAGGGATCAGGGGTGGAGACAGGTAGGTTTAGGTATATTAAGTGGAGGAGTTAGATGTGGATCCAACCATGCCCCCTGAATCTTGTGTTCTGCAGTGAGGACCATCTCGCGAAGACAGCAAAACAATACACCAGTCCGAATTAAATAAAAAACGGGATTTGTAAAAAATAGGTCAGAGGATTTTGATATAGCCAGATAACGGTTTTCCTTTGCGGTAAACAAACTTTCTCACGTTACACTCTACGCCTACGTCCTACATCATCCGCTTGAATGCCAATCTCTCGTGAATGCGTGTACGACAGTAGAGAAGTGAGATTATGGTTTATAAAGTTTTAAAAATTGATATTTTCCTTTCACAAATGCATCAATTCACTTCAGAAAGCCTTTATTAACCCCCGTATAGAGATTTTTCAGTTGCGCTTTTTTCCCGCAAGATTCTGTCCCGCGCCCGCCTGCTCCCGAAGAAATATATCTTATCTGGTCCCGCTCCCGCCCGTGACATTCATGTTTTGTCCCGCTCCCGCCCGCAAAAGCCCGCATAAAAGTAATCTATATAGATTTTTTCAGTACATCGAAGAAATTTACATGAAATGGTTCTGTAACATCTCCTAAGCTCCACAACATCCCAGCATAAACACTCCCGATAAAATATTTGTTATTTAGGCTAAGCATCAACATTCACAAACCACTGTTATTTTTAACAGAAAAGCAAGCATGGGCTGCTGCGTGCTTTTTTTGGCATGGCAGAATGCGAGCAGCACTTCCTTTATTATCACTAAAAGCTGACATCTCAGTTAATCTCTATCTCATAAAGCTCTGTTATAATACATTAAATATATGCACAATGAATCTTTCATAATGTCTACACTTCGTGTGTTAAAATTAGAGGATTCGTGAGCACGCAATTTCAGCACTGCGGTGAGTAGATTCTAACTTAATCACCTCTGATTGGCCATTGCGTTCCAGAAATCAACAGCTGAGTCTGTGATTGGCTACATTGCGCAACCCTTTAAACACGTGTTATAAATAGAAACTATGCCTAACTTGCGCATGTCATCATTTTAATGTTAATATTAGTTGTTCTTTTTGCTTTTGTGCAACAGATTTAGACACTTTATGTTTAGATAATTTCTATTTTGCGGGAGTCCCGTGAATCATTATATTCTCCCGCATCCCGCACACTCACGAGTCTCTTCCCGCCCGCACCCGCACCCGCACCCGCACCCGCACTCGCCCATCAAGAGTTGTCCCGCGCCACACCCTGTTGCGTTGGGTCCCGCGTTACTCCCGCGGGAGTGCAGGTCTCTACCTGGAGCTGTGTGGAGCACTTTTGGATGGATGAGCCTTTTTGGCTTCAAAATCTCAACAGCCATTCACTACCATTATATGAGCTTGAAGTAGGCCAGAAATTTTTAACATTAACGCTGATTGTATTCATCTGAAAGAAGAAAGTCTATACACCTAGGACTTGCTTGAGGGTAGTCGTGCCTATTTAAATTTTTGGGTGAACTATCCCTTTAATACTGCACATTGTGCTGCCTAATAATGTGTGAAAATGCAATACATTTTTTATTTTGGATGATTAATTTTTAAAAGAACGGAGTATTTATTTGAAATGTACATGTTTTGAACATGAGTAAACGTCTTTAGTGCACTGTAAAACGATAAGTTAAGAATACTCAAAACTTTGTGGAGAACGTTATTTGCCTGGGCCTCCCAACTATGGATTAAACAAACTCAATTTTTTTTAAGTTAGTAGAGCTTAAAATTTTTATGACAAGTGGGGCGGGGCTGAGAACCATGGGAGCCAAGCCAAGCCTGGCTTCCATGATCCCACCCCACTCATCACAATGATATTATACACAACTTGCTTCCGTTAACATCACATTCATTCAGATCTTTATAGTTAAGTGCTAGATAGCAACAGCACACTGGAATGTACTAATGTATTTATCTTATAGACTCTCAATACTTGCATGTAAACAGTCTAACAACATGCAGTATAAAGAGTCTTTGAGTTTTGCTGTCCATCCTCAACCTAACCACAGGCTCTACTCTTCACCACAACGGTAACACTACAAAACCAACATAACAGAAACCTACGTAAATCCTAACATAACACAACATTTAAGTACTAACTTATGTCTCTCTATGTTAATATTGTGTAAAAACACACAAAATAACACTTAATTTCTAAATTTATTTTCCTTGTTGTCTGATGCAAAGCATGCTGGGAACTAGAAAACGCAATAATTTTAGGTTCACCTTACTACAACAACATTTTAAATTTACAGAACTTATTTCAATTAAGTCCAATTAACTTTCATTATTATTTGAGTGAAGTTAACTTAAATTTCATTTAATTAATTTCACTGTTCGGTTTTACAGTGTGTCACTTTTAATGCATCATTGCGGAGTAAAAATATATTAATGTCTTACTGCATTCAAATTGAACTGATAATGGAAATACTAAGGTTATATCAATTACACACTCTTTGAAACATGCTAATATTTTTGCTTCTTGAGCACAATTTCTGGGCTCTGTAAAGATGCATGTATAAGATCATGACTTATTTTGAGACCTGATGCTTGAAACAGCTTGAGGATTTTGTCAGTTCTTTGCCAGTCCTGGCTGCACTGCTTCTTTATCTCTGATTTGTTATTCAATCCACAAATAATCAACAGTCCAACCCAGGAGACAAATTGAACGAGCAGTGTTTCATCATACGGGTCAGTTAAAGGCTAGCGCCTGGGAGCGGGAAACCGCAAGTACAGCTTTTAAAGCTAAGCCCCAATTCGTATTCATTGACAGACTCCACAATGCCTTCCAAAGTCTGATTCACCTCAAACCTTTGCAGGATTGTCTTTGTGGCTCCACTGTGATCGGCGACAGGCCGCTGGTGCCATCTTCCCTGTCTCTTGTGCTCTGCTAACTAGTCCCGGTCTCCAGCGGAGTGACTGGCATGCTGAAGGGGTTAGTGAGGGCCACTGTTCATTCATACACAAAGATGGCATTGATCCCAGAGCACTTGGAGGGGGCACTTTTGGCTGGCCCTTTTCATTGACATTCAAGCTGTCTTTAGGGATTTCCAAAAGGAAAGACAAAGTTGTTTTCTCTTTTTCCCTCCGCTGAAGGCGTCCAATTGCGACCAAGTCCGAGGTTCCAAGATCCCCAATTGCATCAGATCCAGTAAAAATGGGCTTTATTGAATAACCCAAGACAGAATTCGAATCAATAGCACAGTCATGTGTGCCACGCATGCTGACTGAGCTTAAAACCCACAGCTTAAAATTCAGCTTAGTCACTATGGGCATTCAAACGCCAGTCTGTAATGGGATTTTGACCCCTTGATGCATAACAATTAGCTTTGAAATGCACATGCAGTAACACTGAATTGGCTATTATGAATATAATAATAGGAGACTTTGAAATGCTATTACACTGTACATTTGCTTGTCATTGAGACACTTGGACAATTAGTCATGGGAGCTGATACGACACAATCATGACTCAAACCATCGCACTTCATATCAATCTCATGAGTTGTAGTGGGATTAAAAATATGGAGGTTACATGCCAGTTTTTCTCAAATACAAGAAAAGACCAGCTAGAAGAACAATTCCTGGCTGTTTTTGGTCAGGTTTAGCTAGTGTACCTGAATAGCCCTGCTCTTCGCCTGCAAAATTGGCTGGAGAAGCTAGTCAAATGGGTTTAGGATTGATGTTTAGCTGGCTAAGGTTAGCTGTTTAGCAGCTAGTCAAATGGGTTAAGGATTGATGTTTAGCTTGCTTAGGTAATTAAGAAGCCTGGCTAAGTTTGCTAGATTTTTCGATTAATAACATTTTTAAAACATTTGAGCAATGCTGACAATGATTCTTAAAATTCTTCTATATTATGAATGTGGGTTTGCAATCAGTATTGTGTTGTGTAGCCCAATTAATAAACAAATGACTCTTATGAACTGGTTCTTTTTAGTGGCTTAAAAACATACAGCATGACCAGTGTAGTCCGATTCATAAATAGATGACTCTTATTGAACCAGTTATTTTTAGTTAATTAAAAAAACATGCAGCGTGATCAGTGTATTCAAATTCACAAACCAATGACTCTTAAGAACTGGTTCTTTTTAGTGGATTAAAAACCTAGTCCTAGAGCGTTACCAGTGTAGTCTGATTCACAAATAAATTGCTTTTATGAACCGGTCCTTTTTAGTTAATCATAAACATACAGTGTGACCAGTGTAATCTGATTTAGTTCTATTGAATTGAAAAGGTTATTAAAAATGAGTCGATTCCCTTTGAAGGAATAGATTCCAAACTTTGGAATTGATTCTAGATTCCCAGCTCTTTGGATTCTTTTTGGAATCTGTTACCAGCCATAATCAATACCCAGTGTCTTGTTGACGACCAGCATCCAAAAACCAAGTATATGCAAGTTTCCGCTGCAGGGTGTAGTATGGTGTCTGATTGTCTGTTAAAGTGGTTAAATGCTCCTAAACAGGTGGGCGTTTGTGGATGAAAACATATATTGAAAAATGGCCTTGTCTTTGTTAATAATAACAAAGTCCATGCACACGTGGATTTTTAGCATGTCCCAAACCAGCATGTTAGCTCTCAGGGCATGTATTTATAGTAAGCGTTTCCTGTGGATGTTTCCCATTGGGGTCTGTGGATCCTGATGGTGTTATTAGTCGCCATAAAACACAGGCTTGTTTTATGCTCGTCTTTGGCTCTTCCATGAAAAGTGTTTTGTTGCTCTTGCTGTCTTTTTCCGAATTTGGTATAAAGTCTCACACTGTCACAAATTCTCATGGCATGCAGGCTTTGTTGATGTTGTGCAGAAATAGGCCCTGGTAAATTGAGTTTTTCCTCCACAGGAAGAAAAGCACAGGCCATTTCCTCAGACGCCCTGGTGTGTGTATGTGAAGGAGGAGGCTGATCCTAGACTTTAGTTCATCATCTGTCTGGAAGAAAAGAAAAATGAATGACTGTGGGAGAGTGTAGATGCCATTTAATGATGAACAAATATAAAGAAGTTTACAGGATAAATAAACATGTTTTATTAATAAATACAAAGATCTCTTAAAATATTGTAATTTTTATATAACAACAACAACGCAAACAACAATAATAATAGTACTAACTTCTTTGTTTTATTATTATTATTCATAATTAAAAAGATCCTCTACCAGCATGGTTAACTAGTTCATCCTAATTAGCTAACCCTTGACCCCTTGACTTAGTGAAGGAGATAGGATAACCAAATTAATAACCTGTCTTGTCTATGTTGGAGTCTGTCTTACAACTACCAATGTAAATAAGATTATTAATAATTATGAATATCTTTATCCTTTTTTCTTCTTCCAAAAAAATGCTCAGACTTTAAATTCTGTGCTGTAGTCTTAGTGGATCCAGCAAGCTCTGAATGTTTTCTTTCACAGACTGAATTAAAGCCTGGCCCAATTACCACAAAACAGAGAATCACTGGAGCATCACTGAACAAAGAAGCCATTCACAAAATTATTTTTTGAATGGAGAGTGTCTGCATTTCGGCCGGCATGAAAAGTATACGTTACCTGTGATTGACCGCAGACGTCATGCAGTATTTCCATTCTGTGACCCTGTAATACAGGTTTAGTTACCTCAGGTTTTTTTTGTTCCCCATTAGGATTTTCATAATTAGTAAAAGGGCACTGAAGGCAAAGAGAGAAAAAGGAAGATTTTGTGTCAAGGCGCCGGTCTGATCTGGGTTTGTTTATGTTGTCCTGGTCTGTCTGGAGCACATGGCTGTCAGTTGGTAATTATGTTGCCATGTGCTCTATTGTCTATTTGTTACCCCGCCCATCTCGTTATCTTATCTCGTTAGGGGTACACCTGTGTCTAATCAGTAGTCACCCTTATATACTTAGCTCTTGTTTAGCCTGTATATGCTCCCACTAAGTCAAATAATGAGAAAGAACCAAATTGCCTATCACAGCTATGCAGATGATACCCAGATTTACCTTGCCTTATCGCCAAATGACTACAGCCCATTGACTCCCTCTGCCAATGCATTGATGAATTAACAGTTGGATGTGCCAGAACTTTTTTCAGTTAAACAAGGAAAAAACTGAATTTGCATTTGGAAACAAAGATGAAGTTCCCATGGTGAATGCATACCTTGACTCTAGGGTTTTGACAACTAAAAATTAAGTCAGGAATCTTGGTGTGATTCTGTAGACAGACCTTAGTTTCAGTAGTCATGTCAAAGCTGTAACTAAATCAGCATACTATCATCTCAAAAACATTGCAAGAATTAGAGGTTTTGTTTCCAGTCAAGACTTGGAGAAACTTGTTCATGCCTTTATCACCAGCAGGGTGGACTATTGTAATGGTCTCCTCACCGGCCTTCCCAAGAAGACCATTAGACAGCTGCAGCTCATCCAGAACGCTGCTGCCAGAATTCTGACTAGAACCAGAAAATCTGAGCATATCGGGTGTCATAGTCCTCAGGTCCTTACACTGGCTTCAAGTTATATTTAAGTTATATTTTGATTTTAAAGTACTTTTACTCGTTTGTATATCACTCAATGGCCTAGGACCTAAATGTATAGCAGATATGTTCACTGAATATAAACCTAACAGACCACTCAGATCATTAGGATCGAGTCAGTTAGAAATACCGAGGGTTCACACAAAACAAGGGGAATGTGCTTTTAGTTATCATGCCACCTGCAGTTGGAATCAGCTTCCAGAAGAGATCAGATGTGCTAAAACATTAGTCACATTTAAATGCAGACTCAAAACTCACCTGTTTAGCTGTGCATTTATTGAATGAGCACTGTGCAATGTCCGAACTGATTGCACTATATTTTATGTATAATAATTTTCTAAATTCATTTTAAACCTCTTAAATCAATTTTTTTTTATATAATTTTCAAAGTTTTTAAATTCCTTTTTTTATTGTTGTGATTATTGTTTTTCTTTTCTTTTATGTAAAGCACTTTGAATTACCATTGTGTATGAAATGTGCTATACAAATAAACTTGCCTTGCCTTGCCTTGCCTTATATTCTCCTCTTGTTTTCTGTCCTGTGCCAGATCGAAATCTCTGCCCTGCTGAGTTAACCTGGCTCTTGTCGCTGTTGACTGTTATCCTGTTTTGTCTAGCCTAGTCTTGCCTAGTTTCCTTTGCTTTTATTTTACTTTTGAGATTAGGGGTTCTTTTGCTCCAGCCATTTAGTTTTGTGTTCGTTCTTTCCCTTCCCCTCTACAGCCCCATCTGCCCTGGCTGCTGGAGTTCCTCTTCCTCCCACCATCGCCACTCTCTGGCCCTTGGAATTACTTGGAGAGCTGGACTGTCTCGTTGCTCGTGGACTGGTACTTGTGGCCATTTGCTCTGGAACCCCCCTTTTCCTAGAGACCTGCTGTTGAGCTGATTTTCTCTTCCCCGGACCTGGTTGGGATCTCCCCAGATTACCCTCTCAGACAGTGGCGTGGTTCCTGTTTGTGTTGAATCTCGAAAAAATCCTTGTTATCCCTGCAACTGATTCCTCTTCCTTTACCATCCCTGACATTTTGCATTAAAGGGGTCTTATGATGTTGCTAAAAAGAGCATTATTTTGTGTATTTTGGTGTAATGAAATGTGTTTATGCGGTTTAAGGTTCAAAAAAACACATTATTTTCCACATACGGTTACATTCTTGTTTCTCCTCTATGCTCCGCCTTCTGAAACGCGTCAATTTTTAAAAAGCTCATCGGTCTGAAAAAGCGAGATGTGCTGTGATTGGCCGCTATCCAGTGTGTTGTGATTGGCCGATTTCCTCAAGCGTGTGACAGAAATGTTATGCCCCTTACCATACTGTGATGCCATGTCCGGCCGGAGCGACGAGACAAAAACATTCAAACCCATTATAAACGAGGCATTTGTTGCATCCAGTGGGGACATAATTACTGGTTATAAAGACTTATACTGTCTTTTTACGCGTTGCGTGCGTTGCTCGCCGCCCCCCTGGGGCATAAAACATAAACCCGTCTGCTTTGAGATCGGAGAAATGACAACAACAAGCGCTACTCTACACAGCTCACTCGCGTTTGAATCATCAGTGGCAAATACTTAAAATGAAAACGTACTTACAGTCTGTGAGTGAGAACAGCCGCATTGTAGTCTACTCTACCAGGATCAGGAAACAGTCCTCCATAAAATGCGCTGGACACATCTGAATATTTGGGTTAAACTGTTCTGGAACAGTGTTGTAAATACAACTTAACCACTGATTTCTAGTCATGTCCTCTTTTGGAAGGCCAAACAGAGAGTTTCACAACAAACACACAGCGTCACACACTGCGGGCTAGAGTGAGCAGAGGCCAGCGGGCTTGAGAACGGCACGGCCGGCGGGCTTGTGGCAACCACATGTAACGACCCCAGGCTGGACTCCGCTTCATCCACGGTGAAAGCTGATCCGGCGATCCACAGCGCAATGTTGTTGTATTTCCTCAGCGACCAGCACGGATCAGCTCTAGGCATGACGAAGCGGATATCGTCCTCTTTTGGAAGGCCAAACAAAGTAGTTTCGCTTTCACAACGAAACACAACGTCTTCACGACATGGCGGCAGCAATACTACAGCGAGAATTAAAGTTACGCCTTTTTTCTTTGCGTGCACATTTGGGCGGCATTTTGCTTATATTTCCACATAGTGACATAGACATGTGGGGCGTGTTAGAACGAGCCGTTTTAGGTAGGCGTGGTTGACTTAACTTTTATAAAGATTATCTCTTTGTATTTGAGACTTTAGTATTTTACAGATCTTCTTTATGCACCACGAGCTTGTAACACCTCCAAAGAGAAAGAAAAAATTTTAATCCCATCATATGACCCCTTTAAATTGTTGTTACTGTACAGTAGGTATGCATGATAAATTGGTTATCAGCCTAATCAGCCATTAAAAAAAAAATCATTTGTTGGTTATTGGCAATAACATGAAAGTAATTATCAGATTATTTTTATTGTCCATAATTGTAATATTAGTGCATCACTAGTCTTGTATTATTATTCACTTGTATTATCAGTTTCACTTTAGATGGGCTTGGGTTTGATTTCTCTACTTGTTTTGTATTGTTGCAGAATAGGATAACACTTATTCTTCATGATTATATTCTACAGCTGTCAGTCGGCTGTCATACATAAGTTGTGGTAGGAGGGAAAATTATTTGTGTCAGAAATCTTGTGTGCAAAGCTGTCATTGATTTTTGACAGCTATTCATTGATATCTATTCCTCCCGTACTCATACCATTCAAGGTTTGGATGAGACGCTGCAATTTAGTATTACATAATAACTATAAGTGGTGTTACAGAGCCATGGCCTGTCATGAGGAAATAGGCCACTGAATGGAGTCGAACTGTGACTGGAAAGTTATACAATGAAGACTGGCATTGTGTAATTTTCAACACACTCATGTATACACACCAGACGTAAACAGAGCATGAGCCCAAGCCACTGTGTAGGAGTTTGGCGGCCAGCATGTCTGCTCAGCCGGACAAATGCGTAAACATATTCAAACACATACAAACACACACATGTCACTATACATTTATTGCTTCCTGAAGGCAGTAAATAGAGGGAATGACAAGAATTGCACATATAGTGCATACGTACAGTGGGTACAGAAAGTATTCAGACCCCCTTACATTTTTCACTCTTTGTTATATTGCGCCATTTGCTAAAATCATTAGTAATTTTTTTTTTTCTCATTTAATGTACACAGCACCCCATATTGACAGAAAAACAGTTTTTGCAGATTTATAAAAAAAGAAAAATGAAATATCACATGGTCCTAAGTATTCAAACCCTTTGCTCAGTATTTAGTAGAAGCACCCTTTTGATTTAATACAGCCATGAGTCTTTTTGGAAAAGATGCAACAAGTTTTTCACACCTGGATTTGGGGATCCTCTGCCATTCCTCTTTGCAGATCCTCTCCAGTTCTGTCAGTTTGGATTGTAAACGTTGGTGGACAGCCATTTTTTAGGTCTCTCCAGAGATGCTCAATTGGGTTTAAGTCATGGCTCTGGCTGGGCCATTCAAGAACATTCACAGAGTTGTTGTGAAGCCACTCCTCGTTATTTTAGCTGTGTGCTTAGGGTCATTGCTTGTTGGAGGTAACCTTCGGCCCAGTCTGAGTCCTGAGCACTCTGGAGAAGGTTTTCGTCCAGGATATCCCTGTACTTGGCCGCATTCATCTTTCCCTCGATTGCAACCAGTCGTCCTGTCCCTGCAGCTGAAAAACACCCCCACAGCATGATGCTGCACCACCATGCTTCATTGTTGGGACTGTATTGGACAAGTGATGAGCAGTGCCTGGTTTTCTCCACACATATCGCTTAGATTTAAGGCCAAAAAGTTCTATCTTGGTCTCATCAGACCAGAGTATCTTATTTCTCACCATCTTGGAGTCCTTCAGGTGTTTTTTAGCAAACTCCATGTGGGCTTTCATGTGTCTTGCACTGAGGAGAGGCTTCCGTCGGGCCACTCTGCCATAAAGCCCCGACTGGTGGAGGGCTGCAGTGATGGTTGACTTTCTACAACTTTCTCCCATCTCCCGACTGCATCTCTGGAGCTCAGCCACAGTGTGACTTTGGGTTCTTCTTTACCTCGCTCACCAAGGCTCTTCTCCCCCGATATCTCAGTTTGGCCGGACGGCCAGCTCTTGGAAGGGTTCTGGTCGTCCCAAACGTCTTCCCTTTTAGGATTAGGAAGCCACTGTGCTCTTAGGAACCTTAAGTGCACCAGAAATTTTTTGTAACCTTGGCCAGATCTGTGCCTTGCACAATTCTGTCTCTGAGCTCTTCAGGCAGTTCCTTTGACCTCATGATTCTCATTTGCTCTGACATGCACTGTGAGCTGTAAGGTCTTATATAGACAGGTGTGTGGCTTTCCTAATCAAGTCCAATCAGTATAATCAACACAGCTGGACTCAAATGAAGGTGTAGAACCATCTCAAGGAATATCAGAAGAAATGGACAGCACCTGAGTTAAATATGAGTGTCACAGCAAAGGGTCTGAATACTTAGGACCATGGGATATTTCAGTTTTTCTTTTTTAATAAATCTGCAAAAATGTCAACAATTCTGTGTTTTTCTGTCAATATGGTGTGCGGTGTGTACATTAATGAGGAAAAAAAATTTACAAATGATTTTAGCAAATGGCTGCAATATAACAAAGAGTGAAAAATTTAAGGGGGTCTGAATACTTTCCGTACCCACTGTATATACATGTACGCTATAACATTCAAAAGATTGGAGTCAGTATGATTTTTTGGAAAGAAGTTAATACGTTTTTTAAAGTGACAGTAAATACATTTATAATGTTGCTAAAGATTTCTATTTTAGATTAGGGTGGTCAGAGCCCCTCAAATCCCCCTATAATTTGCATTCAGTCTGAATATTTTTCTATAAGAGGTTAACTGAAACCCTGCTGGCTTTTTCTGCTCCTGGTGAATATATTAGTATGAATATGACCTCATGGCTCAGTGCAGGTTCAGAGCGCTCTCATATTCGGTCATCTGGCTGTCTAATAAAGGTTGGATTTACTGCAGCAAGCATCCGTCTGAAGCTGAAGAAGACGAGACGGTGGCCAGCAGGTGTATGTGAGTTTGTCTGCATGTGGTTCACATCCACGAGTTTGTGAGTAAGTGTTTTGGACTGAATTCTTGTGAGGTGTTCTTTGAAAGGGACAAGCTGTTTTTTCCTGCAGTCCCCTTGGATCACATCCATCTTTCCACCCTGAAGTTCCTTAGTGACCCAAGTCTCATGCTCAATGGGTACTGGAATCAGTTTTTTTTTCAGTGACTGTAGACAAAACAGGAAACTTTAAAGGAATAGTTGGCCCAAAAATTAAAATTCGGTCTTCGTTTACTTACCCTCATGTTGGTTCAAACTTGTATGGCTTTCTTTTTTCTGTGGAACACAGAAGGATGTTGGTCTCCAAACAGTTTTGAGTCCCATTGACTTCCATAGTATGGACAAAAAAGACTATAGAAGTCAATGGGACCTGAAACAATTTGGTCACCAACATTCTCCAAAATATATTTTTTTGTCTTCCAGAGAGTTTTGGCTCAACTATCTCTTAAATCTCTATTGCAAGCAGTCATTTTTTGGATCTAATGAGACTTGCATTTGCTGTGGAAGGTTAAAAGCTGCAGAACCTCATCGCAGTGGGACCTGTTATAAAGCTCAGATGACATGAAACCGTATGCAAATGTAAACTGAAGTTACATGTTGTTAGCGCAAACCAGCAGCCCTGTCAAGCCAATGCAAGGTGCCGTTCGCAGACACTCCACATGCATGTTCATTAGACTTGCTAATCAGCCGGTGTAGCCGTGGAGCACAGCTACAGAAACATAATCAGCACCGAGGCTTTAGCTGCACAGCCGAGCTGCAATCAAGAGCCGGGTTTCATTGCCTCCTTCCTTATTCGCCCTTTCATTTGGATTTTCGTTTGGAGAGTGTTCTGGAACTGTTCAATTTTAGTTGATGAAATATATAAGTGGTTAGTTCTCAGCCTTGTAATCAGCACATTCAGTTTGCATGTGATTATCTTGCTGGTTGAGGGCTTCTCTTTGGTTATTTGGCCTAGTGTTATAGACCCACTCACTTAGAAGTGAGGACGAGGTGTTTACAGCACAGCCAAGACTGATATGCTAACAGGAAATGCCTCGTTTTCTGTACTGTCATTAAACTGTAGTTTTGCAGGTATCATTTTCAGTGAAATCGCACTTTTTGAATCTCTTCATCTATATGAAGAGTCATACAAATCAAGAAAAAAGACTGTAGATTGTACTTTGTTTGACTTATTAGTACCAGCTAGATGCTTCAGTCACTGTCTGCCAAAAAAAATAAAAATTCACAGGAAAGGGTTTTCTTGCTCTTTAGCATTGTGGCCGTGAAGGTCCAGAGAGTAAAATCATGGTACTTTTATATTATGCCATGGCAAAACAATACTACAGTGATACCATGGTGTATGTCCAAAATAACATGGTGGAACTGGATCATGTAGTGCTAGGTGATTAAATCTCAATAGTTTTAAACAATATATATTTTGATAATTATGATTTAAAGTCTTTGTTGAAATATTAAAGGATTATAATATATATTATATTAATCTCTCTATATATATAGTATTTATTTTTATTTCTTTTATTTTTTTATTCCGAACAGAGTAACCATAAGCTGAAAAGATCGCGCAAGTATTTTTTTTTCCCCCATTAAATGAAGTGTAATTAATTTATACTACAATTTAAATGTTGAGGTCATGACTGACGGTTTTTATTTATTTTATTATTTATATTTAAATTAAATTTCTACAAGTTTTTCGAAGCTCTTAGTGAGTATGTTTACATGGACAACAATAATCAGATTTTAACACGATTAAGACAATACTCTGATTAATAATCTACTATGTAAACAGAGATTTTTGATTATCTTAATCATAGTCATACTCCAAGTAAACACAAATCGAATTAAGACATGTGGAGTATTCCTATTTTAGTCACATTATTGAAGTGCAGTATAGACATGGACACACCTTAATCACATTAATACCGTCTTGTAGGACTAAAATGAAAAATTAAACACCCAAATATGGCATCATAACGAAGACGAACTATATGTTTATACTTGAAATTCTGTAGGAGACGTCGGATGGTGTCACGTGGGGACGTAATTACGTGTGCCATTAATCGATCTATGTACTATAACATGTAAAACAGGAACATGAAAGGAATATTCTAAAAGCAACTCATGTAAACACCTTAATCGTAATATTGTCTTATTTAGAATAAAGGTAAATAATTAGATTACTGATGTCCATATCAACGTATGTTGCGAAAAATAGTCTAGTCACATTCTTTAGAAAAATCATTGTAATCTTGGCAGTATTATAATCTGAACTGTGCTTAAAAACATGGAGAACTGAATTGGCATGTGAACTGTATTATCATGAACCTCTAAGCAGTTCAACAGCGCTGGGTCCGTGATGCAGGATGTTCTTTCAGCCTTTGTTTGAACATGTACCATGTATTTAGCATGCATATTTCACAAACCAAACATTTCTGAATGAGCTTCTAACCACCTTCGCCTCGCTCATATTAACAAATCAACAAGATGTACAACCACAACTAAGATACCACGCTTTTATTTATGGAGCTTTGAGATGTTTATAATCCAGACATGACAGCCCAATTATCTCAGGCTGTTTTATAATAGAAAAAGCAAGTGTGACACAGTGATACACTGATACAAGATGTGAATAGTTTAGCTTATATTGAAATGATTCTCCCCATCAGCATTCTCTGCTCCAAATAGAGATCTTACTATATGATAGGATTTATTTGTTTACTCAAATTTCCTTCATGCAAAGTGACTTGTGGACACAGCTATTCATCAACCTCAGTGCTTGAGATTTACTGTATTCATTATTTCTGGTCTCTTGGCAAATGCAGTCACTCTTCCTTCCTGTTGTTTTTATCTCAAGTCCTGTTTTGTCAGATCCCCAGTATTGTGGCATCTTTCTCCTTCTCCTTGGGAAGGTTGTAAATTGCATTTGTTATGTATTTCCTGCTGTCTGTGATCCGGAGGTGAAATTGGATTTAATGTTGGATCGTTAGTGTTGGCTGCAGTTTGCTGTAGTTTCTGTCGGTCAGGGCCTCTTCATCCAACTTGGTGCAATTGGATATTCAACTCAGTCTTTCTCAGACAGATGACCGTGTGCAGGAGGAAGACAGTTCGGTCTGTTTGCTGACTATTTAAATTCTCCTCTTTCCTGTGTCCCCAACAGGTACTTCTTCATCGCCTCAATCAGTATGCTGTGTCTAAAATTGATAAGAATATCACAGAGGAAACTGTCAAGGTGAGTTTTGGACACACTATTGGTTTTAGGGGTGCATTCAAGCTTAAAAAAATGTATATTTGTTAAGGAATAGTTCATTATATATTTATTTAAAACACCCTAATGTTGTTCTAAACCGGTATGACTTTTTTCTTCCATGAAACTCAAAAGATGTATTTTCCATACAATGAAAGCAAATGAGCTTCAAAAAATGACAAAAAACACCATAAAGTATCACAAATATGGTCCATAAGACCAGTATTGTTGTTATAATTAAAAAATAGTTTTCAGTAATTGAAATAAAGCTAAAATAAAATAAACATTAGATTAGAACTTAAACTTGAAACTTAGAAATGTTGCCATGGTAACTTTTTTTAAAGTTAAACAAAATATAAGATTATTTATATATACAGTATATAAAGTATACAGTAACATTTTCTAAATAAATACTATTTCAGTCTCTATTTGAAAATTTTGTTAAATTTAGTATGTTGCTTACGGATAACAAAGGAACCAAAAGGACATTTTCTTCCTTTATTTATTTATTGGACTCAATATTGAATAACCTGGACTCAACACTAAATTTTCCTTACCTCATTGACATTGTTATGTTGAGACATCTATACATTAATTTCCTTCTTTAATATTTGTTCATTTAATTTCTGTGTGTAATAAATGTGCCGACTGTTTTCTGATTTCATACCAATTGGCCCAAAATTCATTTCTATCCTCCTAAGAGTCAAACCTAGCCCCATATAGACATCTGGTTGGTGTAATATAGTATTGTGTTATATAGTGATAACCAGTGTTACATACCTTTTTGTGGCGAGCCAGCCAGGAGGCTAATTACAGCCTGAGCACAAGTTATCTGTTTGAACTGAGTTACATTTTCTATTATTTTCTGTAAAGTTTTTAAAAGTGATTAGGCGAAATTAGTATTTCAGATTTTGAGAGACATTACATTGTTAAAGCAAAATGTGCTGAAACCCTTGGAAAGTATAGCGCTGTGGTGAAAATAGTGAGAACATTTTGTTAAATTCAGTATGTTGCTTGCTGTTTATTGCAATTATTTGTGAAATGTTCTAGCGACTCCTGAGTGCAAATGGTTTAGAAGTAAATACTTAACCATTGTTCCTCTTCAGGAACTCGAGCTGCGTCGAAAACGCTAGGGGAACGCCTTCTGCGACCCACGCTCTGAATCACATGTGAAATCAGTCCAATAGCTGAACGGGACGTCACGGCGGATGACGTCATGACCAGGAAGCTATAAAAGCACGTGCGGCGGAGCCAGCGTCAGCTTTCTGTCATTCAGCGAAGCGCTCTGTGTGTGTCAGTCATATTTATTGTTGTCTGTCTATTTTTGGTAAAAGTCTTATAAGCAGCTATGTCTAAGGCTCACGCTAAGACAAAGCATGCAAAGGGCGAGTGCAAGCCACGTTATAGGTTGTGCCTTCCTCCCTGCCCACGTTATATCACGAGTGGGGATACACACAGTTGGATCTGGCGGAGGGAATGGAGACGGGCGAGTCCCTATCTCCTTCCTCACCCACCAGATCCAGTGCCCGATCTCTGGGTTCGGAAGCCCGTTCTGCGGCTACTTCCTCCCGGGGTGACGGCTCGACGCTTCTCCTGTCTTCCTCCGAGGAGGTTGACGTGGAGGACGTCAAAGAGGTTTCGCCCCCTCAATCGCCCCAGTATGAGGAGCTAGTGGAGGTGCTTACTCGTGCCGTGGCCAAGCTAAACGATTGGCCCGCCGAGCCGCAGCGAAGCAAGCTTGATGAACGCTTCCTGCGTGCGAGGCCGCCACCTCCATGCCGGAGCCTGCCGTTTTTCCCCGACCTCCACACCGAGGTGTCGAGGTCGTGGGCCAAGCCGTTTTCAGCCCACCTATTCATCCCTGCATCAGATTATTATGGAAATGTGGCAGGGCTATCTGAGCGTGGCTATAAGGCGATGCCCCGGGTTGAACAGACGCTAGCTAGCTATCTGTCCCCGGGCATCGTTCTGCCAACCCTGCCGGTGTTCCAGGGCACAGCGGTCTCCAGCGAGCATATCTGTCAGTTACCGGCCGGCAATGTAGCGGCACTGAGAGGCTCACGGCCTCTGCGGAGGTCCCCAGAGCAGCTATTTCGGCGTCCCCTGTCGGCGTGCAGACGCTTCAAGTAGCCGATCTGGGCACACCAAAAATCAGTCTCGAGAGACTGATTCCCTTAGTAGATTATTTGGCAGCGTGGAAACTTCTACCAAATATCTCAAATTGGGTCCTGCAGATTGTAGAGAAGGTTGCAGAATCCAGTTCGGTTCTCGTCCGCCTCGATTCAACGGGGTCACCCCCACACTAATGGGTCCCGAGCAGGCTCTGGTATTAGAACAAGAAGTAGTTACTCTCTTAAGGAAGGAGGCCATCGAGGTGGTCCCTCCACACGAGATAGACTCCGGGTTCTACAGCTGTTACTTCATTGTTCCGAAGAAGGGTGGTGGGGGGTTGCGTCCCATTTTAGCTCTGCGCCTATTGAACCCACTCCGTCCATGCGACTGAAGTTCAGAATGCTCACACACAAACAAGTCGTGTCTCAGATCAGGTCCGAGGACTGGTTTGTCACGATCGATCTGAAAGACGTGTATTTCCATATCTCCATCCTTCCTCATCACAGGAAGTTCCTGAGTTTCGTTTTTGGGGGCAAAAGCCTACCAATACCAGTTCTTCCTTTGGCCTTGCACTCTCAACCCACACTTTCCCGAAATGTGTGGATGCAGCTCTGGCTCCCCTGCGACTCCAGGGCATCCGCATACTCAACTCATCGACGTTTGGTTGATATTAGCTCAGTCTCAGCGGATGGCGGTTCGACATTGAGATGTCGTTCTCGCCCATATGAGAGAACTGGGGTTGAGGCTAAACGCTAAGAAAAGTGTGCTCTCTCCATTACAGAGCGCCATTTATCTGGGCGTGGTGTGGGATTCGACCACGATGCAGGCACGTTTGTCCCCTGCTCGGATCGAGTCGATCCTCACTGCAGTCAGGAGAGTGAAAGAATGCCAGTCACTCACTGTCAAGCAGTTTCAAAGACTGCTGGGTCTGATGGCAGCTGCGTCCAACGTGATTACACCCCTACAGTGGTGGCTCAAGACCAGGGGGTTCTCCCCGAGGGGAAACCCGCTTTGCACGTTCAAGGTCCCGCGGAGGTGCCTACGTGCCTTAGACATGTGGAGGAAGCCTTGGTTCTTGTCTCAGGGCCCGGTGCTGGGAGCTCTTTGTCGCTGCACGACGCTAGCGACAGATGCATCCCTCACCGTTTGGGGTGCGGTCATGAGTGGCCACCCTGCCCGCGGTCTGTGGAGTGGTCGCCATCTGACTTGGCATATCAATTGTCTGGAGATGCTGGCCGTATTTCAGGCATTGAAACACTTTCTCCCAGGCCTGAGAGGTCACCATGTGTTGGTGCACACCGACAACACAGCGGTGGACTCATACATAAACCACCAGGGAGGTCTGCGCTCGTGCCATTTATACAAATTGGCACACCAGATCCTTGTGTGGTCCCAGGAGAGGCTCCTCTCGCTGAGAGCGATGCACATTCCTGGGCATCTCAATGTGGTAGCAGACATCCTGTCGAGGCAGGGGCCGAGGCCCGGGGAATGGATGCTTCACCCCGAGGTGGTGAGGCAGATATGGAGTATTTTTGGCCAGGCTCAGGTGGACTTGTTTGCGACTCAGAAGACATCGCAATGTCCCCTCTGGTGCTCTCTGACTCATCCAGCTCCGCTGGGGCTGGATGCCATGGTACAGGCGTGGCCGAGGCTTCGTCTGTACGCCTTTCCCCCGATCGCTTTGCTCCCAGGAGTTCTGGAGAGAGTGTGCCAGGACAGAGTCCGCTTACTGTTAGTAGCCCCATTCTGGCCGAGCCGAGTATGGTTCTCGGACCTGATTTCCCTTCTCGACGGCTCTCCATGGGAGATCCCCGTCAGGAGGGACCTCCTCTCACAGGCGGATATTCCACCCCCTCCTGGAGTTTTGGAAGTTATGGGTGTGGCCCCTGAGAAGGCCCAATTAGTAGCTTCTTGTCTCTCAACTGAGGTTGTTGAGACCATTCTCCAATCCAGAGCTCCCTCCACGAGGAAACTGTACGCTTGGAAGTGGAAACTTTTCACTTCCTGGTGTAGAGACCGCCAGCTCGACCCAGCTAACTGCCCGTTTGGTACAGTTCTGGAGTTTCTGCAGGCCTGTTTATCTGCAGGGTTGACCCACTCCACCTTGAAATTCTACGTGGCGGCCATTGCGGCCTACCTTGCCCCTCTTGGTGGCATTTCAGTAGGGAGACACCTCCTGGTTACACGTTTCCTCCGCGGTGCGCTGAGGCTGAGGCCTCCGGTACGATCTCGTGTCCCTACGTGGGACCTGGCTGTGGTGCTAGAGGCTCTCTTTAAACCTCCTTTCGAGCCTATAGAGGAGATATCTGATTGTCATCTCACTATTAAGACTACCTTCCTTTTGGCGATTTCTTCTCTTAAGAGAGTTGGGGATTTACAGGCTCTCTCGGTGGCCCCTTCCTATCTTGACTTTGTGCCCGGTCTGGCCAAAGCATTTCTGTACCCTTGTGTGGGGTATGTCCCAAAAGTCCCCTCATCAGCACCACAGCCCATTGTACTTCAGGCCTTCAGTCCTCCTCCCTTCGGGGAACCAGACCAGCAGAAGCTTAACTGTATGTGTCCAGTGCGAGCACTGGATGCATACGTCTACAGAGCTGCCCTGTGGAGGAGGGCGTACCAGTTGCTTGTGTACTACGGTCCCCCTAAGTGAGGTCTTCCAGCAACTAAGCAAACCCTCAGTCGGGTGATAGTGGATGCCATCTCCATATGTTATGAGTCCTCTGGTCTCCCCTCGCCGTTAGGGGTCAAGGCTCACTCGACTCGAAGTGTGGCAGCCTCTAAGGCTTTCTTAGCGGGTGTGCCTATGCAGGACATCTGCAATGCTGCGGGTTGGTCCACACCCCTTACCTTTGTTAGGTTTTATGAGCTAGACATGCGAGCCACTCCCATCTCTTCCGTTCTCTCGCCCTAGTTGTGCATTCTTCCACACTATGCCAGAGACTTTGGGGGGGGGGGGGGAGGAAGGGGGGGGGAAGTCTGGCGGCGTGGGCATTTTCGTTCCCCTAGCGTTTTCGACGCAGCTCGAGTTCCTGACGAGGAACGTCTCAGGTTACTCTGTAACCCTATTTCCTCGAGGGAACGAGACACTGCGTCTCGGTGCCATACTTCCGGCATCCCTGTCGGCGCTTGCTTCCTTCCTAGAAGCTGACGCTGGCTCCACTGCACGTGCTTTTATAGCTTCCTGGTCATGACGTCATCCGCCGTGACGTCTCGTTCAGCTATTGGACTGATTTCACATACGATTCAGAGCGTGGATCGCAGAAGGCGTTCCTCTAGCGTTTTCAGACGCAGCGTCTCGTTCCCTCGAGGCACTAGGGTTACATACGTAACCTGAGACGTTTCCCATTTAACTGAAAGTTTAATTACTTAAATTACTGAACTGGAAAAAAATAATATACACCTATTCTATGGTTTCTTCTTGCTTCGGTCCTGAATGCTTCCACAATTGTATTTGTCACGGTACCAAAATTTCAGTATTCGGTACCAATACCAGTGAAAATCCACGGTTCTCTGTACCAATTTCGGTACTAAAGCAAAACACAAAAACATGCAAATTAAAAGCCACATGTACAAAAATCAAGGCATTCTTTATACTATTTCAAATTAGTTTCAAGTTTTCTCAGTAATAAAAGTCAAATGTAATGGTTACATTTTACTTGAAGGGGTGTGCATAAGACCGACATGACACCTTCATAATCATGACATGACACATGTGCTTGATATGAAGGAGGTTTTATGCATGTTTTATGACAACTGCCATTAAGTGTCATTAGCTCAGTTATGTAATTTTTAATGCAAATAAGACATTATTTGACCTAACCCTACCCCTACCTTACCATAGCCCATAACAAAGACATCTCAAACAATGTCATATTTGTATTAAAAATTACATAACTGAGCGAATTTCACTTAATGACAGTTGTCATAAACATTCATAAAAACCTTCATATTCATGACATGTGTCATGTCATGATTATGTAGTTGTCATGTCATGATTATGAAGGTGTCATGTCAGTCCTATGCACACCCCTTCAAGTAAAGTGTAACCGAAACTTCTTTCTGTTTTAGGTTTGCTGTGTGTTTCAGGATCTCCTCGTTCGCGCTGTAAAAAAGGGAAAATATAATAAACTTAGTAAAGCAATGGACTGCAGTCTGACCACAGGCACATTAATCCATTGACAACCAGCTCCAATATCAATTTTCAGTACAATAACAAACTCAGCTTTTATAATAATTTATATAAGAACTTAATAATGTCAGTTATTCCCAGATAGGGAAACTGTAGTATTAAAAGCACTTTACATACATTCCCATGTGTTAAATAACATGACCTATCAATAAACAATAGTTATAGCAATTATTCTTCTTAGGGTTAATTAAAAAATTTACTAATACATAAATCACAAATTCAATCTGTTAAATTTATTTAATGCACAATGAACAAACATGAATGATCGAGTGTTCATATTAAATAACATTCACAAACGTTAATGAATGTTTTAAAAATATATTGTTCATTCACTGTAAGATGTTACTAGATCTAAATCATGTTAGATAACATGAAGTCATTGTGAAGTCTATACAGGAGATAAAATTTGACTGTACTTTTGTTTAATTCAAACTTTGTTCATATTTAATTTTAAAGGGCTTTTTAAACCTGCTAGAGTTATCCAGCCAAGAATAACAACTAAGTTAAAAAAAAAAAGCCCAGAACTGCTTTTCTGACAGACTGATATGACGTAAACAATGTTAACCATTTGTACATTCTCTAACACGCATATTTTAGATTCTCAATTCGTTTAAAAGCCTCTGGTGTGTAAAAATGGTAAATATCATGTCCTCCTGTTTTTTTTTACCCTAATAAAAGTTATAGGAGCATTAAATAGTTAATAAAGAGCAGTGTTTCCCACAGACTTGCACTCTATTTGTGACGGCATATATATTCAAATTCTCTCTGCCCATCGGAGGCGCTTGTAGAGCGGGAGAGGTCGAGGTTTCCCCGGTAACTGCTGTACACAAAGCAGCGCTCCGCTCACAAACACTGCTTTATCAGACATTACATGCAAAGATTAAATGACCGTATTGGCCCGAATATAGATGACCCTGATTATAAGATGACCCCCCTTTTTCCAGATGTACCTTTTGGAAAAAGGCTTTTTTAAAAACAAATCTTGTTTTTTCTCAGTAAACACATTTTGTCTTCAATTATTTTCATATTGCATATTTTCCTATTTTAATTTTTGTTTTGAAAGTATGGTAAAATCTGGTCAAATGTACCAACAATCACATTTAAAAAATATACACTTTCTGATATACTATTAAAAAAACAAAAAATAAAACAGGTAGGCCATCTGAATTAGGACATTTAGGCTATCCATCAAATAGTAGCCTACCAAAATATTATTAACAGAAGTTAAATCTTACTGTAGTCTTCAAAACTGGGTACCGTCTTACGTTTTAAAATCACAAAGAGAATTTGGTCCCATCAGGCTAACGTGACAATCACAACTCATGCAGCTGTAAGGTTTTATGCTTCTTTTGTTTTTATTCGCGATCTTTACAACACGCATTACGTTACGTTTTCACGTTTTATGCGTATTTGGCGCCACCTATTGTTGTGGGTGTATTATTGACATGTCAAAGTCTAGACCCTGAATATAAGACGACCGCATTTTTTCAGATGTATTTCCAAGAAAAAACATTGTCTTATATTCGTGTCAATACGGTAAAATGACATCCACAATTTTCTGAAGACAGTCGGATTCCTTAAAAAATACAGTGATATAAAAACACCCACAACAGGTTTTTTGATTTTGAAACATGCAGTGATCATGTTTATTCAACGAAGTCAAAGCCTTTTGGAAAATATATTTGTGGCGGTCAGTTTTGATATTGTGGCGGGTTGCTACAAATAAATCAATGTATGGGAAACAGCCGCACGTATGCTAACGATTAACTACGCTAACTGCGATGTTTATTTAAATCCGACATTCAAATTAATATATGGAATAATATTCATAACAGAAGAATCTACTATTAAAAATTACAAATGATACTCCCTGCTTGAACTCTTTCAGTGTCCATGTGTCGGTCTTTAAAGTTGATTGTTATTAGTTTGATGCTTCCTCCTTTTCAGTCACCATGTCGCAGTGACGTTTAGGAAGAGGATAGCTTTCTGATAGTGCATCAAGAACCGGGTTGACCAGGTACTCTGCACCAGTACTTAAAAAAACCTGGTACCGTAACGTTTTCATTTTTTTTAGTACCGACTTGGTACCGGGGGGAATTACCGGGTCATTCTGACAACACTAATTCAACTATTGTGTAGCTTACAAAAACCAATCTTTGCTGCTTGTACTAAGTTGGTGTGTCCTTACCATACTTTTTTAATGTATTATCTAATTATGAACACACTGGTTTGTACTGCAAACAGTTTTACCGTACGTTGTAATTCTACTCGTTATATTCCTATAGCGGCTAATGAACCGGAAGTCTCACCCATAGGCTTACTTCCGCGTTAGAATAAGGGTGGATATAGAATTTTCTTTTTTAAACAGCAAAACCTATAAATGAGAAACACGCATGACTAATTAAATATGAAAATAATACTTTACATTATACAATAAAAAAGCTATTTCAAAATATTACTAATTATAGTTTATAAATAATACTAAAATAACACTGCATACGACTTGTGCACTATATTGTAAGCCTTTTACTGTCATAAATATATTTGTGTGAGGAACAGACCATAATTTAGGTTGTTATATGTTGCCGTAGTTCTCACTTAGCAACGTTGCACCAGGTTTGACATCAGTGACATCAAGAATCAAGTTCCTTTATGTCTTGTGATGAATTATGATATGTCAGACATGAGAGTGAGCAAATTTACAAAATTTGCATATTTATGATTTGCAAAATGGGAACTATTTCTTTAAGGGTAGGTGCTTGGCTGAACCAAACGGTTGTAAACAATAAATATTCAGCATGGTTAGTGGTGCGTGACAGTAAACTCAATGCATACTCAGTGGGACAGAACGGTGAGTGCTTGAACACTCAGTCATGTAAACAAGCTCAGACTGCTGTTTGCATGTTTTAGAGCATGTCTGAACATTAGTGTTTGAGGACATTTGTGTGGGATTCTCGCTCTGCAAAGGTCATTCAGAGGTCAGAGTTATTGAATATCTGGATTATATAGCACACAGCTGGCTTATCTTTATATAGAGTGGTCGCAAAAGGTTTTGGGACACTTAAGAGACATTTAAAATGTCTGAATGTGATTGTATTAGGTATGAAATATCACACTAAATGTCTTAATAATTGTCTTAAGTTTTAACTATATTTCTATTGTTTAATACATTGACACCTACCAGTTTTTTATGCTATATTTATTTAAAGTTAGATATTAGTTTGATATTTTTCTGTCCAATCTAAAAATATTCATATATTTTAAGGAGAGTTGCATGGACTGTTACAGTCACTTCCAGACATTTTTAGTCATTTTCCTCCTCAGTTTTTGCAGCACATTGTTGGTTTTCCAGATCCAGACAATGTTTCTCAGTCAATAAGTCAGTCTTTCCATGCATTCACCCACAGGTTCTGTTTTCTAACCTGGAAGAGATCCTGTCTGTGCACAAGGACTTCCTGTCCATGGTTGAAGAGCTTCTGCAGCCCGACCCCAACCCGTATCATGAAGTGGGACGCTGCTTCCTGCACTTTGTAAGTCTCTGTCTGCCACTCTCTCTTATTCTCACTGTATTACACACATCCCACATCCCTGCTGAAAAAAAAAACCTTCTCGGTTTAAGCTGGTCTTAGCTGGTTTAAGCCGGACTCTCAGCCTGACAGGCTGAAAAGTGACCAAAACCCCTCCAAAATCTGCCAACAGTTGAGGCTGGTAAAGTAACAAGCTTAGACTGGTTTGAGGCGTTTTTTTAGATGGATACAATACACACAGTATAAAAAATTAAACATTTTAATTAAATATAAATTTCAGTTTTATATTTGTGAGGGTAGAACACTGCAAGGGTGCTTTGAATGACAATGCTGTGTTGTGGTTTTGGGATGAAGGCACTACTTTGTTGTGCTAGCATTCAATCTGGCAGTCTTCCTTCTGCCTCTGGGTAAAACCTCAGAGACGCTGAAGGGCATGAGGAGTGAAATCTCAGAAATAGTTAGTCATATGCAGCTTTAAAAGAGCTTACCAGAGCTGACCACCTGTATGTGACTGGCTGTGTCTTTGTGTGTTTTTGTGGCTCAGAGAGGAAGGTTTCAGATTTACGACGAGTACTGTGGGAATCATGAGAAAGCCCAGAGGCTTCTGCTGGAGCTCAATAAGATCAGGACAGTACGCACGCTTATGCTGGTAAGACACTTGTTGCTGGACTGTATGTCATTTTTTGTGAATTTGCAATATTCATGTGTACTATGTACCACAGTCATTTTTACAGGGCTGCACGAGTAATAAATAAAAATAAAAACAAAATTGCGACATGGCTTAGTGTTATTATTAAATCGCAAAGGCTGCGATTTTTAAATAAATATGCCCTGCATGTTTCAGAGTGAGGCTTGTTACTGTATTCTTACACATGAGCAGCTCATTATCTGCCTGTGACATTTTTTGTTGCTTTTTTCATTAACATTTTTTAAAATAATTTTTATAATTTTGTATTTAATTGATTTGATTTGATTTTATTAAACAAAAATAAATATTTATAAATTTAAGTTGTTATACATGGCTGCTGTAATTACTCTAAATGTTGCACCAGGTTTTTCAGTACTTGATGATGCTTAAAGGTGAATGTTCACCGAATGAAAGCTTCTCACCATACTGCATTCACAAAACGTAGACCTTGTTCATCTTCTGTAAACAGCAAATTAAGATATTTTTGATGAAATATGTGAGGTTTCTGACTTGCATAGAAAACAAGGGAAATACCGTGGTTCAACCGTAATGTTATGAAGCTACGAGAATACTTTTGGTGCACAAAGAAAACAAAAATAATGACTTTATTCAACAATTTCTTCTCTTCTCTCCATTTTATTTTATTTTATTTTATTTATTTGCGTTAAAACACATGAATAAAGATGTATTTGTTGGACACATTTCCTGTTCCTGTCCCTGGACGGATAGCTCATTAATGGGTATTGTTAATGGGCAGGACCGGGTCAAGGTCAGGTCTAACACTGAGGGCCTGGTGGCACGTGTTTGTAATACTATATCTTATGACCTCCTGTGAGTCCGACACGAATTCATTTCCTCTGGCTGAGCTGACAGTAGTGTCCTTCAACGCTCTGTCTTTGTAATGTAATGCAAGCAAGCACTGACCCTTCTATAACACTAAAATGCATACATACATTAGAAGACAAGCTGCACACTCACATTTTTGAAGCTTTATGTTGTGGATTTGCTTTAGAAATATAGAAACGTGTATGTTTTGACATTTATTCCAGTGCAACTAATTGATCTATAGATGTCTCTTGTAAGTGCATTAGTGTAAATGTTTTTTTCTTCCTTTTATTAGGGTAATTTATTTGACATTTTATTTGTTGTATTAAAAGCTCTTTATGCTCTTAATGTTTGTTTGCTGTATTTTTGAAATTAAGATAAATTAATGTGTTGATATAAAAACAGAAATATAACCACTGGTGTTCTTGACAGGATAATGTTGGTAACCTATACAGTAGGATTGCGAGCACTTTTAGATTTACTGCTTCCTAAGTCTTTGAACTCACGCTGTGGTGGCTATACGGCTGTGACTGAATTTGATTTAATGGCAATTTTATAGCCATGACCTTGGGGGAAACATGTCACCCCTCTGAGACTCAAATGCAAGTACAGTATATAGTGTTATAAACGACTGCACAGAGGATTTTGATTTTTTCTTACTAGTTTTGCTTGTTTATCTCTTAAGAACTGCATGTTGCTGGGCGGCAGGAAGAACACAGAGGTTCCTTTGGAGGGCTACTTGGTTGCACCCATCCAGAGGATCTGTAAATATCCATTACTCCTGAGAGTGAGTACAGTACAAATTATAACTATATCAACTATAGACAGTTCAAACTACATTGTAACATGACCTCATCATTTTGCATGAGTGATAATTATTGGAAATAATTAGTAATGAAATGATCTTTGGAAATTATTTATATATATATTTTTAAGTCAATATATTGTAAATAATTTTTTTAAAATATTGGTATTATAAAAATACACATTTTTTCCCCAAATTATTTTGTAAATGTTTAAACACTTGAAATAAAATATTTTATTATTAAACATATTACATATAAACCTCTTAAATAATAAAACAAGAGATAAGAGTAAAATTTCACATGTGATATTCTGATTAGTTTGTCACACTGGAAATGAGACGTCAGCTCGAGCTCACAATAATTTATGAACACTTGATTTTTTTTTTATAAATAATGTAATCTTCATCGTTATTTTGTGGAAAAAGACAGTGATCAAAATTAGAGAACAGCAATGATTGTACCACGAAGAAAGATTGCAACTAAAGTATCTGAAGGTTACAGCAGTCAAAAATGAGTAGGAATTGTAGAGACCATTGCTTTGAATGACTTCAGCACATCTGCGGTCATAGGGCATCACTAGTTTGGTCTTGGTCCACTCTTCTTCCACTCTCTCCCACAGTTCGGTGACTGTAGTGGTTTCTTAGCCATAACTTTGTCACCAAGGATTTTCCAGAGATTTTGAATCGGGTTTAGATCAGAACTCTGGCCCGGCCATTTCATTATTTCAATGTTTTTAGCTTCAAGGACCTGCTTTACCTGTTTTGCTGTGTGACAGAGGCATTGTCTTGCAAGAAATCTGCAGGCTGATTGGGAGATGCTTGCAGGGAAGATGTTGCTGAAGGAGGTTCTTATAAGCATTTGCATTAGCTGTAGAAAATGCCCAAATCCTACTGCAAAAAAACATCTCCCAAATCATGACACTTCCTCCTCCAACTTTCACTGACTTCTTTACGCACTCTGGGTTCAGTCTTACCCCAGTTTGATGACGAATATAATTTTCCCCATCTGACCGAAATAAATTAGATTTGCTTTCATCACTGAACTTTGGACCAGTTCTCCTCTGTCCACACAACATGCTCCTCAGCAAAGGTGAGCTTAGCTTTTAATTTTTTCTCTGGCTGAATGAGAGGTTGGGTCAGCTGGAGTGCTCCTTTCCAGTCAGACGTCTCTTAACGCAATCCTGTCTGCCCGAGACCCTGTTCAGCACTGAATGCAAGCAATCCAGCCAGCGCAGTGTTGAACCGATTGCCCATTGAGATTCTCCGCATTATCCTGTCCTCTCGTGCATTTGTCTTCCGTAGACGACCAGCCGTTTTGGGGCTTGAATATGAATAAGTGAACATTGTAAGAGACAAGATTCTAGAATCCCAGAATTTTGGAGTTTTTTTATGACCAACTTCTCTTGCTTTATCTGCTATTGGCCTTCATCTGGACAACTGCTGTCAGAGGGTTTCAGTCACTTCAGAACACCTCACCATCTGGCAAAGTCAGTGAAAACTGGAAAGTAGGGCTGCCAATTAAACGTCTCCAGTCAGCTGTGGTTGTCTTTGTCAGATAATTAAAGAAATTAGCACCAGGTGCCAGACTAACACCAATAACTGGGAGGTATCTTAAATTATTTTGATCAGTGTTCTTTTTCAAAGTTATCATTTAAGTTTTTATTCTGTGTTTCAGAATATATTTAACTCATGAAATATTCTTAAAACTGTGCTTTTACTCCTGTTAGGATAACTTCAAATAGAACTAAGCAGTGACCTCGAAATTCTGTCACCCTCACAGCTCAATCAAATCAGTAAAAACACTAAACTCCAAATGTTTTGGTAGACAGGTCAGAGGTTACACATTATGTTGTGCCTTATTTGTATGCCCAGAAACATGATATTTAAAACATTGAAAATTACACTCAAAGCTCACAGAGACTGTAACTTCATATGTCAGTTTTCTGTGAAGATATGTGCATTCCTACCAGGACATTCTTAGCATTTAATAATGATAAACCGTGGTTTACTGGAAAACTCAAGCAGCTTCGTCACGCCAAAGAGGATGCTTACAAAAGTGGGGATAAAATCTTGTATAACCAAGCCAGGAACAGACTAACAAAGGAGATAAGAGTGGCTAAAAAAACTACTCAGAAAAGCTGAGAAAAGAGCTTTCAGCAAACGGTCCAGCGTCAGTATGGACTGGTCTGAGGGGAGGCAGGCAGCACCATCAGATTTTCGGGGATAATGAGTCGTGCGAACGGGGACACCACACCCACAGCTTGCGGAGAATCAACAACGGGCTGACGATCTAAATGTGTTTTACAGCAGATTTGAAAAAGATCGTCTACCACCCCCCATCCGCTCTGATTTGCACTTCACACCTTCACCTACCACCCCAGCAAAACCCCCTCCCTCCCTCCCCCCACCATTCAACCTGGGTTTAAGGTCTGTGTAGAGGATGTGAAACGGGTCTTCGGGAAGCAGAAATCTAGAAAAGCTTCAAGCCCAGATGGTGTTTCACCTGCCTGTATAAAAGTCTGCGCTTACCAACTGGCCCCCATCTTCACACAGAACTTCAACAGATCACCGGAGCAGTGCGAAGTCCCTTCCTGCTTCAAATGCTCCACCATCATCCCAAAGAAACCCAAAATTACTGGACTTAACGACTACAGACCTGTCGCTCTCACATCTGTGGTCATGAAGTCACTTGAGAGAATGGTGCTGGCCCACCTGTAGGACATCACTGGACCCTTGCTGGATCCTCTTCAGTTAGCCTACAGAGCAAACAGGTCTGTGGAAGATGCAGTAAACATGGGACTGCATTACATCCTGCAACAACTCGACAGACCTGGGAATTACGCAAGGATCCTATTTGTGGACTTCAGTTCGGCCTTCCATACCATCATGCCTGACCTTCTATCAGACAAAACCGCCCAGTCCGTGCC
Source organism: Sinocyclocheilus anophthalmus (assembly GCA_018155175.1). Taxonomy (NCBI): domain Eukaryota; kingdom Metazoa; phylum Chordata; class Actinopteri; order Cypriniformes; family Cyprinidae; genus Sinocyclocheilus; species Sinocyclocheilus anophthalmus. The sequence goes on along the minus strand of JADLZN010008824.1, from coordinate 167,781 downwards.
CACCTCTGTCTGTCAGTGGATCACCAGCTTCCTGACAGACAGGCAGCAGCTAGTGAGGCTGGGCAAACTCACATCCAGGACTATCACCGTCAGCACTGGCGCCCCCCAGTGTTGCGTCCTCTCCCCACTGCTCTTCTCCCTCTACACCAACACCTGCCACCTATAAAGACCCCTCTGTCAAGCTCCTGAAGTTTTGCAGATGACACTACAGTCATCGGCCTGATCAAGGATGGAGACAAGTCTGCTTACAGACAGGAGGTTAAAGAGCTGGCTGTCTGGTGCCGTCTTAACAACCTGGAGCTTAACACGCTCAAAACTGTGGAGATGATCGTGGACTTCAGGAGAAAACCCCCTGCACTCCCCCCACTCACCATCATGGACAGCACTGTGACTGCAGTGGAGTCATTCAGGTTCCTGGGCACCACAATCTCTCAGGACCTGAAGTGGGACACTCACATAGACTCCATTGCAAAAAAGGCCCAGCAGAGGTTGTACTTCCTTCGCAAGCTGAGGAAATTCAACCTGCCACAGAAGCTGCTTAAACAGTTCTACTCTGCCATCATTGAGTCTGTCCTGTGTGCATCCATAACTGTCTGGTTTGGTTCAACTACAAAATCAGACATCAAGAGACTACAACAGACAGTCAGGACTGCTGAAAGGATTATTGGTGCCCCTCTGCCCAGCCTCCAAGATCTTTACATCTCCAGAGTGAGGAAAATGGCTAAAAAAAATCACCTTGGACCCCTCACACCCAGCCCACTCTCTCTTCGAACTGTTGCCTTCTGGTCGGCGCTACAGAGCACTGACCACCAGAACAGCAAGGCACAAGAACAGTTTTTTCCCACAGGATATACTCAGTCTTAACAATTAAGCTTTCAAAATTATACAACATAGTATATTTATATTAAACTGCACAATTTGTAAATAACATATCTATCTGCACACCAATAAACATATCTGTACATTTACCTAAACAATTAAAATTTTCCTATACTTCTATTTCTGTATATAGTACATTATTCAATTTTTTTTTTTTTTTTATTATATTAGTTTTATATTACATCCCTACTGTGTTATTCCTATGTATGTCTACACTATCATGTATGTCTGCACTATGTTTGTACTTTCTTCTACACTGGAAGCTCCTGTCGTCAAGTCAAATTCCTTGTGTGTGTAAACATACTTGGTAATAAAGCTCATTCTGATTCTGATTCATTCAGATTCTGATTCTATGGTAAACACCACAAGCGATAGTTCATGTAATAAGACCATCATTTCTGGCGTATTCACTGAGCTTCTCACAGTCTGAGCCGCCGTGGCCCCTCTCGCTAAATACCAGCGATAGGCATCTGTGGTTGCTCAGATATCTTAGACATGTAAATGTGAGCGGCAGAATTAAACTGATGAGGCAGAACACTTGTGTTTAGACTTGGTTTAGAGATTAGCATCTTCCTCAACACACCCCATCTTGCAGTAGCAAGAACATTGAACATACCACAAACACAGTTTTAGCCATAATTCTTCAAAAAACATTTGGTAATTCCATCAGTCAATGTCAAGCTTTATTTCAAAGTTAAGTTCACGTCGTACATATTCACGATACAATCATGTTTTGTTGTAATTGTACCACTTTCTTTGCATGTAACACTTGATGTTTTTTTTCTTCTCTGTGGATGTTTAGGAGCTGCTCAAAAGAACCCCAAAGAAACACAACGACAACTTGATGGTGCAGGAGTCACTGCAGGTGATGAAAGCCGTTTGCTCCAGTATTAATGAGGCCAAAAGGCAGATGGAGAAGCTGGAGGTGCTGGAAGACTGGCAGTCTCATATTGAGGGCTGGGAGGTAAACACACACATAAACATACACACGTCATGAGTTCTGTTGTTTCTAAACTATTAGTGGTACTTACTATGGCAAACTTGGTGATTTGAACAAACTCTTGACCCTTATCTATTGGTCGCCGTGATTTTGCCAAGTAAGACATGTTCCTGGATCAACATCTTTTGATGAAATATAGACTTAACCCAATCCCTACCCCTAAACCTAGCCTTACCCATAATTTATTTCTAAAATCAGAGGGAAATTATAGCTGATTAACAAGGGTGTAGAAGCACCTAATCCTGATTGTAAGCCTAAAACTGGCATTTCCAGAAAAGTTATCTCTCAGTTCTGATTGGTTTATTGGAATGATGTTCCAGGATCAACAAGGATGTTGATCCAGGGACATGTTGTACTTGGTCATATCACGCTCACCCTTATCTATTAGGGTTTGGTGTGTAACTCATCCTGCAAAGTTTGAGTTACAGACAAGAAAGATATCTTAATAATTTTAATACTTTTATTCAGCAAGAATGCATTAAATTGACAGCATAAAGACCTTCAATATTTCTATTTTAAATAAATGTTGTTCTTTTGAACTTCTATTCATCAAAGAAACATGAAAAAAAATCTATCATGGTTCCTACAAAACTTTCAAGCTTTACACTTTTGATTAATTTAAAGGGGTCATCGGATGCCCATTTTCCACAAGTTGATATGATTCTTTAGGGTCTTAATGAAAGTCTATAACATACTTTGGTTAAAATTTCTCAATGGTAGTGTAAAAAAACACCCTTTTTACCATGCCAAAAACAGCTCTTTTCAGAGCAAGCCGTTTTGTTGAATGTTGCTTTAAATGCTAATGAGCTCTGCTGACCCCACCCCTCTCTTCCGTGGAGTGACGAGCAGACTGTGAACTTTAGCCGCAAAACTTGCTAACTAGCACATATTAGGAAAAGCGATTTGCAAAGATTCATAAAAAACCCTTCTACTCAACTACTTCTGTAGATGAGGCTGGATCACGAATGATTTGCGCGAATATAGATGCATTTAGGCAGATCGGGGATCGGCGCATTCCCTTCAAAAACGAACGTAACATTAATCCTCTGCGTTTTCAGCGGCTCAGATGTCGGGAGTAACTAACGACTGCTATGTTCATTATTACATCTAACAACAAAACACCTCAATCGCTTAATAATCGGAGACATTCTTGTCTTCCCCCGCACCAGAGTCGACACAATGGCGGACTGATGAAAGCTCACTCAGGGCGGGTCTAAGGTAAGACGGCCTTGTCGATCAACTATCGTGGGAGGGGCCTGTGTAAAACTACGTCATTCTGACAGGAATCTCAAAACAGCCTGATTTGAGAAAGGGGATTTTAAATCATGGCTTGATGAAGAGATGTGTTTTTACTTTTCTAAGCAATCAGACTTATGATTTCTCTTGACAGATGCTTAAATGTGCAAAAATCCCATAGACTTTTTAAGTTTTAAGTATATTATGCTTACGAAGGCTAATTCAAAAATACAGTAAAACAGTGATATTGTAAAAATTATTACAATTTAAATTAAAACTTTTCTATTTTAATATATGTTAATATGTAATTTATGACTGTGATTAAAGCAGAATTTTCAGCATCATTACTCAGTCTTCAGTGTCACAAGATCCTTAAGAAATCATTCTAATACGCTGATTTGCTCTTCAAGAAACATTTTTTATTATTATAAATGTTGGAAAACATCTGTGCGCTTAATATTTTTGTGGAAACCATGATCCGTTTTTCAGAATTATTGAGGAATAGGAAAAGTTTCAAAAAGTTAATGAAATCTGTGGATGGCGCAGACCAATAGTTTTAACTCAATCTGATATAATCACATCTTCATTCACTTGGCACAGCTGATTGTTTTTTTTGTATCAGCAGCCAATGAGCTGCTGCTCTACATACAATTACTTGGCTAGTGCTTGCTGGCGCAGTTCAGAAACTTCCACCTTCCCCAGCTCCACCTGTATAGATCTGCTACGGGGTGATTCATGTATGCTAAATGGGGGTTATTCCGATTTTTTGTGAAGAGCAGTATGTTCATGCCCACAGGTGCATGTCTGTAGATGTATTGGCAGTAGGAAGTCTGGCAGCAGCAGCTGCATAGAAGATCTATTCCGTCAAGACCAAACACATTAACATTACCATGCTTAACACTCTGCAAGTGTTGTCATGACAGAACAGCATTTATTTAAAATAAAAAAAATTTGTAACATTATAAATGTCTTTGTCTTCCCTTTTGATCCGTTTAATGCTTACTAAATAAAACGTATTAAAAAACAATCATATTGACTAATCTTCTTCACCTGAGTTAGTTTGACATCAGAAGATAAGAGGCACCATCACCAACCCTCAAAACTCCATTCTTAATTTTGCCAGTGTCTTTGATGTAAAATATTGAAACCCTAAAATCTTTAGCCCTAATTGAACTTCATGCTTTTGTTCGTCCATTCTCTCAGCCTCCGTACAAACCCTCCCTCCACCCTCCAGCTCAGCTGAGTGCTCTTTAGACTACACCAGCACTGTCTGCTGTTTGCATCAATGCCTTTAATTAGACCCACTTTGTACGGTAGCAACCACTTAACCATAGCACGAGATTAACTCAGCCATTATTCATATTCAGATGGCAGATTAGAGCAGAAATACTTTCAAAAGTGCTCTATAAACTAACCACAAACTATATCTAACATGTGTTCTGCCCCCATCCCATCAAGTAACCAGCAGGTACCATTGACTGCAGTTTGAAACTCATTTATGCTCCAGACTTCCCTCTTAATAACGTGTGACTGGGCATGGGGCTGCTGGCCAAGGGTAACAATGGCGGTGATTGTGTGGGCAGTGCGGGTTCTGTGCTTGGGGTTTATGTAACGGACCTGTCCAGTGAGGTTTTATGTGAGCGGGGCGCTTGGTGGCTTTAGGGAAATATAGAAAGAGGTGAAATAATAGACACAGACATGGTGAACTCAAACTCATTAGGATGTAAAAGTCGACCAGGACATGAATTAGTTTAGACAATGGAGTGACTACTATAGTTAGTATAGGGGTCATCGGATGCAAAATTCACTTTACAAGTTGTTTGAACATAAATGTGTGCTGGAAGTGTGTGTACACATCCATCCTATAGTGAAAAATTCCACACCAGTTTTATTTTTTTTAAATCCCTATTTTAAAATCCCCATTCTCAAATCAGGCTGTTCTGAGATTCCTGTCAGAATGACGTAGTCCACAGGCCACTCCCACGATAGTTGATTGACAAGGGCGTCTTACCTTAGACCCGCCCCGAGTGAGCTGTCATCAGTCCGACATTGTGTTGACTCCGGTGCAGGGGAAGACAAGAACATCTCCGATTAAGCGATTGAGGTGTTTTGTTGTTGGATGTAATAATGAACATAGCAGTCGTCATTTACTCCCGACATCTAAGCCGTTGAAGACGCAGAGGATTACTTTCGCTTTTGAAGGGAATGCGCCCCCCGATCAACCTAAATGTGTCTATGTTCGCACGAATCATTCGTGATCCAGCTTCATCTACAGAAGAAGTGAGGATAAGGGTTTTTTTATGAATCTTTGCAAATCGCCTTTCCTAAATACATGTAGTTAACCAGTTTCTGGGAAGTTTACAGCCTGCTTCTCACACCCGGAAGAGAAGGGCGGGGTGAGCAGAGCTCATTAGCATTTAAAGCAACATGGACTCGAACAGCATGCTGAAAACAGAGCTGATTTTGACAGGGTAAAAAAGGTGTTTTTTACACTACCATTGGGAAATTTTAACCAAACTATGTTACAGGCATTTCATTAAGACCCTAAAGAATCAACTTGTGGAAAATTGGCATCCGATGACCCCTTTAAGTGGTAGTTCAAAAAAAACAAAAAGAAAATTGTCATGATATATGCATCCATATGGCTTTTCTTCAATAAAAGACAAAGGAGAGCTTAGCAAAATGTTTATGATAATCATTTATATTATTAATATATGTAATATATATACTACCATTCAAAGGTTTGGGTCTGGTTTTATTCTGATAGAAACTAAAGTGGTAGTTCACCTAAAACTGAATATTCTGTCATAATTGATTCACCCTCAAGTTGTACCAAACCTGTACGAGTTTCTTTCTTCTGTTGAACATAGAAGATATTTTGAATAATATGGGTAACCAAACAGTTCCGATATCTCTTAAAATAAAATTACTTATGTAGCAAGGATGAATGAAATGATTAAAAGTGAAAGTAAAGACATTTATAATTTTACAAAATAATTCTATTTCAAATAAATGTTTGTCTTTTGAACTCTCTAATCAAAGAATCCTCAAAAAATGTATTGCAGGTTCCACAAAAATGTTAAGTACCACAACATTGATAAAAATAAATGTTTCTTTAGTATCAAATCAGCATATTAGATTTTTTCTGAAGGATCATGTGACACCAAAGAGTGGAATAATCTCTGCTCAGCTTTGATATCACGGGAATAAATTACATTTTAAAAATATATTTAAATAAAATTTTTATTTAAAAATTTTGCTTTTACTTTATTTTTATCAAATAAATGCAGATTTGTGGACATAAGAGACTTCTTTCAAATAATCTTTAGACCCCAAACTTTAGAATTTTAGCTTATTTATCATAACATCACAATTTGTCATAACAACTCTCATAGAGTTTAGCATGATAATGTACATGACAATGTTAATATGTTTGGTCTTGGCGGAATAGATCTGATACACTGCTGCTGCTGTGGCAGAGCACTTGCTGTTTTGAGCATGTAAGAAATACTTCTGCTGAACATATAACATGAAATAACCCCCATATATAACATACATGAAATCACCCTGTAGCAGATCTATACAGGTGGAGCTGGGGAGGTGGAGGGTTTATGAAGCGTGCCGCAACTGCTAAAGCAAGCAATAGCCGAGTATCTGAATGTTGAGCAGCAGCTCATTGGCTGCTGATGTGAAAAAAACAAAAACAAAAATCAGCTGCGCCATGTGAATAATGATGTCACTATATCAGATTGAGTTGGAACCTATCAGACTGCGCCATCTAAAGTTTCATGACAGAACTTTGAATTAGTCTCATTTGCATATGCACATATTCAAATGTATCACATGAAAACCGTTAATGTTTGGAAGCACAGATGTTGAACTTGGTGTAACTATGAGTATTTTTCTCACAAAAGCCTAGCGTATGACGTCGGAACATTTGGGATGTAGGAATCTAATGGACTATGTTTACAATGCTTTTAGGGTGTTTTCTTTGTCATGGAGTTTAACAGACCCTGGTCACCATTCAATTTCATTGTATGGCTAGTTTTATGTTGCACAGAAGAAAGAAAATTATGTAGATAGAGTAAATAATGGCACTGCATTTTTATTTATTTTAATTATTTATTTGTTTATTTATTGGTGACTTCAACAGAGTCCAAAAGTCTGGGTTTTGTGAGTGTGGGTGTTGTTGATAGGACACTGTGGTAGGTGTGAGTCACTTTGGCATGGTGGCACTAGACTGAGTTAACTGTTGTGGTCAATGTGTTAACCACGAAAGTCTCTCTGCTGAGTGTTGAGTTTAACTGTCTCACGTACAACTTCCTGTTTCACTCAGATTTAGCCTCAACATTGTCTAATCTCAGAATGAACACTTCACAGCAGGCGCTAGATCTATTTTTAACCATATTTTGCAGATGGCGATACAGAGGACAGCATTTATGCTTACATCCTTTTGAATCTGTTTACCCATCTGCTTCATGAGTCACTGAGCCATATCGTATTCAAGAATGCAAGTAAATGAATTTGTAAGCAGTCCTAATAAGTTCAAGATTAAACAGCAATGATCGCAACTATTTTTACTTTTGAGTGGACTTTTGCATTTGATCTTAGCAGCCTTGCACGTGTCCTTGTGTTTTAAAAAGAAATTTCGCAAAGGCCATGTTGTTTTAGCATTCAGGGTGCGTGTTGAAATGATCCTAGCCAGGTTTCTATGTCCACATCAACCACTGTAAAAACATACCGCAGTATGAAAAACAGGCGGTCAGATTTTACGAGGGAAATATAGTGGAATGTTTTATAACAGACAGACATGGGTTTCGAAAATGATGACTGAATTTTGTTTTAAGATCTACAATTTCGCTGCGAGATTGTTTCTGTCTGTAACACATATCTGAGCCGTCACACCCTTCTGGTAGGCGAGAAATTATATACATTTGGTCTGTGTGGCCAGAGCTGTCACTTTAAGTTTCTCAGAGGACAACAATGCATATTATGGGGAAATTTCAGTGTACCATTTAGTCGTACACACTGTTCGAGTGCAGTGCAGTGACCATTCCAAAACCACTTTTATGAAGTACTCTGTGACCTTTTGGAAGCAGTTTCCAAATCTGTTTTAGCCTTCTGTGCTTCATCACTGGCCTTTTGCTTTCCAGTTACTTCATGTCCAGGAAACAAGGCTTTTGACGGGATGCACACGCACAACGAAAGCAAAGAATCCTAGATTTGCTTCGTAATCATGAACTTCAGCTCCTATTAAATGTGAAATACATCACTGCGTTAATATGTGTTCTGGATTTGGGGGAAGAGGAAGAGGTTGTCTGTTCTCACTGGCTGTGGGTGGAGATGGGATAAGAGAGTGGTTTTTCCACAGTCACACGGCTGGAAGCGGCTGGTTGCTCATTGTTGTTGACCTCCTGCACAGCTGTGTGTCCTTCACAGCAGGTCTTATGAAGCAGTGTTCATGAGACTCTACTGACCAAGAGCACTCTGGGAAACAAGACAAAGTGTGGGACAGAGCAGTATAAGGGATGGACCACTTGCACAAACAAATGAATGGAAGAAGTTATAACACTTAATATGGCAGCCGTAGGACACAGGAGAACATTTTTAGAAATTACTAGTGATAGTTCTGGAAATATCTTCTCTATTGTCCTTACCTCATCACAGACAGCTGAACAGAAATTCATCTTTTTTATTTGATTTTATTTATTAAAGAAAAAACATTTATTTCTGATGCAGAGAAACTAAAAAAAAAAAATAGAAACTATGTAGACTATGTTATTTTTCCTATGAATTTTTTGTGATATGGTGGGCCAAATCAAAGATCAACATGGGCCAACTTTGGCCCACGGGCCCTGGTTTGGGCATCTCTGATATAGACATATAAAAAAATAAAACCAATAAAATTACAAAAACTTTTACTAAAATTAAAGTGAAAACAGAAAATATGCCAATTAAATCTAATTCAAAATATTAACAAAAACTATAAACCCATCAATGGTACTAAAATAACATTGACTCTAACATCACAGACAGCTGGACTAAGATTAATTTATTTTATTTTGATGAAGAAAGCATTTAGATAAAAAAGTTTTCAATTAAATTTTATTTCTGCCACGTAACTTTTAATAATTTTTTTGTTTTGCTCTATTTTCCACTCTTAGGGCTCCAACATCACAGACAGCTGTACGGAGATGCTCATGCAGGGAGTTCTGCTGAAGATCTCTGCGGGGAACATCCAGGAACGTATCTTCTTCCTCTTTGACAACTTGCTGGTGTACTGTAAGAAGAAGAACAGGTGAGCTTTCACTTTCACCTGTCAAACCTTGCAGCTGCCAGCTGTGTTGGTTTTTAATGAGATAACAGAGAAGCTCAGAGTAATGGTTCTGTACTGGGCTCGGTTACAGGCGTTTGAAAAACAGTAAGACGGCCACTGAGGGTCCTCGTTACCTGTTCCGAGGCCGAATCAACACAGAGGTCATGGAGGTGGAGAATGTGGATGATGGAACAGGTGTGTTGTTTACTCAGCCTCATGTCATTACAAATCCATATCAGTGTTATTTTAGCATCATTGAGATGCTATTATAAGTGTTTATTAGTATTTGAATTTAGGTTGTTTTTGTTTTCTGTATTAATTTAAATTGTAGCTTAAAGTTTTAGTAATTGAGGTTGTGTTTTACCCTTTTATTAAGTTGTCGCTTTTGTCCGGTTTTAGTTTTAGGTTATTTTAGTACAAGGAAAATGATAATGGCTGCATTCTATTTCGTCTATTTATTCTTTCTATTCTTTCTATGCTATTCTATATAAACACACCCCCCCCCCACTGATTCCGAAATTATGTCAAAATAAATAAAGAAAACTATATTTTAAAACATTTGTAATGGATCTTGAGATGGATTTTTGTCATTTAGAGGATATAAATTAATGTTGAAATTCTACATTTAAGTTTACCGTTCACACACACAAACCACACACACAAACACACACACACACACACACACACACACATCTAATATATGATATATATTCATTTCGGGTTTTAGTTTTTAGTAATATTTAGTGTATTAGCTAGACTAAAATGAAAATGAGGGACTGTTGTAAATGAAAAGAAAGAAGTTAAATTTGTCAAATATTTAATTATTTCATATTTTTATTATTATTTAAAGATAAAGTACCTTTTTACTTAGTTTTAGTTAACTCTAATACTCCTGATAAGACTATTTTATACTCCATATGACTATTCTTTTTCTGTAAAACACAAAAGAAGGATTTTATCCGAATCCGTCTTTTCCGTATAATGAAAGTAAGTAGGTACTAGGGCTATTAAGCTTTAAAAGTGATAAAATACCACCATAAAAGTAGTTCATATAAGTAATGTGACAGCAAACACACTGTAATTGGCTTTAATGGAAATCCATCCATTAGTTTAAAAATAACTAAATAATCTTTACATCCTCAGGGGGAAACTATAATAAACTCTATAGCTCTGTAGCGCTTTATAGTTTCAAAGCATGTGGGGTAAGCGTTTAACTACTTTAACAGCTAAAGGTTAGAAAAATGCAATTTTCTGGGCAGGATGACAAGTGCTTGGAGCCCGGTGACTGGATGAACTCTTGAGTGGAGTGTGTTTTGGCGATGGAGTGGCCCTGATTATCAGTTATATTTGTAGAAGCAATCATTTGCTCCCTGGCGGACCTAATATCTGGCTGCTCTGAAGATGGATGGGTTTCAGTCCATGGAATCTAAACAAAGCCAACACTGCCGCATTTGCTTGTGGGTGTTTTCCCATTCTCCCCAATGTCTCCGTGTAAAATCCAGACATAGACTATTATTTGCGTGTAATGAAAGCCATTGATGGAGACTTCCTGTGCGTGGCTGTAAAAGTGCACTCTAAGTTATAGATGGAGAGTTTCTCTTTGATTTGCATTTCAATTGTTTAAATGAAAGAAAGAATGTTCAGGTAAAAGCTTGTAGCTTTCTATTATAATTAGTTAAAAAACTGCAAGGGCTAATGAAGCGGTTTTAAAACTGATGGGTCTTTGTATGAAAGTTAAGAGCTATTTGGAAATTGATTCGGTTAAATTAAAGGAAGATGCTGCCTATGGCGGCGTTATCTTACCAGCGGTCGTACAGATGGATGCCTGTAATTTATCCAATTCCTGTGCTGAATTGAGAGGCGTAATCATTGCAACACACAGGCCGTTCACGGGGGAAGGAAACACAGGCGCCCAGATTGACTGATTATGGTGCGAACGAACGGCCCATTTCTAATGCATGAGAAAAGAAACTGATTAATGCATCTCACCTTATTTGTTTTTTTGCTGAGGTTTTTGTTCGCATATGGTTTTCCCGAGTTTATACTCTGCTCAATCTTGCTTTGTAGGGTGTCCAACGATTATTGCGTAATCATCATCCAAATAAGGGAGTTTTAAGCGAATGTAGTCTACCTTTTTGAAACCGCAGTGTTACCTGAGCTTTTCAAATGAACTCGTGAACTACATGTGAGTGCATTAACATGATGTTAACGTGCATTGTTTCACGTAATGTAAATGCACAGTTGCATTATTGTGAATTTATCTTTTCTTAATCATGTGTAAAAACTGCAGACGCTTTTGGACAGAATTAAAGTAATACACATAACATTTAAAGATTCAACACATTTATAATAAATAATAATAATCTGTATAAATTTATTGAAATTTAAATGATTATAGATATATTATATAGAATAGATATATAATAGAATACCAACAATAATAAATTATTCATAATAATAATATTATTCTGTTGAATGTGATTCACATGATATTACCATCATTGTTATTAAATATTGCAAATATTTGGGGCATTTACGGTTAGACCTACTTAAAAGCATTATATATATAATATATATATATTAATATATTATATATATAAATTTATATTATATAAATTTTTAATCTGATTAATCACGCGAGTAACGGCACACTTCATGAAATTAAGCTTGGACCATTTTATCTTGTTTCAAATGTTTTTTTTGTCATAATTTGCTATATCCAGCAAAGTAAACCAAAAGACTGAAGGGTGATTCTCAAAAATCTATATTTTCTGCAAGCTTTTTTCAAGATAAATTTAGATATCTTTCCAAAAAAGGACACTTAGAAACTCCAAATGGACACCAAATAACCAAATTATATAAGAAGCACATATAAGCACATATGAAAGAAAAAAAAAATCAGAATTTAATAGTATGTGTACAGTGCAACAGCAAAGAGCTTTTTAACATTTTAGAGAAGCCAAGTTGCGATACCGAACAGGAAGGACCACATGGAAATGCGAAAGAAAAAAAAAACAATCGCCTGCTGACTGCATATATCTAAGGATCCATTCCATATAACTCCCGGCACAGCAACAAAAAACAAAAATGACCAAAACTAAAACATTATCGTGAATGTGTGTGGAAACAACGTGAATGTATGGAAATGTTTGTGCCTGTGCATAAATACAATGTGCAATCAGTGCGTCAAGAGCTCTCATACAAGCATTATTATAACGGACTTGCGTGTGCTTACTGTACGACTCCTGTATGCCACGGCAATCGTCTTTACCTTGATTGCAGTCTTCATCCATCAAAACTTTACTAGCGAGACTGATTATCAAGTCGAGAAAACGTAGTTTGCGTTTCATCTTGCCATACAGCGGTGGGATGTGTTGACAATCTGTTCAGTCTGTACTTCACACAGCGCGTGTGATGTGTGAGGGCTCGTGCTCTTCACAGACAATCACAGAATATGACAGAGCTTGTGTTTTAAAGCCAAACACACTGGAATGAATAATTCACTTAAAACGCAACACGAGTCTCTGTTCTCTCTGCAGTCTCTGATGTAATCAGCCTGGTTTCCTTTATAAAAATTTTTTTTTTTTTTTTTTTTTATTGTCATTATTGAGCGCATGTTTTGGACGGATTGTTTGAATGCATTCGCTTACTGGATCATTGGACTGAAAACTTTCCCGGAGCTTAGCAGCTTAAAATGATCTGATCGCAAGCAGAGTAGCAAAATTGGGTTAAAGGGTTAGAATAGAAATTGTGCTTCAGTAATTTTGTGTTAATTGCGTAAAATTATTTTAACGCGTTAAGGATTGTAAAATTAATCGCATGCGTTAACGCGCGTGAACGATGACACGCCCTATATATATATATATATATCTATATATATATTTATCGTAAATATATATATATATATACGTACTTTATAATAAAGTAAGATTCTTTTAATAATTGCTTTTATTTAACAATATCCGCAGCACAAAATCCATGATCCTGACAACTCATTTGTGGTCTAAAGCATAGAGCTGTACAATGTAGAGAAGTACTTATCCAAAAACAATGCATGAAAACTATTAAGAAACCACCACACACGGTATTGTTTGAAAGTTGCAAAAAAGTTCTAAAGGTTTTTGTTCCTCTGAGACATTGATGCAATCAGTGCTTCAAGATGGGTTTTAATTCCTGCCTGTTCTTCAGGACTGTTCAAATAGCATGTCGATTCTTCACGGCCTTGTAATTAGAGCAATCGATTCGTCGCCTGCCTGTGATCCATTTCATTCATGGGCTATTTTGTTTGTTGCCTGTTTCATGTGGGAATGTTTCATTTGCTCTGAACTTTACTGTTCTCTTGGGCTGTTCACACTGCTTTGTTTATGGCCAAGAACATCCATTTTGTCATCTGGGCCGCTTTGATAGATAGCCTGGCATACAAATGTGGCGGGAAGGCAAGAATGCAAAACGGAGAACATTGCTGGTCATGCCACATGTAGACAAACGGGCCACACAGACAAAAGAAAATATGTTTTGGAAAATCCAAGGAAGTGGCCTGGGAGGGCTATAAAAGGCACCTCTGACAGGCAGACATTGATTACTTGTCAGTGTTTTTCCTCAGCGGATTACCACAGCAGCGGGAACATCGTGAACAACGGCTGGAAGATCCACAACACAGCGAAGAACAAGTGGTTTGTCTGCATGGCGAAGACGCCGGAGGAGAAGCAGGAGTGGCTGGAGGCCATTTTAAAAGAGAGAGAAAGACGAAAAAGTGAGTAGTGATGTAATATTACCTGCTGAAAAAAAAGAAGAAAATTACAATACGGCTCATTAAGTGTACTGTGAGGGAACAGAAGCCTTAATTTGTAATGTAATGGTCAGATTTTGCTGTACGATATTAAAAAGTTTGTAATTGTGGCATTTTTTGTCATTATTATTAAATATTTTATTATTATAATGTGTGTTTTTGTTTATTATATTATATTATATTATATTATGTAATTGTATTGTATTATATCACAGAGAAACAAGTAATTTTAAACAACTTATAATTTGTAACAAGAAATATTTGACACAGTAATCCTAAAATTAAAATGTAATTCAATATAAAAATTAATTTCAAAATATCTATATATTAGAATATTTTTACAATTTTTAATTTGAGATTTAATGGTAGATTTTGCGTAACATATATAATGTAATTGTAAGTGTTCATTTTTTGTATTAATTATTCAATAGGTTGTTGATAATGTCTTTTTCTATATAATATTGTTATTTGTAATTATTAGTTGTATATAAACATCTAAACAAACGGAATATCTAAACAAATAAAAATTTGTAACAATAATATATTGACATCATTGAATCCCAAACTTTAATGTAGAATCAAATAAAGAAATATATATTAAATAATCATCTATCATAGAATACCTCGTAGTAGCTATCTTTTTATAAAGTAATTTTAAGGTCAGCATCGCCAATACTGATACTGATACCTCTAATAAATATTATATATATATATGGTAACATTTACAATAAGGTTCCAGTTGTTAACATTATTTAACTACATTAGTTAACATTAACTAAAATATATACACACTATATACACAACACATGTACATACACTGTGCTAAATAGACAGCACATACACACATACAATCTGTGTAATTCTGTTCAGACAGTGCAATCTCTCGTTTGCTTTTGCAGCATTGAGACTGGGCATGGAGCAGGACACCTGGGTGATGATATCTGAGAAAGGCGAGAAGCTTTATAACCTCATGAGTAAACAGGGCCACCTCATTAAGGACCGCAAGCGCAAACTCACCACCTTCCCCAAGTGCTTCCTTGGAAGGTAGGTCAGCGAGAGCCATCTCTCTGTGGTCTGTCTGTGTGGATAATGACTGTGATAGACTCCAGGAGAGATTACGCTGGGGGTCATGACCTGTAGTATCATGGGAGTGCGAGTGACATGCTGAGAATGAGAGTGTGTAGCTGTAGAAGTGACTGTAGTGACCGGAGTACATAACATTTCATGAACATCATAAATAACAGAGCAGTGCAGTATAATGGAGTTAGAGATGGACAGCATTCGGGTGAACAGATCTCAGGCTACTGTACATGATGAATAGATCTCAAACACTAAGTCGGGATCGTTTTTATTACCCGTCCATTTCTGTGCTTTTAAATCTGTCCTTTTCTGTAGAGTCCATCTGTCTTTTGTTTTTTCTTTTCTTTTCCTTGAAGAATTTGATTTATGTGCTAAAGAAATAGCTTCTAGGTCCTTTTTTTTGGTTGTGAATCTTCTTTTAAGAGCACTGGTTGAATGTGTTTGTACCTGCTTTTTATTTAGCAGTGTAAATCTGGTCTGTTTTAAATGGTACCCAGAGTTCCCTGCACCACTCAGTTTGTTTTTAAACTGTGTTCAAAAACACCACAGAGGTAACTAGCATACACTTAAAAAAAAATGCTGGGTTAAAAACAACCCAACTTGGGTTATTTGGCAACCCAGCGCTGGGTAAATATTGGACAGAACACATGCTGGGTTATTTTGACCCAGCTGGTTGGGTTAAACGTTTTTACCCAACATACTGGGTTGTTTTATTTAAGTCAACTATTGTTTAAAAAATATTATATTGCTGGCTTAAAATGGGCTGGAAATTAAACAATCACACAGAATTACTAGAGGCAACAGCAATAATCAAAAGAAGAAAATTTATTATTAGGCAAGAACACATGGACAAAATACATGACAAATTGAATTTATTTGGTGAATAGTTTACAATATCACATACATTTAAACTCGTTTAACAAGCATTTTAGACATAAAAATGTAACATTTAAAAGTAGTGATTTAATTTAAAGGTGCAGTGTGTAATATTTAGGAGGATCTATTGATAGAAATGCAATATAATATACATAACTATGCTTTCAGATGTGTATAAAGACCTTACACAATTAACCGTTATGTTTTTATTAACTTAGAATGAGCAATTTATATCTAAATACATCGCGGGTCCCCTTACATGGAAGTCACCACCATGTTTGTACAATAGCCCTTAAAGGACAGAACGCATTTCGTCACTATGTTGTTCTTGCGAATAAAACACTGAAACAATGATGAACAAGTACATTAATATTCGCAATAACATCGATTTATTAAATTAAGTAAATATAATTATTTAATTTACCTTTGTAAAGAAATCTCATTGCTCTCTCTGCTGTCTTTACCGACGACATCTTAGTCCTGTATCGGCCACCATAGCTTCTCTAAAGTGAGGGTGCGCGTGGGTACGGAGCCGTGGTTGCATTCACATATCCTCACCACTAATATTTACAACACTGCCACCTTAATATTAAAGGCGCGCAGTCCTGTACCATCCTTTTTTTTGTGTTAAATTAAAGGTGCAATAGTTGATTGTCTTCAGAAACATTTTTTGTTATGCTGGTTTAAAGTCTCTTCACATCCCGATAGCAGTTATTAAGTTAAGTGGTCTAAATGTATTAGTCTGTATTTATGTATTCTGTGGAAGGCGTAGGATCAATAAATGTTTGTCCAATCAAAACGCTCGGTTTGAGCGTTTTAATTGGCTTTCCTACCGGCCTGTCAACTTACAGTATGTATTAGCATACCTCTGTGCACCCGGTTCGCGCAGATAGGATACGTCATCAGCGTGTTCACGTACGCTGTGCAGACAGAGCTGGAATGGCAGACAAACATCAACAACCAATCTTCCTTCCTGGTATTGTAGTAATTTTAAAGATTTCTCACCGGTGAATGACACACGATGTTAGCCCAGCGTTTATCCAGTCCTCGCAGCCAGCTCATTAAAATTGAGCTACGTTACATGAACTTGTCTGATCGATATGAATCCTACCCGTGTTCATTTGCTCCCTACTCCGCTGAGCCAGGGAAATCCGTTGAGTTTACTTCACCTTCGGAACATGGGCTGGAATTTTGAACCTGCTGATGTAGCCTATTGTAGTACTTTTGTCCCTCCGTCTGTGAGCGTAAATGCGTCAGGGGCGTGGCTTTGGACAGGCAATTGCAGGGAGGGTGGACGTTCGCTTTTCAGTGCTATCAGGCTAATAGTTAGCATTCTTCCAAGGAATCTCACGTACTGCTCTAACCTTTACAAAATGTATATAATAAGCGAGTATATGAATCCATTTTCAAAACCGTGTTTTTGGCTTATAATAAATCATTACGGTACACCTATAATAAGTGTTTATATTCAGACTATTTTAGGAGTGGTTCGATAGGTACCGCTGCGGAGTAGCCCAGTACCTGCGTGATTCGTCATAGACATAAACAGAGAGAAGTAGCTCCGGCTACAATGTTCCTCTGCTAGACGCACACAGTTCTGTTTATTAACCGCTAGAGTAACCGCCAAAAGTTACGGACTGCAGCTTTAAAAAATTGTCTTTAGTAAAAGTTACATCCACATTACTCCAGTCTTCAGTGTCACATGATCCTTCAGAAATCATTCTAATATAATGATTTGGTGCTCAAGAAACAATTAATTCTTATTATCAATACTGTAAACAGTTGTGCTACTTGATAATTTTGTTTAAACTGTGAGATAAATTTTTTCAGGACTTTTCAGAACAGCATTTATTTGAAAGAAATCTTCAGTAACATTATAAATGTACTGTCACTTTTGATTAATTTATTGTGTCCTTGCTGAATAAAATAGTACACACACACACACACACACACATATATACACGTACACCACTTTTGCATTGTTAACCCCAAATTACACTGTGATGCAATGCAGTGCTAGATTGTAACATGAAATTGTTTTAGATCCACCACCAACATAACTATACCTCAATGCTGTCTCATTAAATATTCATGATGTGTCTTAACAATACCTTACAGCACAGTGGATTTTTAAACCAGTCGCAAAAATTTTATTCTGGTCACCCATCATTTTCATATTTAGACAAGCAGGTATTAAAACAAATCAATTATTAACCTCATATATATGCAAATAAGAATATTAACCCAGAGATTTCAGATGAAACCTTATAACCTGACTACTCAGGATTAAGAACTAAACCAGGGAAATGTGAAACAAAATAACCCAGGATTATGTTAACCTAGGGTTTGGAATATTAATTTACCATGTTTTTTTTCAACGATTTAGTAACCACAAGGTAGTTTTCTGTACGAGTTATCATTGTTTTAGTAAGTTTGATCTGATGGAAATATTGACGCCTACCTTTGAAGATGTAAGTGTGAACATCTGCAGTCTGCATTACGCTGAAGCACCCAGACCAGAAAATATAAAGGAGATTGTTCCAAGATGTGTTGGATTTTTCCTGCTCTGATCTCTTTTGCTTTAAGTGTGGTTGGGAAATCCTTAGGCTGGGCTCAGATTAACTCAGCTCGACTGGCAATCCAGAAGTGTCTGTAGCTGGCATTCATAATTTAAACCCTTTGAGATGTCAATATGATAACCTCATTGTTCGCAAACAAGACTTTCACTCTTTAAAATATCATTTTAGGTTGGAATTTGCCTGTTCAAAGGAGATTATAATAAAAAAGCCTCCTCAAAGAACAACTGCTTATAGTTGTGGCCAGATCATTTTGTAAATAGATTTAGGGGTACAACTTTTTTCCCCCAGCGTTTCCAGACAGCACACAGACAGCGAGGTCTGGAGCGGGAATGGATTCATTAAGGATAGAGATCACAGACAGCAGATAATGTTCATGAGCGGGTGGTTTGTGCGTCTCAGAAAGCCAGATGGACTTAATAAACATATGACAGCAGAACCTGTGAAAATATCTCTCTCTGGGTGAGCGTGCTGAAACACTGTGGTGATCTGGCCACCGGTTTGTGTTACTATTTTAACATGTGATTCACAGCCAGTAGTATTTTTGATCAATCTCATCTCTGTTTGCTTCATGCATCTCTATGCCTCAACTATTTTAATTCTGCTCTGCTTTCATATAGTTCTCCCCTTGCAATAAGTGTCTCTCCCTTTGCTTTATGTGCTAAATTTACATGTTAAACTCTGAGTATTGAATTTGCAGCAAAGGTTAGCTCTTAATTAATAACGAGACTTAATTAAAACACTTGCTTTAAGGATATTGTAACACTTTATGGACTTTTGTGTTTGTTTTCATTTCATCCCTCGTGTTTTTTGACCTAGTTTCTGTCTCCCGTTGTGATTGGTTGTTCTCATTCATGCCCTCATGTTCAGGTGTTTCGTGTCAATTATCCTCATTAAGTTCCCCATATAAATTGCATTCTGTTCAGTGTTTGGTTGTCCGGTCTTGTCGATGTGTACGTGTGTTTTCGGCCTTCTTTCTATGGATTACGCCTATGTGGCTTATTAAAGACTGTGTATCATAATCTTCTTTGTCTTTGTGTGTTCCCTCATTGTTCACTATATTTAGTTAAACTCCATTTTTTTTAGAACAAGCTGTTCAAATAAATAGTTTTTTTTTCTCATTCAGGACTAGCATATAGCATTTGGCAGATGCTTTTATCCAAACCAAATTACAATGCATTCACATTTATTAGTATTTGTGTCTAGGCATTCATGATTCATTGATGGATTGATTTCAGTATTAGTCACAGTATTGGATATTTATCAGTTGGTGTTTATTATTTAAATATGGACTCTAGTTTCCCCTAGTAAAAAAACTGTGCCATAATTAATTTTAAATACATATATTTCATATTAAGTATACTTCAAATCCATTAACATTTATTGACATGTGACTTAAGACTTACTGATATAAAATTATAATTGCACTTTAATTGAAGTATTTCTTTATTGCACAATGCAAATTTCTTAATATTATGCCTAAAATGTGTTTGATTATCACTACTGTATGATCTCTGTATATCCGTCTTTAAATGCAAGATATTTAAAGTATACCTGAACTATATTTGCTATAGTTCCACTTTAGCACAATCAAATGTACAGGTGCATCTCCATAAATTAGAATGTCGTGGAAAAGTTCATTTATTTCAGTAATTCAACTCAAATTGTGAAATTCGTTTTTTAAATAAATTCAATGCACACAGACTGTTTAAGTAGTTTAAGTCTTTGGTTCTTTTTATTGTGATGATTTTGGCTCACATTTAACATTTAGTTACATGTGTCCTTGAGCTACTGGAACATCTGTATTTCTTGATTAAAAACCTGCTGTCTGAAATTAGTTTCAATAATACCGTGGTTTTATATCCAGTTCAATTATGCAGAAATGCAGGTAACAACTTTAAAGCAATTACCAAAGTGACAGCAGACTGACAAACCCTGCATTATTTCTTGTCTTTTCACTATTTCTCTTTCAATCATTGAATCTAATAATTCTGTCACAGGCACTGTGCTGATGTTATGCTCTACATTTGTACATTCTGTCTTGTGTTCATCTTCCTTTATTCATTTCGTTCACTGTCATTTTCTTTTTCTGTTTCTATCTCTCCATATCATTAATCCAGTCAGCGAAAAAGCATTATCCGAACTTAAATGGTTATAATTTATGAACATTTTGGAATACAGACCTAAGGTTGGCCTCTTTTTATACAAATTCTATCTCCTAAAACCTCAGAGGTCTGCTGGAGTCTGAGATGTTTCTCATGCTGTATCACCATTGGGTTCCATAAACTCTGGGAAGAGATGCAGGATTACACTGGTGGAGCTTGGCATGTTCGTTTTGGTTTTGCGGAGAGGTGGGGAGGGAGTGGTGGGAGTGGAATCAGATATCCTCCACTGAGACAGTGGCTTTACCCAGCAAAATTACTAAATTATACAGGGCAGTCAGTTTAGCTTTATCGGGAGAAAAAGACTGACTTAAGAAACCAGAGAAAGATTGAAAAAGAGTAGGAGAGAAATAGAAAAGGAGTAAATCTTTTTTTATTCTAATCTCTGCATTGTTAAGGGGATCAATGAATGGATTGATAGATAGATGGATCGATAGATGGGTAGATGCTGGATAGTAAATAGATGAGTAGAAGAAAGAAAGAAAGAAAGAAAGAAAGGAAAAGTGATCAGACTTATACTCCACCTCACTGCACAAGAAGACTATTAATTATCGAGCTCGTCTCTGTGGTGTGATCACTCAGTTTTAATGGATTTTGTTGACAGTCATTCATATAATTTATGGGTCCCTCTTTGTTTGTCCTCACATTATTTATATGTCCTCCATCTCTCTTTTCTTAGTGAGTTTGTGTCTTGGCTGATGGAGATCGGAGAGACCAATAACCCAGAGGAAGGGGTTCATTTGGGCCAGGCTCTCCTGGAAAACGGCATCATACACCACGGTTAGTAATATTTCCACTCTATTGATCTTTTACTAACATATTCTGACTTTCTGTGTGTCAGTACTGGCTAAAATTTTTACAGTGACTTTGTTATATAACTGGGGTTTGTGAACTAATAATTATTTAATAATTAAGTTATAAAGACGTTAAATTGAAATTAATAATAAAAAATAAAAGTAATCATAATAAAACATTTATTATGAAAGAAAACCTATGTATCATGTGACCAGTAGCAGACATCAGAAAACTGTGAACATGTGAATGTATTGTTAAATTATTAAAATATCAACTTAAAATTTCAGAGGGTACTTCAAGTAAACATTTTAGTTCAAAGGAATTAATCTGACAAATATGTTTGGAAATTTGTGCTGAATACAAAGCGTTGACTTAATTAAATAGAATTAGAGAGAAAACAAAACATTTCTGTCAATGTTTTTACTCGCCCTCATATCTTTCCAATCCTGTATCACCTTCTTCTGTGCAACACAAATTATGTTTTGAAAAATGGCTCAGTGTTTATTGATCTATGAAATCAAAGTCAATAGAGTCCAGTGCTGTTTTGTGACTCACTGACTTAGATTGTATGGACAAACCTTAAAAACTACATTCTTTAAAATATAATCTTTTGTAATCTGCATAAGAGGAAAGGTCATACAGGTTTGAAATGAGTGAATAAAGTATGACTGAAATTTAATATATTTTGCCTTGGTTATAATAATACTGTATGAATTAGAGGGATAGATAAGAGTCAGATAGCAAATGATAAAAAACAATACAGACAAAACTTTTAAAACATATGCAAATCTTATAAATATGAAAAAAGGCAATACATCTTATTGAACTAAAGGCTGTTTGCTATCAGTCAAAACGAGTAGATAGACATTTATTTCATGCATGTCTAGCTCAAATAATCAGTTGAATTTTCATCAACACCGTTTGTGCACTGTTAATATATTAAAGGGATTGTCCACCCAAAAATTAAATTCTGTCATTATTTACTTCTCCTCATGTCTTTCCAAACCTGTATTCAAAAGAATGTTGGTAACCAAACAGTTTTGGGTCCCTTTGACTTCTATTGTCTTTTATTTCTTTTTTTGTCCATATGGAAGTCAAAAGCATTTGGTGATCAACAATCTTCAAAATATATTTGTATGTATTAAACAGAAAAAAAAAGTTTGGAATGATATGAGGGAAAGTAAATGATGACAGAATTTTCATTTTAGGGTGAACTATCCGTTTAATGCAGATGGCTGATTAGACAAATAGCTCTCTTAATATTTCAAGAGCCCTGACATCATTGTTCTCAAGCCCTGAGGAATTCTGGGAGCGTCCAAGAGCAGATGGCTTTTTATAACTTTGTCTATGTTTATATAAAGTGTTACAAATATGCATCCCTTCACACCCTGCTGTTTGTTTAATACTGAGGGAAATGGCTGGTCTTCTGTCTGCTATTTCTTTTGTCATTTGTTTGGGGGGCGGGGTCCAATTCTGCTTAATGCATGCTCACCGTATGGACTAGTTTTTTCCCTAAAGGAGACTGACTGGCTTTGAGCCAGGACTTCATGCTAAATCACTTTTCACTTCACCGCTTCCTAACAGGGAGAAATACATTTGAGCATTAGGGCCCTCTGTCCACTCGCTCGCATTTACAGCTTTGGTGAGAAAGATCTTTAAGCCTTTGCTGAGTGTTCGCTGAGGAGGATGAATTAATTTGGCAGAAACAGCAGGATTACTTTTCATAAGCATGTTAGTGTTACTTGCATTTGTGCTTACATGGAGCTGAAAGACTCTAAATTCCATTGAAAGATTCTGAAGGTCTTAAAGTATTTTTTTTTTTTTTTTTTTTTGTAGCCTTTTGTGTCATTGTAAAACTTTTTAATACTAACAAAGATATTCAATCAGCCTCATTGTGTAGAATTTCTGTTGCCTTGCACATGCAAAATGAATCCAAATAGAGTATAAGCCATGCGTTTTAAATCTTTACATTACACTCTAAAAAATGCTGGGTTGTTTCAACCCAACTTTGGGTCAAATATGGATTAACCCAACTTTTGGGTTAAAAATGTAATGTAAAAATTAAACCCAACGGTTGGGTTAGTCCATATTTGACACAAAGTTGGGTTGAAACAACCCAACATTTCTTAGAGTGTAGCATATGTTAATGTGTATTTATTTGTAATGAATTGCTATTACAATGCAAAAGAAAAATAATAACAAATAATATAATATAATAATAAAAAATCGTTACTCACCTTTGGCAAATATGTTTAAAATTACAAAATGAGTCCAGTCATATCAGTAGCCTTATAAAAGCTGTTTTATTCTTCATAAAGCAGGCTACCACATCATTTTGAGATCACATGACCAGCTGAATAATTCTCTACTGTATGCTTCATCTGCATAACTCCCCTTTAATTGGACAATTGTAATAGTGGAATTAACTACAGCTCGAAATAACTACTATTTTAATCAATTTTAAATTTTAGTAAATTGAAATCTAAACTGAATATATTACACTGTGTATAAAAAAGGGTTACAAATTATTTTTAAAAAGTGTTCACAAAACTTTTTATCTACTATGTAATTATTTTTGAGAGTGCTTGTAAATTAACTTTATCAGTATAGTTATAGCATATATAGTTAGTTTATCATAACTATATATGCTAATATAGTTGGTAATATTTCCTTTTATTTATATACTTAACTCTCCCATTTGGGGTTTTTCCAGTTTAGAAGTTTCTGAAAATTTATTATTTATTTTTTTTGCTCCCTAAAGCTGCATTTATTTGATCAAATACAATAAAAACAGTAATATTATGGAATAGTATTACAATTTAAAATAACAATTTTCTATTGCAATACACTTTAAAATGTAATTTTTTCCTGTGATATCAAAGCTGAATTTTCAGCATTGTTACTCCAGTCTTCAGTGCCTCATGATCTTTCAGAAATCATTCTAATATGCTGATTTGCTGCTCAAGAAACATTTCTTATATTAAAAACAATATTTTTGTGGAAACCATGATACATTTGATCTATCAGGATTCTGTGATGAATAGGGCATTCAAAAGAACAGCATTTATTTGAAATTGAAAAATTGTAACACTGTAAAAAACGGGCACTTTTGATCAAATTTCATGCTTCCTTGCTAAATAAAAGTATTGATTTCTTTTGAAAAAAATTGCACTGACCCCAAACTATTAAACAGTAGTGAAAATGTAAATTTATGTGGATACATTTTGTTCTAGCCTTAATTTAATCTCCACACTCTTAAACTTATTTCAGTCACAGACAAGCACCAGTTTAAGCCGGAGCCAGTGCTCTATAGGTTCCGCTATGATGACGGCACATACCACCCTCGCAGCGACATGCAGGATGTCATCTCCAAGGTAACTCAAGCAGCCATGCTCTACTAAATGGCCGCTTTCCCTCTGTCACTTTCTGCCCTTTGGTAAAGTTTGGCATACAATAACAGATGTCCTTCTTCCCCTCAGGGTGTGAGGCTGTTCTGCAGACTCCATAGTTTATTCACACCGGTGATCAGGTAAGGAGCCAGTAGCTTAGTTCCACCTCATTACAGCTGTCTCTAGTCACACCAGCTCTTCCAGGTGCATTCGCAGCCCTGTCGCATCTCCTTCCGCTCTAAAGATAGCACCTATAGGAAAAAACTAGAGGCTGATTATAGTGATAAAAATCGGGTTTTATCCATAATTAGTTCAGTTATTTATACTTTTATGCATGTTTAAGCTCCTA
The DNA here is from genome assembly GCA_018155175.1 of Sinocyclocheilus anophthalmus. Classification (NCBI taxonomy): domain Eukaryota; kingdom Metazoa; phylum Chordata; class Actinopteri; order Cypriniformes; family Cyprinidae; genus Sinocyclocheilus; species Sinocyclocheilus anophthalmus. The sequence goes on along the minus strand of JADLZN010008824.1, from coordinate 142,334 downwards.
ACAAGATAATTTTGTAGCCATTGTCTTATTTTAATGCATGGAGTTAAACACAATGTTGTGTCATGCTCCTATGTGAGTAATCAGAGTGGAAGCCCTAAATGTGAAACAGGTGCATTCCGAGATTTTGGCAGCTGACAGACCACAGGACATTAAATTCTGCAAGCTAATGGACTCTGAGGGCACGTTTTCTTGTTCAGATGATCAGATGGATCCATTTTCCAATTTTCTGCTAAATTCTACTATAGTTGTTGAAGGCCTGTTGGGTTGTACTGTGTGTGTGTGTGTGTGTGCGCGCGCGTACGTGTGAGTGAGTGTGTGTGTGTAGATATATGTATATATATATTATATATCGTACAGATGGACAATGTGAAACAAAGGAATGGTAGAATATACTATTTGCAATTATAAAATGGTAATATATTTTAATTTGAAATATTTTAACAAACTTTTGAGTAGTGCACTAAAATCTGAAATTTAAATATAATATGGTAAATATAATTTATAGAATATATAAATTCATGGATCAAAATAAAACTCGAAATATCACTAGAAACCCCACTACATTTTTATGTGTATTTAGCCCTATTTCGACAGTAATTGTATGTAAAGGGGATGTAAGATAATTTCCGTATTTACAGGGGCTAGTAATTTTATTGCCATCTGAATCCAGAAGATCCATGTTTTTCTCCCACCACATGAATAAAAATTCCTGGCCGAATAACCTACTGTTTTTTTTGACAAATACCAAAGTCGTGTAGAAATTTGATTTGCCATCCAAATCCACATGTCTGAGTTTACAAGGAGGGATTAATTAAAAAATTGTTTTGTTAATCCCATAAGGTGTTGTGCTTTGCGGTAATGTGCACACATTTTAAATATGAACACTTTTGTTACTGAAATGCTGAAAACTTTTACAATAGTTCTATTATGTCAATAAATGGCCAATATTATGGGGTGCAGTACATTTTTGCATGACTGATTATTTTACTAGTCAAACAAGTTAACGTCCACACACTGTGAAAAATGACCGTGAATTTAACAGTAAAAGACTGTAAAAATGCTACAGTAAAAACCTGTTAAATGGTTAACGGTAAATTCCCCTACTATATACGGTGAAAAACTGTATTGGACACTACATGTATTGGACATTACTTTTACGGTAGTATACTGTTTTTGGAAGTGAAAAAGACCGTATAATTTACAGTGAATAACCGTAGATTTACATTCCCAGAATTCTCTGCATTACATTTCAACTTTAATGTTTTTTTTGTTGAAATAACTATGTTTCTTCTTAGTTTTTTCTTATCAGTTTTGTATATTAGGGTTGTGTGTTACACCTAATGTTGTTAAATGAATGTTTATTGCATTATTTCAGTTTCATGTGTGTTACCATGATGGTGTTTAGTGTTTGTGTGAATGACACTGTGCACCTTCTATATATGTTATTATTTAAAAGCTGCTTGTGATGGGCTTCATCACCACCTGCATTTGGTGGTTATCAGTGTATTACAAAGGTACAAAACAGATTTCAGTACTTCAATAGGTTGGTATATTAACATTATATCAGTTAATGAAATTACGGTATTTAACTGTAAATGTAAGTTAAAACCGTAAAACCTAGCACGTTGCTACTGTATTTTTTATGGTAAAATTCCAGCAACCACAGCTGCCGTTTTTTTACCGTAAATTTTATGGATTTTTTTTTACAGGCCATTTTTAAAAAGACATCCAACATTTTGAGACAGGAAATTTAAACCATAGCATGTCAATTTTCCCTTTGTGTATATGATGTTAAAGTAATAAAATAAGAAAAAGGATATTATTTTTCTATAATTAAATTAAGTATGATTTATTAATTGTCCAAGCAGTAACAGACATTTTGTTTACAGCTGACAATCATGTGACTGGCCACATGAGCAGCATGTTCCCATGTTCGTAGGAACTCGCCTCCTCCACCATGAACAAATCGTCATCCGAATGCATGAGTTTTATCACGAAGACGCCATGCAAATGTATTTTTACTGACATCCCCTTGAGAAACTTAAATATTTTTAAGTAGGTCTTAAGAATGCATATATTCTCACATTTCTGTACCCTGTACTGAGGATCCCTTCCTTGCAAAGCTATAATTGGAGAATCCAGTTCTAGTTTAATTATCTGGTATTTCCTGCTGGTTAGAGAGGCTCTGGAGGGCTTTCTCACCCCCGCCTTACCCACATAAAAAAAAAACATTCAGCTCTTCTGCGCCCCCAAAATCCAGGATGAGTAACATTCCTGACATACTGTGTAACAGTGAGAAGTAGAACAAAAAGAAAGTCAATATCTAAGAGTGTTTAAAAATGACCAAATGCCCAAAATCAGGAGACTGAGGAGGATTTGAAAGGTTTGGTTGACTTTGCACACACTTGTCCTACAGATTGCAGTACTCTTGTGCCAGGCATATGACTGCCTGTGGTAACGCTGTTTACCCTCATTTGTCACGCTGACAGTTCTGGGTACAGCTACAGAGGAAAGGGCTGGCTCCATGTCTGTAGCAGTTAAATCATGGCAAGGCCTGTCCAGAATCACACTTCTGGTCTGTGATTAAAACAAATCCTTATATAATCGAACAGAAACCGTCACACACACTTGAGATGCATGTCGAGAGAGGATTCCTTTGAGAGAAAAGGCACATTTCCTGTCATCTGGAGGTGTTTGGTTGTGTAAAAATTTAATGGGGATGTTTCTCTTTAGAATTCTCTGAATTGCGAACAGCTAAGTTTGGAGTTGAGTGTGTGTGTGTGAGTTGTAGGGTGTGGGCCCTTGCTTAGCCCTCTGACCTAGCGCAGTGAGTGTCCCACAAGAGACCCTTGGCTTCATGGGAAAATCTTTGCTCCATTTCATTTCCTGTGGTCTGGAAGCAGCCACAAAGCATCCATTTGACCCATTCCAGGCCCTGGAGCTGGACCAAACTGAGCTGAGACACCTGCTGACCTCTGCTGGAGCTGAGAATCATATGGGGTCTTGAAACGTGTTTTTTAAAAAATTTTTAAATTGACACACCATCTTAAATACACAATACCAGTGGCTAGACACTTAAGAAACAGCGTGAGATGGAATGCAGTGGCCAAAGAGACCCATCTGAATGGTTATGGCTGTAGCAGTGTGTTCTGCTGTTACTGAATTCACTTTTCCAGAATGGTTTAATTGCGTAAACCTGTCATTTGCACACTGTCAGAGGGCTATTCCAACCATGTTTAAAGTTGTATTTTTTCCATTCTTTCATGTCTTCACACATCCCAAAAGTGACAACCAGGATGTTCTGTTTAGCAAATAATGAATCATTAACTCTTGAAACTTGAACTTGAAAATAAGTAGCTCACAACTGAAAAAAAAAGAGATTTGTTCAGATTCATTTAGTGGTTTGTTCATGGATTTTTTTCACTGATTAATTCAGTGGCTTTAGGTGGTGACAAGTTTTTTTTTGTTTTGTGTGTGTGTTTGGAGTGTGCCATTAAATCATTAACTCAATGATTCATTAAAAATAACAGTTATTCATGGATTAATTCACTGATTTGTTCATGAGTTCATTCACAGATTCATTCAGTGGCTTTAGGTGGTGACAAGTGTCTTTTGGTGATTTGTTCATTGGTTTGTTTAATGACTTTAGGTGGCAACAAGTGTTTTTTGAGTGAAACAATGAATCATTAACTCGATTCATTAAAAATAAGCTATTGACGATTGAACAAATTTGTTCTGATTCATTCACAGATTCGTTCACTGATTTATTCAGTGGCTTTATATGATGACAAGTGCCTTTTTAAATGAGACATTAGCTCAATGATTTATTAAAAATCACATTTTCCCCCCAAAAAACTAAAAAAAAACAGGTGTCCACAATTGAAAAAAAAAAATCATGCAAAGCCAAAGAGAAAGACTTTGGTAATGATTAAAGTATTGAAGTGAGTTTACTTTTATCATGTAAACAGTAATTTGCACATTGTCAGCATGCTAATCAAAGCACCACTGCTAAAAATGTCAAAACTAGAAAAAAAATGTAAGAAAAAACTGACTAGTTAATTAGTTGGCTGTCGTGATTCATTGACATTTTCTCTCACTGAACATCTCCACTTTGCATTGATAAAAAAAATCCACTTTTAGCTTTCCAGATCAACTTTGTGTCATTTAGCGTGGTCAGCAAGAGCAAAATATGTGCAGAGGGTCCTTATTCGGTCAAACATTATGACCCCTGTGCAACCCTAAAGGAAATTCAAGGTAAAGAACTTGTTTGGGCCTCAAAAAATCGAGAGGAAAGGGTTGTTGTGACGTAAAAGCCCAGAACAGCTCTCTCAAGAGCTTTTCAGGCAGATGCAAGTCAGGGCAAAGGTTAAAGTTTAGCTTGAAATGTGTGTCTCTTGAGGCTACTGTAAAGAGGAGACATTTTTAAGTCAAATGTTCCTTGTTTTCCAAACAGGGATAAGGATTATCATCTACGAACGTATAAATCGGTGGTGATGGCCAACAAGCTGATAGACTGGCTGATAGCACAGGTAAGATTTGAGTCTGAATGTTCTGTATTATGATACAGCTTTATAGACAGATTAGAAACACATTGACCTCCATAGGAAATGAGACAAGAGGAAAGAATGGAGCAAAAGTGGTAGCTATTTCCTAAACAGGCCGGATAATCTCAAATATGCTGAGACGGAAGAGAACTGTAACAATAAACCAGCGTCTAGCCACATAGTCAAATTCTGTCTATGTTAAAATAGACTAGTCATCATTAGAATACAGATTTTGATTACGTTTGAAGTGTGGTTTGGATATTTAGAGGCAACTTTCACAGTTAATGAGTGTTAAAGATGATGTATTGTGTTTGACTATGAAATTATTACCAGGAGGACAAGTGACCCTTCAGAGTTGTCACACAGTGGTGATCGGACCACAGTGGTGTTTGTGTGAATTAAATGTGCTTTTCTGTAGCTCAAAGGAGGGTGCAGACAATGAGAGTGGCACTTGTCTCTTTCTCTTATGAAGGGTGACTGCCGAAGCAGAGAAGAGGCGCTGATCTTGGGGGTGGAGCTGTGTGACAATGGATTCATGCATCATGGTATGATAGCTGCTGTTTATGTCATTGTTTTTTTTATTTCCTCTCTTTTTTTCCTGTGTGTCTGTCTGATTTCTTTTGGTCTCTTTGACACTGTATCTCTGTCAAAGTTGTCTTTTTGTGTATGTGTCATGTTAACTCATCTCAAAAGTGTCAACTGGGATGTTTTAAGCATAAATCAAAGAAACTCTTGTGAGGTTTGTATACTTTAAAACAACAGCAACAATGTCAAAAATACAATTTGCCTATGGGAAAAGGGAAATAGACTTTTAATTTTAGATTTTAATTGATCTCAGTCACTTTTTTTTGCATCTGTTCACCCAAAAGATTTGTTTTCTGATTTAGATTCATTCAGTGATTTGTTCACTGACTAGTTTTATGGCTTTAAGGATTGATAAGTATTTATCTGTGTGTGTTTTGAGTGAGTCATTGAATAATTAACTCAACAATTCATTAAAAAATAACAGTCGTTCATTACTCCAAAAAAGCAATCACACAAAAGAAGATATTTCAGTGAACAATTTGTTCACCAAAAAAATACTTGTTCCAATATTTTTACTGATTTGTTCATGGATCCATTCATTCACTAGTAAAAAATAATATATTTAAAATACATTTATTTCATACTAAGTATATTTCAAATCTGTTATCACTCGAGACTGATATAAAAATTATAATTAAACTTTATTTGAAATACTACTTGTACACAAAGCAGATATTTTAATATTAGGCCTAAAATGTCACTATTGATGAGGATTGTATGATCTTTGAATAATATCGGTCTTTAAATGCAAGTTATTTAAAGTGTACCTGAATTATACTTGCAATAGTTCCACTTTAGCACAATCAAATATACTTCAGTATATCTTTATTTGGACTTCAGCACTACTTTTGCACAATTAAATTGTATTAAGTACAACATTTGTTGTTCCAATTTAGCAGACTTTAGGTTCCTCCCCACAAAATGAAATTTGTCATAATCACTTACCCCCAATGTCGTTCCAAACCCGTAAAAGCTTTTTTCGTCTTCGGAACACAATTTAAGATATTTTTGGATGAAAACCGGGAGGCTTGTGACTTGTCCCATTGACTGCCTAGTAAATTACATTGTCAAGGCCCAGAAAAGTATGAAAGATATTGTCAAAATAGTCCATCTGCCATCAGTGGTTCAATCTGAATTTTATGAAGTGACGAGAACACTTTTTGTGCAGAAAGAAAACAAAATATCGACTTTATTCAACTTTTTCTTCTCCTCCGTGACACTTCCTGCAAGTGCGTTCATGAGTTCATGGACTATTTTGACGATGTCTTTCATACTTTTTTCTGGGCCCTTAAAGGGGGTTATATGATGCGATTTCAAGTTTTCCTTTCTCTTTGGGTGTTACAAGCTCTTGGTGCATAAAAAAAATCTGTAAAGTTGCAAAGACTAAATCTCCAATCTAAAGAGATATTCTTTATAAAAGTTTAAGAGTCAGCCACACCTACCTAAAGCGGCTCGTTCTAGCATGCCCCCACATATCTACATCACTAAGATTTGCATAACGCCGCCCAAATTTTCAAAGGGCAGGGCATAGAGGAGAAACAATAATGTACAGTATTGGAAACTTAATGTGGTTTTTTTTGTAACTTTAACCGCATAAACACATTTTCATTACAACCAAATACCCAAATACGTTCTTTTAGCATCACATATGACCCCTTTAACTGTTAATGACTTTGGCAATCATGGGACAGTCCAAGCTCCCGTTTTCAGCCAAAAACCTTAAATTATGTCTCGAAGACGAACGAGCTTTTACGGGTTTGGAACGACATGGGGGTAAGTGATTATTGACAAAATGTTCATTTTGGGGTGGAGTTACCCTTTAAGGGCCAGATTTACTAACAGCTTGCACCAGGGCAAACCAATAGTACTGTCAGGATTTACTAAAGAATTAGCGCTGAAAAGGCGTGGACACAATTATTTTTGCGCCTGACCTTATTGAAAATGCATTTGTAGGAGTTTCCCTTTCAAACGCAAAATTTATGGGAGGAGAGTAGTAAATGTCGCAAGTGCCTCAAGCATTTAACAGCCTACTACAGAATTGGAATAATCTAATGTAAAATAAAACAGCATAGTCTTCACGGTTTAATTCTTAACTTTCTTTGTTTCTTATTAAAGCTACAAAAATCCTTCACTTAAGAGCAGTGTGTGGTTTTGAATTGGTCTTTTGTTGTTTTATTAATATTAAGCACACAGTCGCAGCAAGAAAATAGCCCGCTGTCACTTTAAGAACTGCACGGATCCAATTTTAAAGTTACCGTTACACTGTATGTTTCAATTCCTCACTCTTTACGTTCATTTATTACATGAGCGACGAGGTACAGAATAATCACTAAGCGCCCGCATCTTTAACCATTTTGCATGTATTTGACCATTTAGGGGCACACCTTGAGCTAAAAGATGACTTTACATGTCCGTGTTCTGCTCAAGTTCTCTTTCACACTTTTAAAAACATGAATAAATGTAATATACTTATATAAATCAAGCACATCCCATTTTGCAAAAGTCACATTACATGATTTTACTGATTTGCACTTGAAATTGAGCTTTTATGGAATAGCGAAAGCGCAGCGCTGGAAAGGGGGTGGAATGGGGCGCAATAATAGTTTTATCTCGATTATTGTATTTTCATAATCGTTGGAGGCTAAAATCAAAATCGAAACTGTTTTTAGATTAATTGCACAGCCCTAATTTGTAGTATACTTAGCATGAAATAAATGTATTTCAAATATAATTTAGTATATTTTTCACTGGGGTTGGTTTGTTCACTGATTCATTTTTTGATTTGTTCAATGTGTTGCGACAAGTGTCTTTTTGTGTTTTTTGAGTGACATTGAACTTAATCGTTCATTAAAAATAACAGTGGTTCACAACTGAAAAAGCAACTCAGATATGAGAAAAAGAGAATAATTTGTTTACTTGAATGAATTTTTCACTAAATAGATAGATAGATATATAGATTCTTCTTGAGTAAATTTATTTTGTTTTCAGGACATTTTTAATAGAAAGCATAACAAAATATTAATTAAGAAAAAGATTTTTGTAGTGTATGGGGTGAATTCACATTGCAAAACTTTTCCTCTAACTGGATTCTGCACATTCTGACTCTCGACAACAGCCTTGACCTTCTCCACAATCCAAGTTTGACTGGCTAGTTGTCATGGCAACCGTTTGTTTGCAGGATTCGGGTCTCATTTTCAGGGCACTCGATGCCAAAGTCCACATCATGCTCGTGTGACTCATTTATCGTCTAACATGGGCTGCTCCCAACAGCCTGAAATTGAGTCTTAAACGTGGCAAACTACCAACAAATTTATAGAACGTAATAACTTGACTGGCTGTGCTTTCATTTTTTGGCCTTGTGTGCGATCATGGCATTCATCCAGTTAAGATGATTCACTGGGTTATGTGACCATTAAAGCTAATTCAGCTTTCTCTAATCTCACCCATAGACGTGTGGAGAACACTGGACCTCTTTTTCTCGTTGGGGTATTTTTGCTACAAAAGTGAAGGGATTGTTTAGAACCCATGTTGCCGGGGTGACAGATTGAAATCCTGGCCTGTTCCTTTTCACGGGACCCACTTTCCATAGAAAAGGCTTCCCCTCTGAAACTTTCTGTACGGTTCTTGTCATTCCAGTACATTATGTGTTTCCCTCTTGTGTGTGGCACACAAATTCAGTTTTCACATCAATTTGATCCGTATCTGCTGCATGACAAGCAGCAGCCAAAACAACAACAAAGTAGTTGCTATAAAGTTGCTTTTTGCTGTGTGTTATTGAAAAACAGATACCGAAGTCAAATGAAGTTGAATAGTTGTCAATACCTTTCTGAACATAAAAAAAAAAAAATCAAGAGTTAAGGTAATCTAACCCATAATTTATATATAATATAAATAGAATCATTTACCGTAATAATAATATAGTTTTTATTATTATTTTATTTTTTATTATTTAAATTATTTTTAATTTAACTCTTGCACACACACACACACACACCCACATACCCCACACACGTGTTGTGTGATATTGTAAAGTATGTTCATCAGTGGTGCCCCACATTTTTATGCTGCAAAAGTAAACATACAGTTATTAGAATGAAGCAAAATGAAATGCAGTTATTTAATATAGGTTTCTTTTAATATTTTACTTTCTATGCGGGACAGTCCCAGTCAATATTTTCCATGTTCGTGTTTTCCTCTTCTCTTTACCGGTGCTCTCTATTAAAAATGCATTTTAACACTGAAGGTGTTACTAATTTAATAATATAATAGAATGTTAAAAAGATGTTATATATATATATATATTATATATACAGTGGGTTGAAAAAGTGTTGGCCCCCTTCCTGAGTTCTTATTTTTTTGCATGTTTGTCACTTTAATGTTTCAGATCTTCAAACAAATTTTAATATTACACAAAAATATTGCAAGTAAATGCAAAATGCAGTTTTAAATGATGATTTCATTTAAGGGAAAAAAGCTGTCCAAACCTACATGGCCCTACGTGAAAAATTAATTGCCCTTCCTGTTAAATCATGAAAGAACTGTGATTAACACATTATTTTAGAACGCTGAGTTAAATTTCACTAGCCACACCCAAGCCTGATTACTGCCAGCCCTGTTGAATCAAGAAATCACTTAAATAGAAGCTGTCTGACCAAGTGAAGCATGCTTAAAGAGCAACACATCATGCCGCGATCTAAAGAAATTCAAGAACAGATGAGAAACAGAATTGTTGACATGTATCAGTCTGGAAAGGATTATAAAGCCATTTCTAAGGCTTTGGGACTCCAGCGAACCTCGGTCAGAGCCATTATCCACAAATTGAGAAAACTTGGAACACTGGTGAACCTTCCCAGGAGTTGCCGGCCAACCAAAATTTCTCCAAGAGCACAACGACGACTCATCGTGGAGGTCATAAAAGAACCCAGAACAATATCTGAAGAACTGCAGGCCTCACTTGCCTCTATTAAGGTCAGTGTTCATGATTCAACAATAAGAAAGAGACTGGGCAAAAACAGCATCTTTGGGAGAGTTCCGAGGCAAAAGCCACTGCTGACCAAAAAGAACACAAAGGCTCGTCTCTCATTTGCCAAAAAATATCTTTTGGGCAAATATTCTGTGGACTGATGCGACAAAAGTTTAACTTTTTGGAAGGTGTGTGTCCCGTTACATCTGGCATAAAACCAACACAGCATTTCATAAAGAGCATCATACCAACAGTCAAACATGGTGGTGGTAGTGTGATGATCTGGGCTGCTTTGCAGCTTCAGGACCTGGGCGACTTGCCATAATTGATGGAACCATGAATTCTGCACTCTATCAGAAATCCTGAAGGAGAATGTCCGGCCATCTGTTTGTGACCTCAAGCTCAAGCGCACTTGGGTTATGTAGCAGGACAATGATCCCAAACATACCAGCAAGTATGAATGAATGGCTTAAGTGTAATGGTCCGGACCATTACACTTAAACATGCAGTCAACTGGTTTGACAGTTTTGGCTCATGAGAGACTGAAGTTCACATTCTTCTAGGAGCTGCTTCCAAATATGATTTTAATAAAAATGCACTGGGGGGGGGGGGGGGGTATGACAAGCCCAAAGCTAATAATCATGAGAACTGTGACATGTGTACTCTGGATTTCAGATAATGGCTCAAGAAAAACTAAATTAGTTTGGAGTGCCACTCAAAGGCCGGCCTTAACTATCAATTGAGTATGCTTAAACCGTCCATTCATGGCTCGAAAACCCTCCAGGGTGTCTGAATTAAAACATTCTGCAAAGACGAGTGGGCACAAATCCTCCACATCGATGTACGATCATTGCCAGTTATCGCAACACTTGATTGTGCAGTTGTTGCTGCAAGCGTGCACCACCAATTATTAGATATAGGGACTGCACGCAAGTACTTTTCACGTAGGGCCAGGCAGGTTGGACAGCTTTTTTCCCTTAATAAAATAAATATTCATTTAAAAACTGCATTTTGTATTTATTTACTTGCATTGTCTTTGTGTAATATTAAATTTGTTTGATGATCTGAAACAATAAAGTGTGACAAACATGCAAAAAATTTTAAAAACAGGACGGGGCCAACACTTTTTCCACACCACTTTAATAGATACACACACACACACACACACACACACAGTTATACAGATACGTATTGTGTGTGTGTGTTGTTGTTTTTATATATATAATATATTTTTCATTTACTTTTAGACAGAGTTTAGCATGTGACACCACAGGACTTTCAATTTTCCAAAAGTATTTTGTGTCAACTATCCAATATTTGACTTGCTTACATCACTAGTGCATGAACATCAGATATTATTTGTTTTAAAACACCTTGCTTTTGTTTTTTCATAGTTTTGGAAAAAAGTGAATTTAAGGACGAGCCTCTTCTGTTTCGTTTCTTTGCCGACGAGGAGATGGAGGGTTCCAACACCAAACACAAGCCCATAAAGCACGATCTAAAAATAGTGGAGAATGTCATCGCCAAGTCGCTGCTGGTGAGAGATGTCGTCTGTAATCGCCTACAGCTAATGCCACTTACAATAGCGCACGTTAGCGTGAACCCATGTGGTTTTCATCGACTCGCATGGGGCTTTTCTGCTTCGGCACGTACGGGGGGTCTGAACTCGGGCCAGCTCTGACTCTAGAGTCATCACCAGTAATTATGCTTGACTGTTTCTAAACCAGCCTCTCATTACACTTAAACATGCAGTCAACTGGTTTGACAGTTTTGGCTCATGAGAGACTGAAGTTCACATTCTAGGAGCAGCTCCAAAACATGAATTATAATAAAATGTCACTGTATGACAAAGCCAAAGCTACTAAGTCATGATAACTGTGAAATGTGTACTCTGATTTCAGATAAAGCCAAGTGAAGGAGGCTATGGCTTCACGCTAGAAGACCGAAACAGAGTGCCCATCGTCAAATCAGTGGAGAAAGGTTCCCCTGCTGAGGTGTGTGTGATACTTTTGTGTAGGTGATTTAGAAAACAGAAATACTATTTTATTTGAGTCATAAGGTCACTCTGGTTCTCAGCTAGTTTTGCTTCAAGACCCAGATTTTACTTTGGATATCAAGTGGTGACTTGAGTTCTTGTTCAATATTTTTTATCATACAAAAGTAAATAACACTTTTGTAAAAAAAACAAACAAAAAAACTGACTGATATAAAAATTGTAATTAAACTTTATTTGGAGTACTACTTGTGCACAATGCACATTTCATAATATTAAGCCTAAAATGCATTTTAATGTCACTATTGATGAGGATTGTGTGATCTTTGAATAATATGTGTCTTTAAATGCAAAATATTTAAAGTGTACCTAAAGTATACTTGCAATAGTTCTACTTTAGCACAATCAAATACTTCAATATATCTTTAGTTGGACTTCAGCACTACTTCTGCACAATTAAATTGCATTAAGTATAAAATTAGTTGTTCCAGTTTAGTATTCCAAAAGTGCAATTTTATTAAGTACATAAATATGTAAATATATTTGTACTATACTTAGCATGAAAAAATATTTAAAATACATTTTAGTATATTTATTTTCCACTAGGGTAGATTTCATGGTTATTTGAATTTTGTTGATTTTAATAAATAGGCTTTTCCAAGGTATTTCCTACCATAGCAAAATTAGAAAAGAAAAAAAGGGTGAGGGGTTTTAATAAGAATTTACATACCTGTTGTCAAGCTAATCTTTTAGTTTGCTTGTGCTCGATCAGACCAATTAGGCATTTAAAGATCAATTGAATCCCTAAACCTTGATAATTAACAATTAACACTCTCTATTGTGGTAATGCACATTTTGATGTTTGCGGTTGTGGGCTTATAACACAAATAGACCTCAAATCACGCCAGTCTTGAGGTTCCCTTTTAGTGTTTTAATATCTGTTAGATCAAACCCTGGTAAATATGGTCAAGTGAACTGGCTCGGTTCTGACGTAGAGAGAGTAATGCTACCCAGACCTGAAGTAACTTGTGCATCACAGTACGGGGCTCCACGCTGCATTACACGTGGATCTGTTTCCAATGAAGAGCAGAGTGAAAAAAGGCAATAAAATCCAGCTGTGCACTTACATAGATGTAGAGCTGTCTTGTAAAAATAGGAAAATGGAAAAGACAGTGGCCGAGATGGAGAGGATAAGGTAAAGAGCTATAATAAAAAGAGAAAAGTGAATGAAAAAGGGAAAGAGAAAACAACAGAAAAAGAAAAAGCTGCCCAAGCATTTTTCTCAATGTAGAGGAAAAACATGAGCCGGAAATGGAGGACTGTGCATTTTATTGTAAGAGAAGAATGGTTATATTTATAGCTGTCAAGAGACGTGTCCAATCCATTCAGTGAAGCACAGAGTGAATGAATTACATCCACTTGAGAGCTCAGAGCAGGAAGTTGCACATGTAGATGAAAGGATTGAACCCTGCACCTGTGAAAATGAAATTTATCTATGCTTTCAGCCATCCATTCATGCACATACATACTGTACGAGATATATACATTAACCTCAAAATAGTTATTTCCCCTCAAGTATGCACAGCAAAATGAACAAAGGTGTCGTTCATCACATCAACTTCATCCAATGTGACAAACGAAACAAAAAGAAATAGTGATTTTTAAGTATTTTTTTAAACTATCTTTACCATTTTTTTTATACTATCTATACTATTTTTATACTATAGCTAAGTTTGAGGTTGGTAAGAGTTATTGATTTATTGATCACCAAGGCTGCATTTATTTGATCAGTATCAAAATCAGATCAAATACAGTAAATAATCAGTGATATTGTGAAATATTTTTACAATTTAAAATAACCCTTTTCTATTTGAATATATTTTAAATATAATATTATTCCTGTGACGACACAGCTGATTTTTCAGTGTCCATTACTCCAGGCTTCAGTGTCACATGATCCTTCAGAAATCATTCAAATATGCTGATTTGATGCTCAAAGCATTTTTATTATTATCAGTAATGAAAACAGTTGTGCAGCTTAATGTTTTTGTCTTCAGGATTCTTTGATGAATAGAGCATTCAGAAGAACAGCATGTATTATGAAACAATGTAAAAGAATTTACTGTCACTGATTAGTTTAATGTGTTGAATAAAAGTATGAATGTATCATATTAATATTAATAAAGTGTTAAATAAGTGTTCCTTCATAAAATAAATTAATTAATTAACTACAAATTAAATTGCAAACCTTTTTTGTGAAATGATTTACTTTGAACGTGTTTGTCATAGCTTTTTTTAAAAAATAAATAACTGTTTTATGTTTTGCTGTCTAATGTCATTCTCACATTTTTAAGTGTGCACATCATTTTGGAGCAACTGTATATCTAGGTTGAGAGGTTATTTGATATTCCTGGGTGTCTCTTGTGCAGATGGCTGGTCTGGAAGTGGGGAAAAAGATCTTTGCTATTAATGGGGACCTGGTCTTCTTGAGACCTTTCCAGGAAGTGGAAAACTTCCTAAAGCAGTGCTTCCACAGCAAAGGTTCCCTCAGAGTACTGGTCAGCACCAAACCCAGAGAGTGAGTAGAAAACTTCTCATCTCCTGTGATCTAAAGACTTCATAACACCATACAGACTATCTATAAAGCCCGATATCAATTAAATCAAGAACCCTGCCAGATAAACATCCTTTTATTGATGAATATCAGCTTGATATTTAACTGCAACTCAGAATACACAACATGCCTGGAGCAACGGCCGGGATATGTGGTGTGTTTGGCAACCAAATTGATGTCTGTGTGTCTATCTGCTCCACAGGACTGTGAAGATCCCAGACTCTGCAGACGGATTGGGCTTTCAGATCCGGGGGTTCGGGCCATCTGTGGTGCATGCGGTTGGCAGAGGTAAGAGCAAAACAGAGAGAAGGGAAGAGAGGAAAACTAGGCTGGACTAAAGGAAGTTACTAGTGCCCTTTATGTCTTACTGTGTTTTTGAACCTCAGCTGGATCACAGCTGGAGCTGTAGGTACATGACTTGACTTGAGCCAGATTGAGAAGAGCATCACACACACATATATATATCTATATATAGAGAGAACAAGCTGCACAGCTCTCGCTTCCTGCTGTGTCTGCAGTGCATTCTCATCAAACATGGTGAGAGATGAATGAAAAAAGAAAAACACTCCAGCTTGCACTGTCATCCCTGAAGAGAATAAGAGATGGAAGAAGAACAGTCCTCACTTTGCAACAAACAGAAGCTACTTGCATCCAAAATATGTCATTTACAAATTCAAATTCTATATGAATCCAATTCATTTGATCAATTTTGAGAGTCCATTTGCCTGAAGGGTTTGAAGTCTGACTGATTCTTATGGAAGTTAACAAGATTGCAAAAATATGTTGCCAAGACTGATATATCGGCTGATATTTGGTATTTTTCAATTACCACTAAGTTTTTCAGTTTGGCTGATAAGCATCAGATGTTGGGACTTTTATTTTGACATTGCTGAGAACCTGGTCTTTCTTTGAAAAATATGATTCCTAGTGCACACAAACTTACTAGATTACTGATTACACTGTTGGTAAAAGAGTTTACTTCCTTTTTATTTGTGTTTTCAACATCTGTATTTGTGAAAAATACTATGATAAGATTACATGATAAGAAAATCACGAAGTTCCTAAGTCTAAAACGGTTTGTTTTACTAATTAGTTTTTTATCAAGTGCAATTTATTTATTTAAATTAATTCATAAATTCATAATTCATAAAATTAATTATAAAAAAACGTTGAGGAAAAATGATCTAAAACATATAGAAAAATGTAACTGCAGAAATTATACATTTGTTATTTACTACTTTTAAATTAAACAGTGTCGTATCATATATATCGTCTTAATATTGGCCATCGGTCAACCTGCTTTCTAAGATATAAGCATCAGACATCAAAACATATCGGTTGACCACAACTTCTAACTAGCTTAATCAGTAAGACATCAGTAGTCAACCAGCTTCACTAGAAAGGCGTACACTATTTTGATGGCTAAAAATTCAGTTCTGTCATGAAAGTCTAGATGGCACAGGCTGATGATATTCACAGCGTTAAACTACTTGGCACAAACTGATTAGTTAATGTTTCATACGCAGCCAGTGAGCTTGCTGCTTTACATTTAAATGGCTGGTCATTCACTAGAGCAGTTTGCACAGAACAACACATTCAGAGTGCCTATGGAAACGCCACCTTCCCCAGCTCCACCTGTATAGATCTGCTACGGGTTATTTTATATGCTATTTGTTCAGTAGTATGTCTTAAATACTCACAGCTCCATATCAGCATATGAATTGGCAGTAGAAAGTTCCTGTAATTGCTTTGCAGCAGCAGCAGCAATAATCTACAACAATAGCAATAACCAACAGCAGCAGCAATTCAGCAGCGTAGCAGACCTATTCTGCCAAGAACAAATATATTAACATTGTCAAATCCATTACCATGCTAAAATATTCTGGGAGTTGTCATGATAGATCTATGGTGACATGTCAACATGCTTTTAGCTAGGTTTTGCTTGTGCCTAAACCAGCTCTAACTAGAATAAATTGTGTAAGGTACAGTATGGACATTTATGCTAGCCTAAACTAGTCTTTTCAGCAGGGTAGTACAGAAACATGAATTTGAGTTTCTTTTCCAGATTTAGAAGGTCAGCTGCTCCTTCAGGTGATTGCTGTTCATAAGCTCAGTGGGGAGTTGTGATAATTATTACCTTGCCTAATGTGCTTGCTTGTTCTTAAAAATCGCTTTTGCCTGAGTTTCGCTGGCTGTAGAAGTGAGAGAGCGTTTGCTCAGGAAAAAAATAAGAAATGCAGTGTAAAGACTTCAGACCATAAAGTGTGATTAGAGAAACAGGAAAAAATTTCTGAGGCGTGCACTTTTAATAGAGACAAATATAACCAGTATAAGGCCTTGTTTAGGAGATTATGCAAGCAAACTATGAATATTTAGTCTCTGCAGTGAAACTTCAAATGTTGGCTTAGTCTTCAGACATCTTTTTTAGGATCCACACATCATTTACAGATAAAGAGGTCCTGATTTTACTGATGTTTCGCTTTTCTGAAAACTAACTGTTATTTTACAGTTTAGTATCACCTGCTGTAATGCAGAAAGTGGCACCCATGCCAAGTGGATCTGTCTGTGCTAGACGGATCCTAACATTAGGGTCAAACTGTTTATGTGTCATTCACTTTGCACACTGCCATTCAGACATGAACTATGAAAGAATTGTTACTACAGAGAAAATCTGGGCCATTTTTTATGCTCTGCTTATACATCCAAGTAGCTATTTATGGGTCTGCTTGTAAAAATGCTTATGAGATTATGTGTTTAGGAGATTTGTGTTGATTTAAAATGATAGCATTTTTTAAACACTTGAATGTGGATAAGTTTCATAAATAAAAAATAAACAAATAAACAAAATTTTGAACAAAAAGCTGAAAAAAAAAACTATGAATTGGATTCAGAATGATAATCAAAATGTAGATAAAGTCGATCAACACCCCAAAGCTTGACAGTCATTACCTCTTTATGGGTTGATATTTTATTCCATAACGTTACACAGTTTTCATGCTGTTTTATGTCTGATGATCGTGTTAGATTACATGTGGAAGCATCTTTTGTTTCGGTTTCTTCTTCACTTGTGTTTTTTGGAAATTCTGTACAGAAGATGTGTACTAGCACCCCCTACAGTATAACAATGAAAACACGGATTCTAGGAGCACAATTATAGCTAAAATATATTTAGACTTTTTCTAAGTATAAGTCAAGTATACTTAAATGTCATTTTAAGTATATTTCTGAGAAGTACATGAAGCCCATTTCTGAGAAGTACATAAAAAGTAGACTAAAAGTATACTTTCCTATTTTTAGTTTAAAATAAGTATACTAATAGCACACTTGAATAAACTTCTTTTTCGTAAAAGGTTGCTAATGGCGCAATGCTCTTTTAGCAGATCGTAAGCCCATACAAATATTCAGTAAAATAGTACACAAATAGCATTTTGCACAGGTGAATCAATAGTATTTGGCATTAGCATGTTGCTAATGGCATGATACTTCAGTTAAAATACAATGCATAGCACACACAAATATTAAGTAAAATAGTACACATAGCCCTCTAGCCAGAAGAGAATAGTTTGATGTTAGCATGTTGCTAAGCTAATGGCACAATACTCTCGTTAGCATTAATTACGAAAAGTAACTATGGTTTTACTACAAATAAAAACAAAAAAATATGGTTACTATACCCTGCTGAAAAAAATCAGCTAAAAAGCCTAAGCTGGTTGATTGGTCTTACCTGGTTTAAGCTGGAAGTAGCTGGTTTTAGCTGGTCTCCCAGCCTGACCAGCTAAAGAAGTGGTCAAAGCCTCTCTAAAACCAGTCTGCTGACCTCTTTTTTTTTTCAGCGGGGTAGTTAAACCATGGTAACCACAAATTAACTATGGTTTTGCTACTATAACTATAGTTTAACCATGGTATTTGTATTAAAACTGTAGTTATACAAATGTTAATCAATATGCCAAAATACCATGGTTACAACACTTTTACTGTAACCATGGTTAATTTTCGTTAATAAGGGATAACAATTCATAGAACATAAAAATATTGAGTAAAATTGTACTTGTTTACAATACTGCACACTGAATTTGTTTTTATCTAAACTTTTCAATACTGAATGCTTTTGAGTACTTAATTTTGTTTGCATCATTTTGCATTCTGCTATTATATGCAATACTATCTTAGAATTTGCCTAAATATATCTTATCTCTCTTCCTGTTTCCCAAAAGGCACCGTTGCGGCAGTCGCAGGCCTTCACCCGGGTCAATGCATCATTAAAGTGAATGGCATCAATGTGAGCAAAGAAAGCCACGCCAGTGTCATCGCCCACGTCACAGCCTGCAGGAAGTACCAGCGTCCCACACAGGTAAGACTGCGAGCATCTCTCAGCCCCTCCATGGAAATGCACTATTTCTGATCTTTCTAAGTAGTAAATTTGTATATATAAAACACTACAAAACACATAACAGAACCCTTTGTTATCCGGTCCGGGTCATTACCCAGCAATAATAGCAGTTATGGCTCCTTTTGCAGAACAGGGCAGGGAAGAATGCCAGGAAGCTGGCTGGGGGTGTGAGGGATATGGGTTAAGGAATGGGCCAGGCAGGGTAATAAAGGACAGGCTTGGCACAGAATGAAGTAGGACGATGTGGTTGGCATGCTGGCTGGACTCTGGTTTCTATCAGACATGGAAAAAGAATGAGGGGGTGCCCACCCTCCTGCTGAGCAGGGATTTGCAGCCCACCATCCAGAGGAGGGAAATGTAGGGGAGATATTAACAGAAACAGAGCTGAGGTGGATGTACTTTAGTCTGTTAAGCATATAAAGGCCCTGATATACTCATAGCGAAGTTCTTTATCGTTCGGCACTTAGGGGTAAAAGGAAGTTTGAAATACCTAAGCAGCAGTATACTGCTAAGAAGAAACAGAACATGGACTATTTTATCGATGTCCTTACTACCTTTCTGGGCCTTGAACGTAGTTCTGTTGCTGTCTATGCAGGGTCAGAAAGCTCTCAGATTTCATCAGAAATATCTTAATTTGTGTTCTGAAGATGAACAAAGGTCTTACGGGTTTGGAACGACATGAGGGTGAGTAATTAATGACAGAATTTTCATTTTTGGGTGAACTATCCCTTTAAATCAGGGGTGCCCAACCCTGTTCCTGGCGATCGACTGTCCTGCAAAGTTTAGCTCCAACTCTAATCAAAGACCCCTGCCTTAACTTTAAGTGATCCTTGAAGACCCCTAATAATGATCAGGTGGGTTTGATTAGGGTTGGAGCTGAACTTTGCAGGACAGTCGATCGCCAGGAGCAGGGTTGGGCACCCCTGCTTTAAATGAAAGTTATCCATTTGCTCTACATTTAACCTCATTAGCCGTGTTTCCACTGTCGGGCCAAAAGCGGGCATGCTAGTGCGTGCCAGGGCCGGTTGCGTTTCCACTGTCACTTCCGGGACTTGATCGTGCCTCGTCGGTGCTTCCTCGGGGCCAAAGGCCCGGGTTTTTTGGCCAGACGAAAACCTTGGCCCAAAGCGGGCCAGCTGGGGCCAGAGGAGTGGTTATGAACGAAGGCGGAGTTTCTCCACGTCTGGAGAGCGTTAGCGCCGCGGATCATTTCATAAGGTTAACAGCTATAACACCAGCATTAAAGGCTTTTAAAATTATTTTAGTTCAAAACTCACTTTCAGACAGCAGCGAGTGTTTGAAATAACTTGTTCCGATGTGGATTATGATCACTATACAATGATCGTTGTTTATGATCGTGGATTAGGATCATTGTTCCTGAGAGGCATGTAAAGGGCGTGTTTTAGTGAAGCGCAGCGTAGCTTCTGGCCCAACGGTGGAAACGCAGCATGATTTTGGCCTCTGTGCTATTAGCCCCGCCCAGCCCGTTTAAAGCACTGGCTCGCTCTGGCCCGACAGTGGAAAAGCGTCTAGTGCTATCTACTAGAAAAAAATAAGGTTTTAGCTTTTTGATTTTAGTGTCTGATGGGAGTGTGTTATCAACTCGCAAACCATGTTTTGAAAGCAAGTCTGTCTGAATATGTTTTGTTGCTTCTTGTTGCAGCAAGACTCCATTAAATGGGTGTACAACAACAGTGAGAGTGCACAGGAAGACCACCAGAGAACCAATCAGAAGCCCGCCGCAGGGGAGAACGGAGATGTGTTTGAGTGTAAAGTTGAAGGTGCTGTTACACACGCAAGTGCAAATACATATTGTACTGTATACACAAGTACACACTTTTTCAACCTCCCACTCTAGCCTTGATATTTATTCTTTTTCTTCTTCTTTGTCTTCTGAGACCAACTCTACAAGTCACACATCAGGATAGCCTCATGCAGGATTCACAGGACATGGGAACAACTCATGTCTCATGGTTGACATTGACAGCACTGATTTTTATATTTGCTTTTGTAAATGTAGTCAATATGTTGTGATAGCAAGTTCTTAATTTTTATTCCATTTTATTTTATTTATGTTATTTTAAATATGCATTTAATTTAATTTAATTTCACTCTACAAGTCTCACTTCAGTAGAATTCACAGGACATGGAAAGATTGTATATATCTAATTTACTTTGATTGAATTTAACAATTTAATTACACATTGACAATGAAATTATGAAAATGTGATGGAAAAACTGCAACAAAGTAAAGTTATTTTCTTTAATTTAAAATAAAAACTATTATCATGATAATATCATCACATTTTTGCATTTTTTGACTTCATTATAGTTATTGAACTAAAAATGCATTTTCATCAGTAATTTCATTGACAAGATTAACACTTTTCTTCACCTTAACTGGCCTAATAAAATATAAATATAAATGGATATAATGCTTGTACAGTGATTTGGTATTTTGTTAATAAGCAGGAAGTAGACTGGTGGTCTCTAGATGAGCTTTAGCCATCAAAATATTGGCTTTGGATTATGTGTGTGCTTATTTTGTCTCTTTTGATCTGCTCAAACTAGTAACACTGACACAAACTTGTGTGTGTGTTCAGCAGAAGTCATGGACAAGTTTAACACAATCGCCATAATAGATGGAAAAAAAGATCATGTCAGCCTGACGGTGGATAACGTGTATCTGGAGTACGGTGTCATGTATGAGTATGACAGCACGGCTGGGATGAAGTGTCACGTCTTGGAGAAAATGGTGGAACCAAAAGGCTTTTTCAGTCTCACGGCCAAGGTACAATCACATGAGTCATCCCACACACACAAACCAGCCATCATCTCTGCTGTAAAGCACCAGTGAATTAATTCGTACAGAAGCAGAGGAGGCGACAGGGATTGTCTTGTACATTTGTAAGGGACTCTTCACAGTTCACGCGTAACACACAACCACTGATAGAAGCTGACAGCAGAGTATATTAAACCAAGTGTGTTGTGGACACATGAACAGTGGTTTTTCTTTTAGCACCCCCGGTCGTGGACCTATACTGCTCCACCCTTGACATCCGAGCTTGTTCGACTTTGTGTGGAGATAAGGAAGGAAGAGACATAAATGACTTATTGAAAGTATTTTTCCTGGTTTTTTTTTTTTGCGTGAATTTTACTGACTCTGGAAATATTTTTATTTGACCCCTCCAAAAATATAGGGTACAACTATTAATGTTCAATACAAACATATATATTTTCTACAATTATACATTTTAGGCGCAGTGAAAAGCAAAGTTTTTCTTAAGGGGTGGAATTCAGCCTGTGTCACCATCTCTTCTCTTCTTCTCTCTTCTCTCTTCTCTCTCTATATAATTATATATATATATATATATACTTATTATAGATATATAGTGTGTGTATATGTTTTTTTTTTATCATTTTGCAATCAAGTGTTGTCCGGCATATCAACTGTTGTATTGGTTCTCCAAGTTTGCAATGGGTTGCAGGTTTTGTCGGCACACCTCTCCTTTTTTTTTACTAGCAGGGTGGCGCGACGAGAAAGAGATGCGGTTAGTGTGAAGTGTGATATCTGTTATTAACTTTAGCTTGAATATGTTTAGCACTGCATTGCATCCTGTGGTGTGTGATCTCAGCTGCTTGAATAGCTGTTTATCATGCTTGTTTACAAATTAACGCCATTTTTTGTTTCCTAAAAATTGATTTCTGTGATTTACAATCTACGTTAATGAACCAACAGCTGTCAGGAAAGACTGTTCAGCGTTCTGTTGCCAAGCAGTGGGGGCATCGCAGCTTGAGAGTGACGTCTCAGAAACGCAAGCTAATGGCACTCTGATGTATTGACATGTTCTACATATTAAGACTCTCTTTTGTTTTAAATTCCCTTAACTGCCATCAATTTCTGCCTTATTACAAACATCTGCTTGGGTAGGTCTGCTCTTCCTCTGAGAAAACTCTCTTCAGAGAAATGTTCATATTTCATTGCTGTTAGGCAGATTACATGCAATTATGGTCACAGTGTGCTCTTAAATTTCTCCTCTCCTCCACAGTCTCAAAGGCAGAGGCTGTCTCTCTCTTATGAGAAAATAATTCTACCACTGTGTGTGTTAAATACATTTTTTATTGCATCATATTCTTGTTGCATAGACAGCCGCAAAAGGTATTTGAATGTAAAGGATAATTATATCCCCTCATTAATTCATAAATACTTTTATTTATTTAATTTATTTTTGTATTTAATTAACATAGAGAAAAAATGTTTTGGTAGTAATTTTGTAGGTAATATATATATAGTCTATATATATATAAAAACACACGCACAATGGTTTACTTCGTTTAAGTAAAAACGTTTTTTTTTTTTTTAATAAAAAAAGAATAATATTGAATAAATTTAAATATTTTATTTTTAAATTGATGGTGTTTTAGTTTTAAAACTTTCTGAATTTTTTGGCTTTAAAATTTAAATTCCATGAAATTTCAGTTAAAGTTGATGTAATGTGCACCATATACATGGGACTTGGACTCTTTTGAATTCACTCTGATGAGACATTAATAGGCAACGCAAATAAATAAATAATAAAACATACTGGTTCTTGTATGAGGGATGCTGTTCTACGGGACAAAAGCTTCTTATAGAATTATCAGGTACTGCATGTAGTTGGACGTGAAGGCCTTTAAAACGTTGTAAAACACTCACACGCGACCTCTAGTCTTGTTTTAGTGTAAATTAATACTATTTTTACAGTTTACAACTTAAAGGTTTAGTTAACCCAAAAATGAAAATTAGCCTGTGTTTTACTCACCTCAAAGCATCTTATGTGTATGTGACTTTCTTCTTTCAGATGGATCCATTCGGAGTTATATTAAAAATTATCTTTGCTCTTCCAAGCGTTAAAATGGGAGTAGGCAGGTGTTTTTTTTACAACAGTCCAAAATTAGTCAAATAAAGCGCATCCATCCATAATAAAACGTGCCTCACACAACTCCGGAGGGCGAATAAAGGCCTCCTGTAGCGAACCAGTGTCCCCCCCTTTTTCTCCTCCCCTTTCTCTTCCCCCCCTCCCGCTCCCCCCCCCCCCCCACGTGATGCATTTTCGGTCCGCCCCTATACAAATTTAAACCTCGCCTAACTATCTTTTACTTTATCCTAACTTTCCATAACTGTCACACGCCGAGCCAAAGGCGCCCCATTGGACACCGCCGGACGGAGTCGCCGCCCCCATTGCCCATCCATGCACGCGCCTGTTGAGATATGTAGTCTCCGCGAGTCGCCGAGTTGTGCCAGCGAGCAAAGGAAGCAAAGTTTCAAATACTTTAGCCAAAAAAAACGGTATACGTTTGTTATTGGACATTTTTATTTACAACTATCCTGTTTTCGTGCTTCTAATTCGTTTTGTGCTTCTAATTAGTGACTGGCATTTTGTTTTGCTGTCTCTCCGCTGCGATTCCGCATTCGTCACTAATCACCGGTGCGTGTGCGACGCATACGTCCTACATCATCTGCCCGGAACGGCTTCCGCCTATGATAGTTAGTGGAAGTGAGAGAAAAGCTTTCGCGCTAACGTTTTTGGTAAACATGGCTATTTTTTTCTTTACAAAACATGCTCATGATTACGCTAAAGGAGGCGTTTATTCCAACCCCCCCCCCCCGGCGACAGTGAGGCACGTTGTATTATGGATGGATGGCTTATTTGACTAATTTGGACGTGAAAAACAACACGTATGCCATTCTAACGCTTGGAGAGCTTAGAGGACATTTGTTAATATTAACTGCATCAGATCGGTCTGAAATAAGAAAGTCATATGCACCTAGGATGGTTTGAGGGTGAGTGAATCATGGGTAAATTTTCATTTTTGGGTGAACCAACCTTTAAGCGAAATAAGGGTTGGAATAAATAACCACAAATGACCCAACAACATTATGTGTATCGTTTTAGAAAATGCATGCACGTGTGCACGGTGTTTCTAACTCACTTGACCCTCCGGTAGTTTTGTCACGTTACCGTATTACTGAACAAGGGAGGAACGGTGGAAAGAACATCTGGTTATATGATCCCGACAAAAACCCGAACGCATGCCTGTGTCTTTCTTTGTGGATTTGTCAATTTTAGAAGCCTTGGCCAGGAACCCACACGCAACTTGGTTGCAACAGTGAGTCAGCAAACCCGCGTGCAGTCGACGAGCTCCAGCATAGAGCTAATCCCTGACGACCTTGCCGACCAGATTAGTGCAATGTGGCCGCGGCGACTGGAGCTATCAATAGAAGAATCATTAATGCCAGGGAAGGTCAGCAGCATTGTTATGAATCACTTCTTCTTACGAAGGAAGAAAAAGGGTTGCGACTGGTCTAGATGGACCAGCATATCCATGTGGTCACTAGGAAAAACTTGAGTCATAGCATTTGTAAAGAACAACTGTGCTTCCCCTCTTAGTGCATTTTTAGCAAGTGAAGTGTTAAGTGAAACTATTTGTCATCTTAACTCTTCTTTCTTTTCCAGTCAGTGGAAGTGATATGTGGGCAAATGTTATCCCAACACCTACTCCAAAAAAATCACCATAATCTATTTAATGAAAAGTAAACAAATTCCTATAAAAATATTAAAGTCAACATTATTTTATTATGTATTTTATTGTATAATTGTTTTATTTCTTTTTTAGATATATTAATTGGTTATATTTTATTGATGCATTTTATTATTAACATATTTATTTGTTTATTTTTACTTATTTGTATTCATTTTTTATATGGTATATTTGTAATAATTTTGTTTAAATTTTTTTAAAAATTCTTTCTTTCTTTCTTTCTTTTTGTTTTATTGCTTGTGTTTACGTATATTCCCCCCTCCCCCCCCCCCCCCCCCCTGTCGACGCGAACTGACCAAAACCTAAAAAAAAGGAATCCTTCACTGAAAATCCTTTCAGTGGTACATATGGCTGTGATTGGAGGTGTTTGTTGATTGTGGAGGGGTGAACATTGATCAGAATTTTTTTTGTGTGCGCTTGATCAGGACGACTTATCTGTAGTTTTTTTTTTTTTTCCTTTTTGTAACTTTTTCCTGTAGTTAAAAAAACTAATAGCCTCTCATTTTAGCCTTTTTCCTCCTGATTAAGCTTGTTGACTAAATCTTGCTGGACTACTCTAATGGTACAGTTATAAAAAACATCTGGAGGGGGCACTATACTTGAACACCCACATCCAAAACTAAATGCCATATGTTGGTGTTTTTAGCAGGGTGGATCTTTTTCTGTGCTTTAAAAACTATTTTCAATGTCTTAATACATTTTTCTGGTTGGTGGCATTTAGATGGCTGCAGCTAAGAAAACTTCGCTTGACTTGTAGCACTTCTATTTAGATAACCGAACAGGAAACCGTCCCACCCTGTCCTTTTTAACACCAACTGGCTTTGATTGATGAAATATGCGAGTCCACCAGTACCAAGGGAAGCAGGCTTGTGCAAAATGTCATTTTTAATTTCTATCAGCTGCTCTTATTTGGAGCAAGAAAAGGAAAATATGTCCACAAGCATCTGACAGTTTCCCTTGTTTTTCCCTGTGATCTGATTCAACATCCCACTCAGCACTGGATTAATTAGCTGTTGCTTCACCGGCTATAAATAGCTCTGAACATCCCGTCTTGTTGCATAATTTCCCTTCTGCTGTGTTCTCAGTAGGGCCCCGTGAGAGGTCTGGCAGGGTCCGGACCTCGGACACTGAAGCTCCCCGTTTGTCAAAGCTAGCCAGGAATGTGGGAAGTCCGGTCTGAGGGGAGGCTACGTGTCCAGGGCAATGTAACCCGTCCAGTGTAGTCCATGATCGCAGCCATTCATGATCACAACCATAGAATCATTATGTCACTGTTGGAAAAAGGCGAGGTTCAAATCCCTGCTCAAAGGGAGCATTGAGGTCTTGTCAGCCTGTTACTGATTAAAATACATGCTCCTGTGCCTGAAGCCATGACTTTGAATGCAAACAGTTTAAATCAGTTATAATTTCAGGTGCAATATGGATCTATTCAAGAACAGTCTTGCTTTGTAAATAAATGACCCCTATATGATTGATTTTCTACATGTTGAAAAAGGACACTCCTAACCTGGTCAAGCTGGTCTTCAGTTGGTCTATCTGTTCTTCTAGCATGAAAACATTTGTGTTCAGCTGATTTAGCTAATTAGCCAGCTGATCTCTTAGCCTGACTAGCTGAAAAGAAAACAGTCCTCTAAAACAGTGGTCTTCAACCTTTTTTGCTCCAAGGCCCCCCATTGTTGAAGACACTATTTGAAGGCCCCCTAAGTAGGACTGGGAGATATGACCAAAATCTTACATCATGAAATGAGTCATTTTATTTCAAGGCAACTCTATATATCATGATATAATTATTTTTGCTTTAAATAAGGTCTTTATGATAACAAAAATGTTGATACCATAGAAATTTCATAATTCTTGACACCAGTGTCAACATCACAAAAAACTAACCTAAAAAAAGAAAAACTCACGCTCACTGAAAACAATTTTTTTATCGCCGTGGAATAGTCCAGAGTTAAATAATGATGAAACTAATCACAAGCAATAGGGAAAATAAATTAGAAATGCTACATACATTGTATAATCAAATGAAAAAAAGTAATCAAATGTATAAAAACTGCATATTCTTCACTGTGTGCATTAAATATATATTTCTTCTTATTAAAGTTACAAAAGTAATTTAGTCAAGAGCAGAGAGTGATTTCCTCTCTTTTGTTGTTTGACAGACAGCAGGAATATTAGACTGCTGTCACTTTAAGAGCTGCCCAGATCCAAAATACTGTTACACAGTGTGGTTGAGGTTGCTCTTTCTCAGTTTTGCTTTCACTTAGACCTCGAAATTTACTGTGTTTTGCGGATACTATTCTTGCAAAGACGGTTCATTTTGATACATACAAGTGTGTCTATTTTGTTCAAGTCCTATAAAGGACGGCCAATAAATTAAACCAGTTAATACTCCCTCTCTACTTTTGTTGTTTTCGTTTGCGCGCCTACCTCTCAGACAGAGCACCACACTTCATAGACACGAAATTATTTCTCTTCACTCCCTCGCTGCTAGTGTTGGGAACCACGCTTTAATATAAACAGATTTCCTCCAACTTGAAGCGGTCAAATCATACACCCGCCTTTTTCCCCTGACCAATGAAAACCAGCCTAAGCTGCCAGCTAAGACCTTAAACCACCATAGACTGGTTTACTGTTAAACACACCAAGAACATCAACAGGTGATTGGAGATATTGATGGATTGGTGTTTTTATAGTGTGTTTGGCATACACTGTACTGAGCTTTTGTATTGTCAAAACACTTGTGTTCACAGTTTAATCTGAAAGTTAAAATGCACCAGAGCTTGATGGGAAAGTGCTGAACTTAGCATGGGCTTAGCATGTTAGCATACCAGACTCAATCCAAAGATCCTATGGCTAACTCTTAATGACGCCAGGTTGGTTGAAGCAACACAGTATTGTTGTTTTGGGTACAGTAGTACAGGTTTAGATGATTTACATAGGGAAAACCAATAAGCTCTTGTTCATATTCACACAAATATTTACTGTATTTTACACTAATGCCTCTCTGCTCTCAGTTTTCACGGGTTTTGAAGAACAGGGCCTGGCCCACGTTCAAGCAGGCAAAGACCAAGGTTTCCCCTCTACACAGCAGTGACTTCTGCCCCACCAACTGTCACATCAATGTAATTGAGGTGTCTTATCCCAAGACCACTACTTCCCTTGGAAGTGCCTTCGGAGTCCAGCTGGACAACAGGAAGAACACTCTGGAGAAAGGAGGCTGCAATTCAGAGCAGGGTGAGTGAAGATAGATTCCTAAATTTAATGTATGAGCAGAGACTGTTCATTATAGGAAGTAATGGCCAGTTTAAAGACACCTACAGTATGAAATAAATATTGAGTTTTAGTAGTTTTTTTCTACTGGTTTGTGATTTCAGGCAAGCTGAACCCCATGGTTTACATCCAGCATAGTATCACCAGCATGGCCGCCCCATCAGGACACAGTCTGAGCAAGGCAGAAGGTCACGGTCTGCGCTTCCTGCTCCGAGAGGATGACCTGCTCATCCTGGATGCCTACCACAAACTTCTGACCAAACTCACCACTGTCGTCAAAGAGATGGAGTGTTACGCCGCCCAGATTCATGAGTATGACATTTTTATTTGGTAATATCTTTGTTTGGTCATGTGACCGTTAAAAACATGAATATATAGCTTGCCTTTTCAGCCTAGTACAACATCTGTCTTAAAATTCAATACTTAAATTGGCAAAAAGTCAAGTTTTGAAGTGAATCAAAACTTTTTAAGGCAAACAGAGTTGTGACTGAACTCTATTACTGCCCTTTGCTTCCAGAGTACTCTGTAACTCACCACAAAGAGAGCTTGATCATTAGAAATGTATTATCTTCATCGTGGTTTATGTATTATTCTCTATATTCTTTTGTTGGTAGACTACCCTCTGAATTAACTGGTCTACCTGGTTATCATGCTTTTAAAGTCACAGAGAGGTTGGAAAGAAATCAGAAAAAATAAATTATTATTTAGGTGTTAAGTGAAAAACATCCATGGCTAATATTAGTGATACAGTGAATATGTAAACATACCTCGATCAAAAGGTTAGAAGGAAAATAGAAAGAGCTTTAGAAGCAGAATCAGAAAGAGCTTTATTGCCAAGTCTGTTACACACACAAGGAATTTGTCTTGATGACAGGAGCTTCCTTTGCAGAAAGTACAGACATAGTGCAGACATACATATTCAGTAATGTGAGGTAATAAAAAGAAAGATGACACTAATAATAATGGGAGTAGACAATAAATTAATGAAATAATAACTATATGGTAATGAAAATATAAAGAAAATAGACAGAATTAAGAATGTTCAAAAGTGCTATTAAAGATAAAGATAAATAAAAAAGAAAATATATTTGGTTGACCATTGTAAAATCTTAATGTCAGACTCTGTTCCGTGTTTTGCTCCCCACGTGTTCCTTGACCTAGTTTTCCCTCATGTTTAATTATTGTTTCATTAGTTCCAGGTGTGTCTCGTCAGCCCATCCTCCAGTCATTTTTATTTAAAGTGTTTCCTGTTTTGAGTTCTCTGTCCGGTATTGTATATGTCAACCTCTCCTGCTACGTGTGTTTTCCTGGTTCTCTTGTGTACTCCTCGTCTCCTGGTTCCTCGCTCCCTCACAGTAGCGATTGTGACAGAATACCAGACCATAAACCCAGAACATAAAGTGACGCGGCGCTTTTCCCGAGTTGTTTTTTCAGTTTTGAAAGCTGTTGTCACATTCGTCTCTCCCCCCCCCCGCCCGTGAGTATGGGGATCACTGCACGATTATAGCATAGTCCACAATGAAAGGGGATCTCCAACTTCGCTCGCGATAATGCCTGGAGAGTTCTGCATGGCTCGAATGCGGAGTGGGACAGCGGCTTAGTGACGGCCACCACATCAACTCTGTCTGTTCTGGCACGAACTTGGGTGTAAAGGTTTACCATCGCCCCATGGACCTCCCAGACACCATGGGACTAAGCTGGAGGGAAGGATCCTCCGGTGTCTGGAGAGCGTCCAGCCCCGATCCAGAACCAGCCCGCAGGCCGCGGCATTCTCAAGCACGCCCGCCCGACAGGCATTCGCAAGCCAGCGGGAAGCCGAGCATTATCAAGCCGCGGACACTCAAAGTCAAGCCCCGGCAGTTTTATCAGTAAAGTCCGCCGGGCCAGCTGCTTGTGTCAAGTCCGCTGACCACAAATTTCACCCCGAACCTAACTAGGAATCTAAGGAAAAGGCGGTTGGTTCTAGTCCCTAGGCTTGCTCCAGTGTCGGCTCCAGCCCCAGAGCTCGCTCCAGTGTAGGCTCCAGCCCCCGAGTCTAGCCCAGAGAGGGTTTCTGTCCCCGTGTCTAGCCCAGAGAGGGCTCCAGTCACCGAGTCTAGCTCAAAGAGGGCTCCAGTCCCTGAGTTTAGCCCAGAGAAGGCTCCAGTCCCGAGTTTAGCCCAGGGAGGGCTCCAGATCCCCAATTAAGCCCAGGGAGGGCTCCAGATCCCCAGTTAAGCCCAGGGAGGACTCAGGCCCCGAGTTTAGCCCAGGGAGGGCTCCAGTTCCCACGTCCAGCCCTAGGAGGGCTCCAGTCCCCACGTCAAGCCCAGGGAGGGCCACAGTTCCCGAGTTAGGTCTACAGAGGGCCTCTAAAGACTATATTTTCCCCAAGGATTTTTTTGGGGGGGGGGCAGTAGGGGTGCATCCGGGGAGGCCGGGCCGAGTGCCGTGGCCAGGCTCCCCGAGCTCCCTGTTCTGCCATTGCCTCCTGAACTGTCTGCTCCGCCATTGCCTCCTAAACTGCCTGCTCTGCCATGTCCTCTTGAACTGTCTGCTCCGCCATGGCCTCATGAACTGTCTGATCCCCCATGGCCCCCTGAGCTGCCTGCTCCGCCATGGCACCCTAGACTGCCTGATCCGCCCTGGAGGTATTACATGTGTCCCAGTCCTGCACCAGCCTCCAGGGTACCCACCCCAGTAAGGGAGTAGTAAGTTAGAATATGTTCGTGTTTGTTTTGCTCCCCCGTGTTCCAATGGACCAAGTTTTCTTAATGTTTAATTATTGTTTTCTTAGTTCCAGGTGAGTCATCCTCCTCTAGTCATGTGTATTTGACAGTGTTTCCTGTTTTTTGGTTCTCTGTCGGTCTGTTGTATATGTCAACCTCTCAGTAAGGTGTGTTTTCCTGGGTTCCCTCCCTTGTGATGGATAATTAAGTCTCTTGTTGATGTAACCTCGTCTCCTAGTTCTTGCTCCGCGCTCCCCAAAGTAGCGTCGTGACACTTGGGGTGACGTTAGCAATATAGTAAACACTTGGGTAAGGTTAACTTATGTGCATTTTACATCTCCCTTGACTATAAATGATTTGAGGAAATTTGTCAGATGTGGATTTGGAATCAAATGACGTCTGTAATCACGCAAATTGTTTCTAGATCTGACAGTTCTTATAACTGCTAGAGTCTCTATGGGATGTTACTGTCCCAGCAACCGTGTAATCTGTACATTTCACATGACCTAACATCTGAAATTTGCATTATGTCTCTAATTACCTTTTTTCTCCAGCAACTAAACGTGTGTGTGTGTGTGTGAGAGACACTTTAGTAAAAAGAGGGTGGATTCTTCCTGTCTGAGCCGAGCTGTTGATGGTTTAATTTTCTGGAAGCACATTAACACCTTGAAGGAAATGGGACACTCTGAGGCCCCTATCCCAAAATGGAAATCTGCAAAAATAAAATAAATAAATAAATAAATGCCACAAGAGCACTGAACTCAAGCAGTACACTGTAAATGTCACTCTCCCTGAGTAATTTGCAAAGTGGCACAAGCGACTAACAAGACTACATTTTGCTGTCTTTCGTTCTCTTTCCCTCTGTTCTTTCCAATTCTATACATACCAACTATAGTTTAAATAAAAAAAAACATCCATTGTCCCATCAGTCTTTGAAGTTTCATCATTACATGGACAACACATGCTCAGATCCTCGGTGGACATGATGCAATTACAGCTAGTCTTGATCTGCGGTGGGGGTGGCACCTTTCACTGCTGCTGCCATATGCTTGTCAGTGCCGATTGCTGGCAGAATGTCTGTGAGTGTGCTTATTGGCAAGGCTGTCCTTGATCTGGTGGGGAGATAATGACCTTCCTCACAGCCCTGGGCAAGAGAGAGTGCTGTAATGGCTGCCTGGAGGTGGTTGTCAGACAGCCATCCCTATCATGCAGCAATAATGGGGCAAATAGCAGCCGAGTAGCTCATCGGAGCCACTTCTGGAAGCCTCTGACTCCGCTGTGGATTAAGAATTGCATTGATCTCTACAGTTGTTGAGGTTGAAGAAAAGGCTAAGAAAAGCAGGGTATGAGGGGATCTGAAGTGGGTGGTTCAGAAAAACTAGCCTGGTGTTTATTGTTGCTGTAAAGGGACACTTTAGCCAAAGATGAAAAATCTGTAATTTTTTATCAACTTTTTGTCGTTCCAAACCTGTATGACTATATTCCTACTATATGTGAAACAAAAAAAGATATTTTGAAGTCTTATGAACTTCATATGTTCATAAAATGAAAGGTGCCAGCAATGTTGTTTTTGGACCCCACTGACTTTCATTATATGGACAAAACAATTCAAACATTTTCAAAATATTTACTTTTGTGGCCCACAGAAGAAGTCATATAGGTTTAGAATAAAATGAGGGTGAGTAAAATAAAGATGACTTAAAATAATTTAAAATAAGACAAAACAGGCAAAACAACAAGAGCCAAGAATGCTGCACTGGTCTCTTCACGTAATCAACGGTGCTCTTTGGATATTTGGAGGTAAATACCAAACTGAGAAGATGAAATACTCCAAGGCACTCGTGTAGTAAAAATAAGACAAAACATGCACTGAAATAAGCTAAAACAAATAAAAATCAAGATAATTAATATTTTAATTCACCTCAAAAACTGTTTGTTTTCTTTGAAGACCCAGGATTCCCGGGATTTATGAGGAAGTCAAATTTTAAATGTGATTTATGTACCTGGAAAGGTCATAAATTAATAAAATCTTCAAATGCCACATTTTCCTATTTACAAGCTCTAAAATATGTATTGTGAAAAATAGGAATAAAATAGAATATCCACATCCAGTAAAGCAATCAATCAACTGTCATGTCAGTTATGTACTGTATATTCATTGGTTAAAAATAGTGGAGTGGAAACCCTACAGAAAATTAGGATTCCTGAAATGTTATTAATTTTTACTTTTACATGTACTAGGATTTTCCATAGATTAAAGGGTTAGTTCACCCCAAAATTAAAATTCTGTAATTATTTACTCACCCTCATGAGGTTCCAAACCCATAAGACCTTCGTTCATCATCTGAACACAAATACATTTTTGATGAAATCCGAGAGCTCTCTGACACTCCATAGAGAGCAATGAAATGTTCCCAGGTCCAGAAACATAGTAAGGACATCGGTAAAACGCCATGTGACATCAGTGACTCAACTTCAATTTTGCGAAGGACGAGATACTTTTTGTGCGCAAAGAAATAATTGTTGGGGGGGGGGAGAATTGTTGAATAAATTGTTATTTTTGTTTTCTTTGCGCAAAAAAAGTATTCCCGTAGCTTCGTAACATTACAGTTGAAACACTAATGTCACATGGACTATTTTAAACAATGTCCTTACTACCTTTCTGGACCTGGGCACATTACAGTGGTTTCTGTCTATGGAGGGTCAGACCGCTCTCAGATTTAATCAAAAATATCTTAATTTTTGTTCTGAAGATGAACAAAGGGTTTTATGGGTTTGGAACGGCACGAGGGTGAGTAATTAATGACAGATTTTTCATTTTGAGTTGAAAAAAACCTTTTAAGTTTCCTAAAATCTATGTATCATATTTGTTTTCTTTAAAGAATAGTTAACCCAGAAATGAAATTTTTTTCATCATTTACTCACCCTCATGTCATTCTAAACCTGTATGAGTTTCTTTCTTATGTTGAACACAAAAGAAGATATTCTGAAGAATTTTAAAGAACCAAAAGTCCCCATTGACTTCCATAGTAGGGAAAGAAATAGATTACCAGCATTCTTCAAAATATCTTCTTTTATGTTCAACATAAGAAAGAAACTCATAGAAATTTGGGATGACATGAGGGTGAGGGTGAGGAAATGATGACAGAATTTTCATTTTGGGGTGAACTATCCCTTTATTAACAGATGCTCCTAGCGCTATTTAACTAATCAGTTTTCCGAATGGGTTGCAAATGTGTTTATAAGTAGTGTTCACATAAGCAGCTCTTTTCTGGACAGCTTTACTTTGCTCAGAAGAATCAAAGAACGTTTTATCCACATAGATCATATACCATAAAACCCATATTAAATTCTGTTCCTTTGGCTTTGGCTTCTGTCCTACTAGTTAAATGCAGATGTTTCATATCTGTCTTCTCAGCTGTTTCAGATAGCGATCTCTTTTGTATTTGCAAGTGTGACCAGAAGTCACATTCTGATTATAGTTGAAAGTGCCGAGTCAGCTGCACGACATTAGCTGAATATAAAGAGCCTCACATGTCACATGAAAGCACTCATGTATAAAGGACCGAGGCAGAGAGACCCATGGACCCAAACCAAGATCTCCCCTGCAGACTCTCATCAGTGTTCCCCTCCTCCACTTCTTCTCACTTTGATGCCTAGTGCCCCTCGAGGCCCCATGCTGCGCACACTTCCTTATTAAGCTACAGCCAATAGTGGCACTGGGTGCTCTTTTCAATGGCGACAGAATGGTACTCTATGGTGGCGACCTGTCTGCTTTGACAGGAGGGAACATTGTTAGAAAACCGCAAAGTTGGAAAACTAGAGCAGCTGGAGAGGCCTTTAGGCGATCTCACGAGCGATGCGTCGCTGGAAACTTTTCTCAGGTTCTCACTTGCAGAATTGGTTTGGGTTGGAAGTGATTTCGTTGAGGTTTTGTTTATTGTTAGAATGAGAATTAGAGTTCCCTTTCAGTCGGTCACTCTCGACGTCACGTTGGATGACCGACGAATTGGGATCTCGCTTAGAGAGACCAATCTACTTCGAGTGTAAACTAAACGAGCCAATGCACATTGGCATGCGATTATTGCATCCAGCTGCTGCTGATCACAGCGTGAGTATAAGTAGGCAGCAGATGCAGCGCATATTCAGCTTTTCGCTTCGGAGCCGAGCGGTTCTATCGTTCTGCTCCTGACCAAGTATCTACAGTAGTACAAACTACAGTCAAGCACGCTCTTCGTGGGCTCTCGTGCTGGTGGACGGCGCTTCAGCGGCGGTGGTTTTCCCGTGTCGAGTGGGTTGCACACAACAGGCTGCACTACCCCTGTGTGTGTTGCAGACGGCCATCTCCCCTGTGCACTTCAGCAAGCTGAAAGAGCTTTTTCCCTAAAAGAGCATTCACGGGTGCATCTTTTTAAAGATGTGACCATCTGTGTGTTTCTGAGTGCGGTCGTTACCTGGCGCTGGGTGATGGTCACGATCGCTGCCTCTCGTGTCTGGGCATGAAGCATGCTGAGGTGGCTTTCGTGGATGACTCATGCTCCCATTGCGGGGGTATGACCATCTCGGAGTTGCGGACCAGACTCCGTTACCTGCAAGGGGGCGGAGTGCCCGTGCCACTGCCTAGATCTGGGGTTCCCTCTGGTGGCAGCCGGGGGCGTCCTTCTAGCGGTGGGCGGACTGGTCTTAAGGTCACGGTGAGGAATTCCCCTCCGGGATGCCCCAGTTAGCCGGCACTCTGAAACCAGCGGAGCTCTCAAAAGAGCAGGCTGGACCCTCCCGGGGGGGTACCACCTGTTTCTTCCGAGGCTCCCCCCGACGATCGGATGTCGGTTGCAGCATCGGAGGGTGAGCCGGATTTCTCCGGGGATGAAGATCCGTCAGCGTTGCCGCCCTCTGGGCGGTCAGCGGTGCCGGATACGGACCCGGAAATGATGGCTATGCTTTCCCGGGCCGCCGAGAGTGTCGGGCTCGAGTGGAATCTTCCACCGCGTCCCGAACCCTCAAGGTTGGACGATTGGTTTCTCGGGGTGGCTCGCGCTGGTTCTCAAGGCCCCACCCCAGTGCCTTTCTTCCCGGAGGTGCATGATGAGATCCCTGGGTCGTGGACGGCACCTTTTACTGCCAGAGACCGGCCCAGTGGCTCATCCTCCCTCACCACCCTTGATGGGGGTCCAGCGTGGGAGTTCCCCAGGTGGAGCGGTCGGTTGCGATGCAATTGTGTCCAAATGCCGCTACCACTTGGCGGGGCAAACCGTTGCTCCCCTCCCGGGCCTGTAGGCACTCGTCGGCCTTGATCGGCAGTGCTTATACGGCCTGTGGAGAAGCTGCGTCCGCCTTACACGCTTCGGCGTTATTGCAAGTGCACCAGGCCAAGGCACTGAGGGACTTGCACGAGGGTGGTCACGACCCGGAAGTTCAGAAAGAACTCCGCACTGCGGCGGACCTCGTGCTACGAGCGACGAAGGTTACGGCGCAGTCTCTGGGTCGTGCGATGTCCACTATGGTGGTCCAGGAGCGCCATCTCTGGCTGTGTCTGGCCGACATGCGCGAGACGGACAAGACAAGATTCTTGAATGCCCCCGTGTCCCATACCGGCCTATTCGGCGACACGGTGGAGAACTTCGCCCAGCAGTTCTCCGCTGCCCAAAAGCAGACTGAGGCCATCAGGTACATCCTGCCCCGGCGTGCAGCTGCTGCCTCCACCCGGCCAGACCTGGTGGTAAGCGAAAGAGCAAGAGGCCCTGAGATGGGTGACCCAGAGATGGAGGGAGCTGCTCTTCGGGAGATGGTGAACGCACCACTCCCTCCCCCGGAGGAGGGCCGGGCGGAGAATCTTTTGTTTCCTTTTTTTTCGCCACTGACCTCGTGGTGGTACTCGACAAAAGAGCAATTTCTTCTACCTCTGGGTCCCCTGAGGGGACGGGGGGTTGTGAACGATCCAGAGCCATATCACACTCACCATCCTCACACGCCAGTGAGCAGCAGTGGGCGGATCGGGAGGACGAACCAACGGACTACCCACGCACCCTCTGCTCAAACGCAGGTCAGTGTTACACACACCCAGACCCCGCCTCGGACCGGCTACGAGACGCCCGGGCCGGGTCCCTGCGTTCTTCCGCGCTGCCCCACTGCGGGTACGCCTGTAGTTCCGTTGATGCCACTTACGCGGTGTCTGGTAGCCTGGCTAGAGCTACCCAGCCCGTCTCGATGGCTCCTTCGAACCGTCAGGCTCAGCTATGCGATTCAGTTCGCCCGGCGCCCTCCCAAGTTCAGGGGCATCCACTTTACGTCAGTGAAAGCAGCAGATGCCCCTGTCTTGCTTACAGAGATCGCAGTCCTACTGGCGAAGGACGCGATAGAGCCAGTTCCTCCAACCGATATGAGGTCGGGGTTTTACAGCCCTTACTTCATTGTACCCAAGAAAGGCAGTGGGTTGAGACCCATCTTGGATCTGCGCGTCTTGAACCGGGCCCTTCACAGGCTCCCGTTCAAGATGCTCATGCAGAAATGCATCTTCAGGTGTATCCGTCCCCAAGATTGGTTCGCAGCGATCGACCTGAGGGATGCGTACTTCCATGTCTCGATCCTTCCGCACCACAGGCCAATTCTGCGGTTCGCGTTCGAGGCCCTTCCTGCCCTTCGGGCTGTCCCTGTCGCCCCGTGTCTTCACGAAAGTTACGGAGGCAGCCTTTGTTCCCATGAGAGAACAGGGCATTCACATTCTCAACTACCTCGACGACTGGCTCATACTCGCTCAGTCTCAGGATCAGTTGTGGGATTTGGTACTTTCACACCTCAGCCTGTTGGGCCTTCGGGTCAACTGGGAAAAGAGCAAACTCTCCCCGAAGCAGAGGATCTCTTTTCTCGGTATGGAGTTGGACTCGGTCGAACAGACAGCACGCCTCACGCAGGAACGTGATCAGTCGGTGTTGAACTCCTTGAATACATTCAAGAGCAGGATGGCGGTACCACTGAAACAGTTTCAGAGGCACCTGGGGCATATGGCATCCGCAGCCGCAGTCACGCCGCTCGGATTGCTCCATATGAGACCGCCGCAGCACTGGCTCCATGGCTGAGTCCCGAGGTGGGCGTGGCAACGCGGCACTCACTGAGTCACACCGGCCTGCCGCCAAACCTTCACCCCGTGGTCAGACCTTGCGTTCCTCCGGGCAGGAGTGCCCCTCGAGCAGGTCTCCAGGCATGCTGTGGTTTGCACGGATGCCTCAACCACCGGCTGGGGGGCCACGTACAACGGGCTTGCAGTGTCAGGGGTTTGGACGGGGCCCCAACTGCACTGGCACGTCAACTGCCTCAAAGTTGCTGGCAGTGCACCTTGCCTTGAGCCATCTCAAAGGGCGCTTACGAGGCAAGCATGTACTAGTCCGCACGGACAACACAGCGACCGTTGCGTACATCAACCGACAAGGTGGTCTGCGCTCCCGTCGCTTGTCGCAACTCGCCCGCCACCTCCTCCTCTGGAGTCAGAAGCATCTGAGGTCGCTGTGCTGTTCACATTCCGGGCTGCCACCGGGCAGACGACGAGCTTGTCCAGAGGCTGCACTACCGGGAGAATGGCGACTCCATCCTCAGACGGTCCAGCTGGTTTGGGGACGGTTCGGAGCCGCTCAGGTAGACCTGTTTGCCTCTCCAGAAACTTCTCACTGCCAGTTGTTTTACTCCCTGACCGAGGGAACACTCGGCACGGACGCTGGAACACAGCTGGCCTTCGCAAATATGCGTTTCCCCCAGTGAGCCTTCTTGCACAGTTACTGTGCAAGGTCAGGGAGGACGAGGAACAGGTCCTGTTGGTGGCACCCTATTGGCCTACCTGGACCTGGTTCCCGGAACTAATGCTCCTCGCGACAGCCCCTCCTTGGCGATTCCTCTGAGGAAGGATTTACTGAATCAGAGACGGGGCACCCTTTGGCACCAGCGTCCAGACCTCTGGAAACTTCATGACTGGTCCCTGCGAGACGCGGCGGTTCTAGGTGACCTACCCCAAGAGGTAGTTGACACCATTACTTCGGCGAGAGCACCGTCTACGAGACACGCCTATGCTTTGAAGTGGAGCTTGTTCGTTGAGTGGTGTTCTTCTCGCCTAGAAGACCCCCGAAGATGCCCGATCGGAGTTGTGCTGTCCTTTTTGCAGCAAGGGTTGGAGCGAAGGCTGTCTCCCTCCACCCTCAAAGTTTATGTCGCTGCAATCGCTGCAAACCACGACCCCGTAGAAGGAGGTCGATGGGGAAGCATGACCTGATCGTCAGGTTCCTTAAGTGGGCGAGAAAGTTAAATCCTCCACGGCCGCCCTCTAAACCCTTTTGGGACCTGACTCTAGTGCTCACGGCACTAAAACAGGGCCCATTTGAGCCTTTGCAGGCGGTTGAGCTGAAGATCCTTTCAATGAAGACTTTGCTCCTGATAGCATTGGCCTCCATCAAGAGGGTAAGGGACCTGCACGCATTTTCGGTCAACGACTCGTGCCTAGAGTTCGGGCCGGCTGATTCCCAGGTGGATTCCCAGTAAATGAGGTCCCGGCTTCGGGTCGGCTTGCTAAAATCACTCCAGAGAGTCCATATAGTAGACCCTGTTGAGTTACTCCGTCCCCTCGGCAGCCAGACGTGGCAGAGTGTACGGCGCCAGGCCTTCACTCGGTGAATCATGAGAACCGGTAAAGGGCAGGGTTCCATATGTAGAGACCTAAGTGGATCCCTTATGTGTAAAGTCCACGGTATATCCTTGAGCCCGTGTTTCCCCGGCAGACTTCTGCCATTCCAAGAGGGTTACAATCACCTCCATTCTTCCATATGCATCTAAGGAATGTTCATATGTGTATTGCTTCCGAAACCTCCTTCGGGAAGGTTGGAGCTTCCGTAACGTCCCGGTTCCAAGTAAAACGGGTACGTTTTCCCAGTGTTATCCAGTCTTACTCAGTGGGTAGTGCATAGTAGCAGTAGCTGGTCCTCTTGTGCAAGCCCTGGCGTACGCCAAAAAGTAGGGGCACAGGTGGCTTCCACAGGACACTGGAAGGGGCAGTAGCTGTGGCCTTTTGGTAAGATCCCAATTCGTCGGTCATCCGACATAACGTCGAGAGTGACCGACTGAAAGGGAACGTCTCGGTTACGTATGGTAACCCTCGTTCCCTGAAGGAGGGAACGGAGACGTCCCGTCACCACAGCTCCTGTACCACCGCATTTTTACAGCAGTTGTTGGATACAAAATATTTTAGACATTGTTTTATATATTTTTATACTTTAAGGAAGTTATAGGACAGATGTATCCCACTATAATGTTCAAATTTGTTGCAATATTCAGCTCATGTAGTGTCTTCAGCATATCTAGTCAATAATATTAAAAAAACAATCTTTTCCATTTTATAAAGGTGCCATAAATATTTACACAATATTGTGCAATATACACACATTTTATTACATTTTTTATTTTAATTTATTTTATATTTTCCATCCATTCTTCAAACCATAAACTTACGGTAAACATTCTACAGTGTAAGCTACATGTGATGTGACGTACAGTAGTTGAGGAAAACCCCTCGGACAGATGGCCATTTTATTTTATTTATTTTTTAAATTAATTAATTTTACTTTATTTTTCCATCCATTCTTCAAACCATACACTTACGGTGTACATGCTACAGTGTACATGTGCCAGTTAAGGAAAACACCTTAGACAGATGGACATTTTATTTAATTTACTTTTTTTTAGTTATTCCAAATGTTGTTCCTTATTTCCATTGTGTTTTCAACTGCTAGTATTTATTGTATTATCCACCCCTGGTTCACTGTGACAGAGTCGTAGAGTGATGTGTCTTTCCCTCTGTTTATGTGAGTCATGAACATATGTTTCTGGAGGTGTAGATTCTGACTCTTTTATTGCACATAGATTGCAGTGTGATTAAAGTGTGATTAATCTCTCTGGTTCTCCTTGTCTCTCTCTTTCTCTTTGTATTTCCCACAGTTTGCTCTCCTCTATCACACATCCCACAGGGTCTGAAGGGAAGCCCACTGAGAGCTACATTTCAGCTGAGAGTGAGAGCGAGAAAAGTGAACGCAATGGGAAGAAAGTGTGTTTTAATGTGACCGGAGATGAGCAGGAGGACTCGGGTCACGACACCATCAGCAACAGGGACTCCTATAGGTAATGTGTCTTACAGTAGCTACTAAGTACTTTTACAGTTAGATGTAGTGTCTTCTCTAAAACATCATGTCTGCCAGATTTCACACAAAATTGTGTTCTAAAAGCAATTCATAACACAAAACAAGTATGTGTTATATAAACAGACATCAACATAAACAGTCTGCTTTTACAGTCAGTTTCCTCTTTCTGGTCAAGTAATGTCATGACAAAAGTTTAATAAAAATTTTAGTTAAATGTATATTCATATTATAT
Organism: Sinocyclocheilus anophthalmus; assembly: GCA_018155175.1. Taxonomy (NCBI): domain Eukaryota; kingdom Metazoa; phylum Chordata; class Actinopteri; order Cypriniformes; family Cyprinidae; genus Sinocyclocheilus; species Sinocyclocheilus anophthalmus. Next base: position 100,278 of record JADLZN010008824.1, on the reverse strand, counting down.
ATGTATATTATTTTTTTCATTTTTTTATATTTATTTATTATGTTTGCTTTTGTTTTGTTTTGCTTTGCTTTTTTTGTTGTGTTTCGGCTTTATTTGCACCAAAGCTCACAAAGGAATGAATTCAGAAGAATTCTTTATTTTTTTTATCTTATATTTTTATTTTGATGAAGAATTTGCTGTGATCTTAACAGATTGCTTCAGCACCATTGTGATCCTGTCATGTATTAGTATTTATATTATTTGTTCATAACACTTTCATCTGATTTCTTCCAGTGATTGTAACAGCAACAGGAACTCCATAGCGTCGTTCACCAGCATCTGCAGCAGTCACTGCAGCTCTTACGTGCACAGCGACGAGATGGACTCAGGTAATGCAACCAGACATCATCCTGCACGCGTCTGACACCACAACACCATTGTTAGTTCACCTCCCTGGTAAATCCTCCATGACTGTAATCAAATTTGGCAAGTGCTTGGATATGCCTTTCAGATTGATTCTTATCTCATTGCACGGCACATAAAGCACGCATTTTCCACTTAGTCAAACAGAACCCGCCAAAATACAGAGTGTGCCAAACTGATGGCCATTTGATGCTAACTACTGAACAGATGGAGAAAGAGAAGGACGGGAAAGACAGAGAGAGAAGGAGATAATTGTTTGCATCGTTATGGCAGTACCTCACTAATGAAACAAATGTGTTAAGGGCTCTGTGTTGAATGATGGTATCCTCTAATGATTACCACGTTACCTCCCCCCCCACACACACACACACAATCATTCACATACAGGTGACGAGATGCCAATCAGTGTATGGATAACTCATGACAAGCAGAAGAAGCTACACGGCTTCCTGGAGCATCTGTTCAGTCAGGTGTGTGTTTGCTGTAAGGATCAACAAACTTTTTATATCCACATGCATGTAATCTACTTTTTGTTTCAGTATTTTGGTACATAACAAATAGCATTTCAGTCACGATATCTTAAATATCTTATCCATTTTTGTGTATATAAATAATAATAATAATGGTAACACTTTACTTAAAGCCTTTATGTATAATGCATTATAATATTAGTTTTAATGCATTAATTATGCCTTTTAATGCACATTATAATGCATTATACAATCTCATGAATAATTATAACCACAATTAATACATTATAACACTTATCAATTCATTGTTTCACTATGCATTTTAAATTCGGTTATAATTATTTATGACAAGATATAATGTATTACAACACACATTATGAATAATTATAATCCATTATACCCTGTAGTAACCCTTTATAATGCATTATACATAAAGGCTTTAAGTAAAGGTTTACCAATAATGGTGGTAATAATAATAATAATAATAATGTGCTTTCTAATGTACTAACTACTTATGTCTACATATACCTTTCAAGTTAGTATAAATTAACATTAGTTGATCTATTGATTAATTCATACATTTACATTTATTTATACATTTCCTTGCAATAACATTTTGTTCATTGTTAGTTTTTCATACCTAGTTTCGTAATAACTGATAATAAATAATAAAGATTTGTTAAGGTTAATTAATTAAAAATAATTTGTTTGTTAATTATTAATGAATTGAATCTTGTTGTAAAGTGTTATTTTAAAAAGCTCCTTTAAATGGTCTGGCAGTGAGACGTGATTGAAGTGTACGTTTTATATTTAATCCAGTGTCATAAAAATGGCATGAATTAAATAAAAAATATAAAAACATTGTTTAAAATAGTTTAGCATATAGAAACAAGGCAATTAATGTAATGTCAACTACCCATTAATATTTTAATAAAAAATTCACAAGATTGTAATATTGAATAATTATTTAATAATATCCCATGTTTTAATTAATAAGTCATGAAATTATTAAATATATAATACATATTAAAATTAAACTTTAAGGATTATATAAATGTAAAATAAACATGAACAAATAAGTTATTTACTATTTAAATATTTTAAATAAATAAAAAAGCAGTTTTATTAAATAATGCAAAAGTGGTTTAGCTTCCTTTTTAGTTTATCCCATCTGCTCTCAAGAAGACTTAGCTTCACCTTTGGCTTCTTTGACACCTAAAACCAGACTGAAGTCCCTCACATAATGCACCACGGCCATGGTCATTTTCCCCCAGAGATCAATCTGTTTTGTCTCCACACTTTTTAATGAGGATGTCTCAATCACCAGTAAAATGGAGAATGTGCAGCTCGGCTGCTGTTTGGTTTATAGCACGCAGGTTTCCGGGAGCACAACACTCCCAGTTCACATGCGGCACAAAGGTTTTCCGGCTGATGGGGTGGGAGTTCAAGGGGCTTTTGTTTGTGCAGACTGCCTCCTTGGGCACTTTAGGTTTACAAGCACCAAAGAGATTGAGTTTAGAAACACAGAAATTATCTTGAGTTTGTCCACATTTGCTTAGTCAGCTAATTAAAGACTAATTTCCTGTGATGTCTTGGTGCTGATCTCATTTTCAGGTGGAGTCCATCACCAGTTTGTTGAAAGGGGCAACTGTGACTCGAGCCTTTGAACAGACCAAGTGTTTCACTCCGGGACGGGGACTTCAAGGTATCGAGAGATTCTCATGTTAATGAAGTCAATTGTGTTGGCACAGGCTTATTCATACAGACGATATTCATTAAAGTGACTTTCATGGCTCAGTGCACTTTTTGTTATGGGTTTCATAACTTAAGTCGGACTTAACTTGTGTGTTGAAACTCAGAAACTATACATGTTTATGAGATTATGATCTCCAGGGATCTCCGACAATGGATTTTTTCGAACTTTTTCTGGCATAGCCCCTCTGAAAGAAGGAAGAGGGTAAAAGGAGTGACATAAATCTGGGCCTGTATTTCATGTTTAAAGGGTTGTTGGCAAAAGGAAGTGTGGCTAAAGGTGGGGGTTTCCTCTGAGCAGTGTGAAGGTTTCTGTGATTGACTGCTCCAACCTCAGATTTGTCCTTTACTACAAATCATCTTAATCAAATCTGTACAATTCATTTTATCTCGGACAGATAAAGAGCACCAGACTACTAGAGATAGTCTTGGGCACCTCCTCTATCTGATCTGAGGACACTAGGACATTGGACTCGTAGAGATCGTCTGGGTCACTTCCTCTGTCTCATTCTAGATTTTGTGACGGTTTTGCGCCCTTGAAAAGGACATTACTCGTAGAGTAGTGTAATACATTTGAAAAGACCCCTTTAATTGCTCTCATACATCCAAAGCTTATTAGAAAGAAATATCTCTTATATAAAATGTATTTAATTTTTTTATTTACATTTTTTTTTTTCATATGTGACCTGGAGCACAAACAAGTTCTAAGTAGAATGGGTTATTTGTAGCCAATAGCCACAATACCTGTATGGGGTCAAATTATCGATTTTTCTTATGCAAAAAACCATTAGGATAGTAAATATGTAGGATCTTTGTAAATTTCCTACCATAATATAACACAATTAATTTGTGACTATTAATAGGCGATTTTCTCAAATTTAGATTTTTTTGCACCCTCAGAATCCAGATATTCAAATAGTTGTATCTCAGCCAAAATATTGTCCTATCCTAACAAACCAATGGAAACACTTTTTTATTTCGTTTTCAAGATGAGTGTAAAAAAAAAAAAAAAAATACCTTAATAATGTACTTTAATTATTTATTTATATTCTGTATTTTTCTAATTTGTTTATATTTATTTATAGTGTTGTCATTTTATATTTATATTTTAGTTTAAATTGATGTTGTTTGATTTAGTTTATTTATGTATTATGTAATTTTTATTATTTTCAGCTTCATATTTTATATTTACCATATTTTATTGTTATTATTTTACAAATATGTTTTATTTGTTTATATCATATTGTGTTATTTCTATTTTATGTTTTTATGGGTTGTTTCTTTATTGCTTTTTTGTATTATTGTATTTATTGTTTTATTAATGTAATATTTTTCTAGTTGATTGTATATTTTATTTTTTTGGTATTTATTTATTCGTTATTGTTAAAATTTCATTTGGTTAATCATGTTTTATTTTTATTTTAGTGCTAATTTAATTGGTTATGATTTAATTGTATTATTTGTCATATTGTTTTTATTGTATTTTATATTCTATAGTTTTTTGTATGTATATTTTATTTTGTTTATTGATTCTTTTTTTTTTTTATTAACACTGGTGCTTAATTCAAGTGCACTTCTATTAGTAGGACATAGTGATGCTTACTTTCAAGTGAATTTCACCCATAAAAGCCGGTATGATTTAATCTCTTTAAACATTAAAATGTTTCATTTAAGGAGCCTGAAGCTCAATGATAGATAATCAGCTCCATGTACGAAGCTCTCAGTGTGTGCCGTTAGAAACAAACTTTAATGCAATCTGCAGTAACTCCTGAGTCCCTGGTTTATGTGATAATAAAGTTCATTCCCAAAGGCATAGTTTCACACAGGATGTGGCTCAAGGTCATTTGGTAGGTTAATAAACACAGTAGGCATTGTTCTAGTGATATTTGAAAGCAGGGAACTCTTTGCCTGGGAAATAAATCTTAAATGAAGTGATGAGTCAGCGAATGTCTGCTCTATCTGTGTGTGTGGTCTGAATCTAGTTTTATACCTCCACAAAAAAAAAAATGGGGCGCTTTGCTGTTGTCACCAAGGAGATGAGCAGATTAGTATGGAGTCCTCATGGTTTTAACAGTCGATTATAATTTGTGTGCTTGTGCATGTGATTTGTGTATTTAAGCTATCACAGGCTGCTGGTAAGAAATGGGATTTGGAGAGTGTAGCGTCTGGACTAATCAGACACACTATTTTTCATTTGATTTAACAAATCAGTTATTTATTAGATTAACAAATCGTCACAGTCCACTCATTCAATAGACTGGATGCCAGGGCTTCGCTTGAAAACCATCCCCCACCTTGATCACCATGAAAACTAATCATGATATCACTGGTTTTACGGCCTAAAAGGAATGTAGGGGAGAAACTCCCTCATTTTTCTCATGAGAAAGACACACAATGCCCAGTGAAATGGACTGTTCTCTAATTAATTCCTAGGAAAACCTTCTTTGATTGAATACCCATATCCTTTGGTCATTGTGTATACCATTACGGTCTTGTATATTGTCTGTTGTAGTGTATTCTGTTTTATTCATGTTATCATAGACCACTAGTTAATATAACCTCACCTATTTCAGGTCTAGTATCTATGAATTCGCCTTCTTATGATCGAAACAAGTGTGTATTTTATATGCTGATACCTATGCAACATATTAATGTTCTAAGAATATTTACTATTTTGTGCATCAACACCCAAGCGAATTGCATATGCGAAATACCATGCTTAGAAAACAAAGGGCCATAAAAACCCAGAACTCCCACTTGAGATTCCGGACGTCCCCATTGGGCAAGCCCATCTTGAGAGGCGGGAATCTCTGCAGGCTTTAAAAGGCCAAACTCCATGTGACCCGCCCCAGTCGGTGTTTCGGTCAGAAGCAAAGATGAAGATGTGAGAAAAACGCTTCAGGATACAAAAGCATCTGTGCCAGGCCTTTCTTCGGCCTAGTCCTGTCCATTCATCAAGTAACACTGACTCAAACTGGTTCTTCTCATCGACCCGAATTCAGCAAGATCTACGGGAAGCTTTAAGATTTACATCAGGAATCTCTTTCAGACCGCCGAAACTCGCTAAGTATCAAACTTAGTCTTATTAAATGATACATTAAGTATCAGTTACACCTATTTACAAAGGTGTCTATCCTTGTGTTGAACTCAGATCTGACGTATCCTTGAAGGCTTAGATCTGCTGAATATGCAAAGTGTTCCATAAATTCATTCTTTATGCCTCTTTCTATGCTGAGGTAAACTTTAACCCTTTCACCCATATACAACTGTTGTGTGTTGTGTGTGTGTGTTTGGCTATGTGTATGTTAGAACGGCTTATGTGTTTATGTAGTATGTGAGACTAGTTTAAGTGTTTATGTAGTTAAATAAAACCTTACTTGTATCACACTTAACGTGTTCATTGTTTACTCATAACCGGAGTCAATAATCATGCAGATTTACGTTACAAAATTATAGAATTGTACAGTAAGAAAGTAATTCCCCTTAACCAGGAAATTAACGTTCTTAGAAGTGACAGACAGTTGGACCCGGAGTGGTCAGCTAAATATCTACAGTGGATTTAAAATATTCATAATTAATTATAACTAGTTATGGTTAATTATTCATATGTCCCATGAGCTGATTCGCTACAAGAGTCAAAACCCAACTGCTTATTAGAGCTAGTGAAAAAAAAAATTAAAATACTAAAAAGGCCCCTTTAAAACCATAATTGCTTACACATATACAAAGCTTATCAGAAAGAAATATCTCTCATATAAACATCTCGTACAAATATTTTAAAATTATTTATTTATATATATATTTATTTATTTATATATTTATATATATATATATAATATAAATATATATATATATATATAAAAAAAAAAAATATATATATATATATAATATATATATATATATATAGATATTGTAGATTTGGTGGTTTATTATTTCGTATTTGAATTCTATTTTATTGTTATCTGGTGTATTTCATTGTTTTCCTATTTGAATAGGTGAATTAAAATGTATTATTGCTTGGACTCAAGTTGACTAAAATTTTTTCAAATGTTGTTGTTTTTTATTTAATCATTTAGTTTTAAAAGTATATGTTGGTATTTTACATAAGAGGGACAATAAAAATAATTGAGGACTAACCATACAAGACAAATTGTATTATGCAAGGAATACAGAGGAAATTTGATATGCAATACAGAAAATATTTGCAATATGTAAAGATTTGATGTGTAAATATCAAATGTGGATACAAAGATACTGTATTTTAATAATAATAATAACAATACTACTAATAATAAGTTATGGAATAAATAATATTAAACAATATATTCTTATTATTATGATAGTATAAAGTTGTCTCAGTAGTGGACCTGCTCTTACTCTCTGTGTGTGGTAGATTCCTGAAAATGTTTTACATCACTACAGAGAGCTCAAAGGAAATTATTATATAATCACTGAGACGAATTGAATGATGTAAGCCCATCTCACCCTCCCTCCTTTTCCCTGAACGGAGCAGGAAGTGGATAGGTGTGTGTGTGTGAGAAATGCCATATGTGTGCCACTGCCATACCTTTTTATCATCGCCATTGTAACAAGCGTTGACACCTTTTATGGCCAGAGCCATCTACTGTAAGGGCATTGGAGCTATATATCATATATTTTTACAACACTCGTCCCTACTGATCCTACTCCACAGGGTCTTGTGTGCTGCGTAAATGTGTATTCTTCAGTTTAGTGTAGTTGTCTGTTTGATCCTGCACGTTTGACTCCAATGATCCTGTGATTGTTTTTGGACAGAGTTTCATCAGGACATGGAGCCGAAGCTCAACTGCACCAAGAAACTGCGGCTTCACGTCAAGCAGGATCCATGGAACCTGCCCAGCAGCGTTCAGGCTCTCACACACACCATCGCCAAGTTTGCAGAAGGTCAGTGGTTTCAAAAGCGACACACACCACATACGTGCGATCCTGGCCAAAAACAACCATTCCAGCAGCTCTCGATAGGGCTGGATGCTGCCATTTTTCAAGCACACACTGCTAAATGTGCGTTTATGGAGGGCAGAGAGTGAGTATTTGGCTTTAACTCCCTCAGGTCAGTTGTCAGCAAAGGCTGAAAAAGCATTCTCCTGCATTTTAACTTCCTTACACTGCTGTATGTGTGTGTGTGTGCGCGTGTAAATGCCAAACCTGATGAATTATCAGCAAAAACAAATGAACAAAAATCAGAACATTATAGTCCAGTCTGATGTTTACAAGACTATAACACAAGGAAATTAAATATTCCATTTATTAATAAGAATAATTTAATTTTTTTTACCAGCATTGGGTAAAAATTAAATTTTGGTGGGTAAACTTAATTTTCATTGGGCAAACTTAATTTTATTTTATTTTATTGCAAAGGATATTAAGATTGATAATATTCAGCATCACATTCATTATACAGTTGTGCCACTTCTGGCTGTATTATTTCAGTGCAAAAATCCCATCATGTTCATATTCACTTCACTTTATACCGCAGAAAAGGAAATATTTAGTTCATTAATAATAATAATAATCTGATTTTTTTTATTTTTATAAATCTGCATTTTATGTACTTCATTCAACCAGATATTAAATGCAGTAAATCCAAACACAAGGCATGCATTTTCAGATTTTTTAACAGATTTTTTAATGAACTTATTTCATGAATGACATTGCTTTTTATATTCCCTCAGAGGTGAAAACGCGCCTATTGTTGGTCCTGCTGCAATACACAGGTGAGTGTGGATTAAACCAAATTCACTTACGCATATTATTGAAATACTATAAATATACATGACAAATAAGGAACACATCATGTACGGTCTTTTCACCACACACTTATTCAGACCCTATAATCTGTCACACCAAACAGTAGGCAGTCTTTTGAGGTCACCCTGAATAAATTACACTCAGTTGAGAATTCCTCCACACAGCATTTCTCTCACACCTGCAACAGCGGTCCAGCATCTTTCGAGAAAAATTACCCACATGAGCAGAACCCTCAGAGACTTCTGTAATCCCCTTAAGGAAATATAATTTAATAAAAAGACACCGTTTCTCAAGGTTATGACTAGAAAATGCAGCTAAATTAAATACATTTGGCTGAGGAAAAATAGTAGTGTTTTGTTATGGTGTCTAATGTGTTTTGAGTTCATTGAGAAGTACGAATGTGTCTTAAGATCATTTGATGGTTCTGATTTTAGTCTTTAAACACTAGACATAATGTGGAGACTGAAGAAGTTTTATTAAGAGGGCATATTATTGTCCATAGTTCACCTATAAATATCCCTGCCATCATTTACTCTTCCACATGTTGTTCAAAACAGCGAACTAAGCGAATGGCTTATTTTTGCCCCTATTATGCTAATTTAATTATCTTCTCTCCCTCAGACTCAGAGATTCAGTTGAGGAGAGATATGGTGTTTAGTCAGAGTCTGGTGGCGGCGGTTTGTTCTTTCTCAGAGCAGTTGTTGGCTGTGCTAAATCAAGCTCTCAGCGTTGAGAGTGAAAGCCAGGAAGCCAGTCGCCGCTGGCTGGAGCAGATCTCCTCCGCTGGTCTTCTGTTGCATTTCCAATCCCTGCTCTCCCCCAACTTGGTGAGTACCTGCTACTGTCAGTGGGCTTGAAATAAGCCTTACCAGCCTTTCTAGTCTGACATCCTTCTTTGGGTCGGATATATTTAGACCGAGGGTCATGTATGGCAATTGAATGTTTATCAAAATCCTGCTCGATGTGGCCAGCATCCCACAGCTTAGTAGGATTTATCACATCATTTTTTGTTACAAAATAATGGTGTTCTGTGTCTGTGATGCATAGCCTGTAAAGATGTAGTTGTTAAAGCAATAATAAGCCATGAGAGGCCAAGTGTTGTAGGTATTTTGTCAGGCTGAAGGGTTTTGTTAGGCATGACACGAAGCTTAGCATGTAAAATTAAATATAAAACAAAACAAAACAAATATTAAACATTAAATATAAATTATAAAATGTTGGCCAATAATACACACAACATAATCAATAAATAATAATGTAAGACAATTAATAAAACGTATTAATAATAAGAATTAGGAATTCACAATTAAATCAGTTGTTTTGTTTTATTTTAGCTTTATTTTTTATTTATTTTTAATTTATTTTTTGTTTTGTTTTAAAACAGTTTTTTTTTATGTTTGATTTTGTTTTGTTTTAAAAACTGTTTTTTTTATGTTTGCTGTATTTTTGTTGTTGTTTTAAAAAACAGTTTTTTGTTTTATTGTTTGCTTTTTGTTTTGTTTTAAAACTGTTTTTGTTTATGTTGCTTTTGTTGTGTTAAGCTGTTTTGTTGTCTGCTTTTTTTTTTTTTTTTTTTTTTTTTTTTTTTTTTTTTTTTTTTTTTTTTTTTTGCAAAAAAAAAAAATATATAAAAACTTTTTATTTTATTTTTGTTTTTAACGGGATGACGCATCATGGTTGTGGTGATGATTTCTTATAATAGTTGTGAGGCTTAGTACAGAGAATAGCTGCTACTTAACATCTGACCTAAATTCCATTATTCTGTGCCTTTAATGAGCAAGATAACTCTTCATTTAACAGAAAACAGTGTGAAGAGACCGACAGCATCCCTGAGCTACTTTCTTACTTTGTTTGTCCTCCTCCCTGCAGATTACATCTGCTTTTTTGTTTACCGCAACCGGCCACAAGGTCAGATCCATGTCTGCGGATTGTGACTCAGTGGAGTTTTCTGTCTTATTGAATTGATGACTGTAGCCATGTGTGTTTTCCCACAAACCAGCAATTTACACAATCAGCTGGCATCCCGACAGACCAAAGGATAATGCAGGATTATCATGTCTTGTAAAGTGTTTCTGTCTCTGGCTTCAGCTTGAGATCAGATTTCACCTGGTCGTGACTGAAGCCGGAGGATTACATTTCTTTATTTGCATGCCTGGGGTTGCTCTTTATGTGAAAGATTTATTTGCACAAAGTCACTTTATGACAGAGGTAAAATGCGAAAGTTTCTCAGCCAATGGATAAATAAGACTATTATTACTCTCGCTGTTCATATTTAAAGGAATAGTTTAAAATTAAAATTTGCTAAAAATGTTCTCACCCTCAGGCCATCCAAGATGAGGAAGAGTTTGTTTCTTCTTTGGAACATTTTGGAGAAATTTAGCATTACATCACTTGCTCAACAATGGATTCTCTGCAGTGAAAGGGTGCCATCAGAATGAGAGTCCAAACAGATGATAACAACATCCCAATAATCCAGAAGTAATCTACACAACTCCACGAGTCCATCAATTCATATCTTGTGAAGCAAAAAGCTGCATGTTTGTAGAAGACATTTTTAACTTCAAACCATTGCTTCCAGCCTTCTTCTATCCATACTGTACTATTGCTTTCTCAACTGAAAAAGTAGTTCATCTGAATCAGGAGAGAAATATGCACAAATCAAGCACCATTTACAAGTGAAAACAGTCCAAAGCAGTTCCAAACAGATATATCTGTGGATCGGGGATGGACTTTTTCACTGGAAAATTATGGATTTATTATGCCTTTATTATGGATTATGGACTAGAAGCGATGGTTTAAAGTTAAATGCCATAATGATGGATTTGTTTCTCAGAAACACAGCTTTTTACTTCATAAGACATTAATTGATGGACCGGAGTCGTGTGGATTACTTGTGGGTTGTGATGTTTTTATCAGCAGTTTGAACTCTCATTCTGACGGCACCCATTCACACAACAGGATCTATTGGTGAGCATTCTCTATTTTTTTATTTATAGAATATAAAGAGATAAAGGATGCTTTGATGAAGTATGTCATGTTTAAATCCAGTATGTAGTCAGAGCAAAGCAGTCAGGCCGAGTTGGCGTAGAAATGAAACCCACATGTAATATGAAGATTCCCTGCATTTGAGACTTTAGTCTTATCTCCACAGCACTGACGCTCTTCCCCATCCACCCCCGAACACACTCAGGGGAGGGAGAGCAGGCAGCGAGCAACCCGAAGGTAATTTCTTGACATGATAACGCTTGGCAGCTTTGTAGGCCCCCAGATGAAAGGATTGTAGCATCTGGCACATCGGAATGTTGAGAGAGTCGGCCCACATATCAGGCAGAGGTGTCGTTTTCAGATGTGTGAGGAGAGGTCCCACGATTCTAAGACCAGACTTGTTCAGATTTGTATGTGGATGGTCTCATCCACAGCCACGGGCGTACTGTGTGTACGCAGGCAGAAGATGAACTAAAATGAATAGAGTGGAGGATGAAGAAAATATGAATTTCTCAGTGTGTCTGTAACAGGAAGTCATCATTGTAATTTTGGATCTATACCTAAGCACACCACAATCCCCCACCCGTTTTTTATATATATTTCACTCATACTATCAGACCTTCAACACAGCTTTTTCATTAAACACATGTAGTTTAGTAATGGTTTTGTACTTTTGTTACAGTATGTCATTTTTTTCTTTAGACGGATGAGCAGGCCATGCTAGAAGACACACAAGTTGCTCTCATAGACCTGGAGAAGGTCACCTTCTATTTCCGGCAGTTTGAAGGAGAGCCTCTTGTTGCTAGTAAGTTCTCTTTGAAGAAGCACTTCCTGTTTTAACAGGAAATAATTACTTTTTTTAGCACAATTCTAAAACTAATTTTACTAATAATGTTTCCAGTGTCCCCAAAAGGTATTTGGACACTCAAGCCAAAAAGTATTTATGTCTTTGTATTATATAACAAAATATCATTCAAGATATGAGGATTTATATTAAATGAATATAGCAAAATCAAATATTTCTGGCAAAACATTTACACCATTTATTAAAAAAAATTCTAAATCATAAAATTGTGTGTTTTTCTATTAATATTATGAGTATTTTTCAGATCTGGACACTTACTGGTTGTTTGCTATTAGTGGAACATGTACATAATAATGTTATCCAAAAGTATTTTATATTTTATATGAAATGTTTTTTTTTTTTTTACATTTTTAAATGTTTTTATATTTTTTATGTAATTTATGTAAACAACTACACACATTTACAGTAGTGGCAGTATTTATATTCTTAACTTCAGTATTCAAAAAGTCACTTGGAACCAGTGTGTTTGCATGAAATATTTTATTCATAAACTCCATCATGCTGATGACTTTGTTTCTTTGTCTCCAGACATGCCCATCTCATACCAAGTTGAGGGCACACGGCAGGCTTTGAAGGTCTGTTTTTACCTAGAGGCATTCTACTTCCAGCAGTTACCCCAGAGACTAAGACACGGTGGTAGCTTCAAAATCTACCCCGTCCTGTTCACCCAAGGTATGGTGTGTTTGTATGGGACACAGTAAGCCTGAAGCATGGCAAAAATGCTGAATTATGCTCTTTCAAAGTGAAGCTACCCTTAACTTTTAAAAAAATAATAATAGTAACTGATACATAGCTAAACGTCTGAAAGAAATCCAATGCTTCACGTAATTTTTTTAATAGCCTTGGAGAGCATGGAGGGATATTATTACCGAGAAAGCGTGTCAGTGGAAGAGTATCAGGCCCAAATCAATGCTGGATCCCTGGAGAAGGTCAAGCAGTACTACAAGAGACTCCGGTAAGTTTGCTTCACCTGTCAGTCAAACTTCAGCTATGAAACTTCACAAATTTCTTCAGACCTAAGTGTAAAGCTGTCATTGTATTTCCTGATGAGGTGAAGTTGGGAATTTGGGATGTGGTTATGGTGCTCAGTTGGATCTCTGCCCTTTAAAAATAAAATGATGGAATTAATAATCATGTTAGTATTTATTTACTAAAAATATAAAACGATAAGTCTCACACACACACACACACACACACACACACAATTTATATACATATGTCAAATTGAAACAATGAATTTATGAATTATGAATTAATAAATTAATAATTAATTTCTTAATTTATTTTTAGGTGGCATTTGTAGTTCTCTATACGGCCCTTCTTGATTACACTTGTACACTGATTTTAAAGCAGTTTTTTTCTAATATCTTGATCCCTGCTGTACTTCCAGTTTCCTTGTCTTCCTCAGAATCAGACAATGTGGTCTGAAAATCAGTTATTGTTATGATATGTCAAATAGAGTTAAACAAATCTCATACTCTTTGCTCATAATTATCATGCCAGTCTGTTTGAATAATATTTTTTGATGTTGAGATGAAAGTGAATTTGCCCCTAGACCTAAAGATAATTTCAGTTCATCAGTCTGCCAAAACTGACTATATTTCACGGCCATGATTGATATCTCAGATAAAACTATATGGCCAAAAGTATGTGGGCACACGAACACCAAACCCATGCTTGTTAAGCACTTCTGGAAAGGCTTTCTAGAAACATTGCTGCAGGGATATTCCCATCCAGTTAACTCCAGATATCTCGTTTTTCACCGCCTTCATGCTCCTTCAGTTCTTTAGTTGTATGTTTAAGTCTTCCAGGGGCCTCTTGGGACATTAAAATGGCCGTTGAAACATGTAAGTTGTTTCCAAACCCTGAACATCAGCACTAATACTCAAAATATGAGTGAATTTGATATGTTTAGGGAAAATAATCATCATGTAGGATCCTAATAGCATGTTCTCTGAGCAGCTGATGTTTGCTTTATAGCTCACAAGGTAAGCATCTGGTGTAGATCTCTTCCGTAATTGGTTACAGTGTGCTGAGGTCAGCCAAGTTTCATTGTATTACGTTTGCCATAGGGGCATATTACTCTTGGGATTTGAATGGAAGCGAGCCTGCCAATTGTACCAGAGATCAAGTACAGTCTTGGCTTGATTTGAGGCCAGTGGAAAATGCATGAGGGGTTACTCAAGAAATATTGTCTCATTATGTGCAAACACTGTTTTGGTTTGGCTTGCCAGTATTCGTGGTGTAATGCTGACACATTATATACACTGTGCTCTCTGGCATATTGGCATTTCGAAAAAATCCCTCTATATTCCACTAATAACATGATCCTTCAGTGCCTTATCCTGGCCCTTGCTATCTGAGCATTGGTATTGGCATTTTAAGCTGAGCTTGATGCATTTGTATCGACTGAATTTGAAGTGTGAACATTGAATGAGGTAAAAGGCAAATCTGCTCCTTCTTCAAAATGTCACTGTTTCGATATGGATATGACAGTATTGAGGTGGTTCTATGTGCTATGCTAGTCTTCATAATTCTAAACACGCTGCACACATTTTCATTTTCTTGAGATTTTTTTTTCTTTGACAGTGCCTAGGGATGTGAAAAACAATATAATTTCAAAATAGACTAATCAGTGTGTTGGTTGCCTGAATGACTCCATTCTTGTGTTAAAAAAAACCTGGATATGGAGCACAACTCTATGGAACAGAATGTGAAGGTCTTGACCTGTTTTAACGAGCTGGGATTTCTATATTATATATATGCAATATCAAATTTGAAGGGGATCAAAAATGAATCAAAGTTGTCGAAGGGGACAAGGACACATTTTGGTTTTAGGTTTAGGAAACTTTGATGAAAGGTTTGTGATCACTTCAATGTTGAATAGGTGTATCTTTACAGTATATTATCTAATATATACACACCACACACACACCCGTGATCTATGGTCAGGAGAAGGAAGAATGAAGTGCTCCAAAATTTCTTGTTAAATGGGTGCAGTGATGTTGGTTTTAAAAAAACTCAATGGACCAACACCAGCAGATGACATTGCAACTCAAATCATCACAGACTGTGGAAACTTAACACTGGAATTCAAGCAACTTGGGCAATGAGCTTTTACATCCTTCCTCCAGACTCTAGGACCTTGAAATGAAATACAAAACTTGCTCTCATATGAAAAGAGGAATTTGGACCACTGGGCAACAGTCCAGTTCTTCTTCTCCTTAGCCAGGTAAGACGCCTCTGACGTTGTCAGTGGTTCAGGAGTGCCTTAACAAGAGTAATACGACAACTGTAGCCAAATTCCTACACACGTCTGTGTGTGGTGGCTCTTGAAGCCTTGACCCCAGCCTCAGTCCATTCTTGTGAAGTTCACTCAAATTCTTGAATTGATTTTGCTTGACAATCCTCATAAGGTTGTGGTTCTCTTGGTTGGTTGTGCATTTTTTTCTTCCACACTTTTTGCTTCCACTCAACTGTCTGTTAACATGCTTGGATACAGCACAATGTGAACAGCCAGCTTCTTTGGCAATAAATGTCTGTGGCTTACCCTCCTTGTGAAGAGTGTCAATGACTGTCTTCTGGACATCTTTCAAGTCAGCAGTCTTCCCCATGATTGAGTAGCCTAGTGAACCAAACTGAGAGACCAATTTAAAGGCTCAGGAAACCTTTGCAGGTGTTTGAGTTGATTAGCTGATTGGCATGTCACCCCCCCCACCATATTTTAATTTGTTGAGATAGTGAATTGGTGGGTTTTGTTAAATGTAAGCCAAAATCATCACAATTAAAAGAACCAAAGATTAAACTACTTCAGTCTGTGTGCATTGAATTTATTTAATAAACGAGTTTCACAATTTGAGTTGAAATACTGAAATAAAAGAACTTTTCAATGACATTCCAATTTATTGAGATGCACCTGTATGTGTGTGTATATTATACTATATATATATAATTAATACATATATACTGCATTCACATTTCGTGGTAAATAACATTACTACCCTCTAGGAAAAAAACTTTTATAAATTTTACATTAACAAGCAAGCCAATATTTATTTATTAACCAAGTATGAATAAAGTAGTGTTTTTTAAACATTTGCATTTATCTAAAATAATACTAAGGCAGTAAAAATTTAAACAATATACTTTTATTTGCTGAACTTGTTCCAGCATTCTTTTGAATAAGCTAACTTTGAACAATTTTTACTTTTTCGGATCATTAGTCATCAAAGCTCTGTAAATATTGGTCACAGACACAGAGATTTACTTTAAATTAATCTCACCAAGCTGATTACTCACTTAAAACTCCCTCATATCATGTTTTCAGGACATTTCAAGGTTTTCAGGATATTTGTTATGTCTAATTGTCTTATTTTGACATAACAAATATCGAATGTGTGAGTTGTTTACTTTTTTTAATTAGTCTTCCCATTATCGCCATTATCATGTTCATTCAGACTGATTCGCAAACGCGGAATGCACACGAAAACAAGAGGCGGGATTTATCACACGAACCAATCACAGCTGATCATAATCAGTCATATCCAGTCATTAGTCAGATATAGAAAAAATGGTGCATTTGCATTACAACTGCAACATTACTGATGACAGTGTGTTTCAGCATTCATGTGATTTCGCAGGGTTTGTGGTTTTTGTTTGGATTTTTGTGGTTTTTACACAGGTGTTGAAAGGCCCTGCAGGTAAAGTGATTCAGCTTAGTCATAGCAAGATGGAGACTTTTTCAGAAAGCTGTGCAGATGAGCTTGAAATGAATTGACAGGGAGCCTTCTGGTGTAATGTGGAGCAGATGTAAACTGAGAGAGCAGACAGAGAAGAATGAGAGAGGTGTGGAGGCAGAAGGAGATGTATAAGAGTAAAGAAGAGGGAAGGAGAAACTGAGACTATCTGACCCAAAGGACAGATGTAGGGTTGCCAGATTTGCCAGGGTTGCCAGTCTTTATTTGTCAAACGACTGGTTTTGTTTAACCACTTATGTTTGTTTGTTCCTTCACTGTTTAGAATTTATTTATTTACAAATGTCAGATCTTACAAAATGACCCATGCAAAGCCAAGCTATACTGTGCTTTGCACATCTTTGGCATTTGTAAATGATTGACAGTATTGATTGGCCAATTTGCATCTTCGAATGTGTCACGTTCTGAGCTCACTGACAAGTACAATTGATATTATGCTGCATAAACCTGACCAGGCCCCTCGCTAATGTTGGTAATGATTAGAATAGAAAAGAATACCAAAAAAGTCAGAATGTCTGGAGTCTGGGGATAGAGGGATGTCTGTAGACTGCTTATTATGGGGACTGCAAAGCGAACTCGTGGAAATTGTAATAGTACAGTCATAGCGTGAAGAGAACGCTAAATAACAAGATATGTTTCTTATCATTTAGACAAACTAGACCGGAGACTGGAGTTTGTGTTGAGATCAGCTATAATGCCTGAAGAGTCTTATCAGTCCTATTTATCTCTATTAGAAATATTAGCTATAGATATATGTTGCTTCAGCATCACCATGATGAAACGAAGGGTGCATTTGCATTAAACCCAGATGAAAAGTATTGTATATTACTGTTCAGATGTGAAGTGCATTACATCTGACACGACTGTTGTTGCTCATCAGAGTAAAGCCAGGAGATTGACTCAGCGGTCTTACTACAAAGACCCACCATCTGTCTTTACCAAAAGACCATCTTAAGCACATGCCAGGATATATTTGGGCTATAATTTCAACTACACTGGAGTCTGTGTGTCCGTGTTTATATCTTAAAGGAGGAGATCCCCAAGTCATGTATTATCTCCAGATCTTCTTTAAGTCGACCTATCCAGACTGATGAGGTCACTACAATCATCACAAAAAAAAAATCTCATCTGAAAACAACAAGCAGATGTCAGGTGTCATGTGAATGGGTTCTTTGAATTTACGTGCCTTTCCAATTGTGTTAATATTGGAAATGTATTAACGTTTTGTAATGTGCTTTTTGTTTGCTGTTGTTTGTTGTTGCAATACATTTGTTTGATCTTTTTCGCTGAATTAATAATCTTTTGGCTTTAATCTTTAAACCATTACAGTGCAAATACAAAAATATCAAAATATCAAATATCATAAAAAGCTGATTGTGTATATACACTGTTCTGAATTAATTACATATACATTTTCAATACGGACAACCAATCAAATCAACCAAATCAGCATATTAAAATTATTTCTGAAGGGTCATGTGACACTGAAGACTGAAGTATTGGCTGCTGGAAATTCAGCTTTGCATTTACAGAAATAAATGACATTTTAAAATAGAAAACAATTATTTTAAATTGTAATATATTACTGTGATGTACAGTACATATATACACATACACTTCAAAAATGACATCTTTTTAAAGGGGTCATATGATGTGATTTAAATTTTTCCTTTCTCTTTGGAGTGTTACAAGCTCTTGGTGCAGAAAGAAGATCTGTAAAGTTGCAAAGACTAAAGTCTTAAATCCAAAGAGATATTCTTTAAGTTAAGACTTGTCCATGCCTCCCTAAAACGGCTCGTTCTAACACACACACACATGTCCACCGCACTTATTTGGGACGATTGCATACGCAGCCTAAATGTCACGCAACGACAGAAGCGTAACTTTTTATTCGCACTGTATTAGTGTTGACGCTGTAGCAGGTGTTCGTGAAGATGCTGTGTGCTTCGGTTGTGAAGCGAATACTACTACTTTGTTTGGTCTTCCAAAATAGGACAATACCCGCTTCGTCATGCCTAGAGCTGATCAATGCTGGTCGCTGAGGAAATACACTGTTACCGTGGACAAGCGGAGTCCAAGCCGGGGTCCGTCACATGTGGGTTGCCGCTCATTCGTTTCGATCTTCCGGACCGCCCGTTTCCTCGCCCCCCGCCGCCTCCTTTCTCACTCTATCTACTGGTTCCCATAGCGCATCAAGCCTAAGCCGGGGCTTCCCCTCACGTGTTTTTCATTGTGAAAGCGAAACTACTTTTGTTGGGTCTTCCAAAAGAGGACACAACTAGAAATCAGTGGTTAAGTTGTATTTTCAACACTGTTCGAGAACAGTTCAACCCAAATATTTTGATGTGTGCAGCGCATTTTATGGAGGGCTGTTTACTGATCCTGGGAGAGTAAAGTTTGACTAAAATGCCGGTAGTTCTGACTCACAGTCTGTAAGTACGTTTTAATTTAAAGGATTTGCCACTGATGATTCAAATGCGAGTTTTGGGCAGTAGAGTTGTGCTTGTTGTTTGTCATTTCTCCGAGCACAAATGCAGACATAGTTTTATGTTAACGCAGCGCGATGCAACGCAACGCATGCTAAAAAGACAGTATGTCATTATAATCAGTAATTATGTCCTCATTGGATGCAACAAATGCCTCGTTTGTACTGGGTTTTAATGTTTTTGTCTCGTCGCCTCCGGCCAGGGACAAGGCATCACAGTATGGTGAGGGACGTAACATTTCCATCACAACTCTTGGGTATTCGGCCAATCACAACGTATTGGATAGCTGGCCAATCACAGCACCCCTCACTTTTCAGACCGATGAGCTTTTTAAAAATCAAAGAGTACGCGTTTCAAAAAGGCGGGGGATAGAGGAGAAACAATAATGTATGTGGAAAATAATGTGTTTTTTTAACTTTAAACCGCATAAACACATTTCATTACACCAAATACAAAAAATAATGTTATTTTTAGCAGCATCATATGACCCCTTTAATAGAACTGTCTTGCTTGGTTAAAATATCTACAAATTCTCAATTTATTTGGGAAGCAACACTGCATTAAATATTTGGTACTGTATTTATTTTCATAGATTGCATGTATATTTTGTCTCAGTACTCTGGTAGATTATTTTGACTGCTTTTAAGTACAAACAAAAACTTTTATACACAAAGTCCTATATGTTTTGTAGAAAGAGAGAAATCACATGGCAGAATAGCAAGAATGAGAATTGACAAAAGTGAAGGTGTGAAAGGAAGATGCAGCTAGAATAGAGAGACACAGGTATACTGGCAGAAGAATTCTTCATTTGTAAATGTCTGAATTACTACATTCAAAACTAGCTCATATTTGCAGCTTTGGAAGCCCCCAGAGTTAATGTCAGCTCCAGTTGTGTATTTTTTCGTGGAAAGCACATTTGGAGACAGCACAGTACTTCTTTTCATGTGGAATGGAAATTAAAATAGTTTGATTACAGTTGGCACATTTAATCAAATCCATGTCTCATCTGTAGTATAAGTCAAGTTTATGTCGAGTTCATCTTCAGTATCCCTTCATAAACAGGACTTCAAAGTGTGGAATCGAAACTGCTCCTAATACACCCAGTAAATCAGTAATACAGCTGAGACATTGATGTGGTACCAGATATGTATGTTGTGGCTGATTTTTCTGATGAAGAACAGCCAACAAAGACTCCAGCCAGCTTCTTTTAAGTCGTTTTGGCCTTCATTTCAAGTTCTGTGGATTGTTAGATTCATTCTACAAGTTTGTAGACTAAAAATACAATATTTTTGATTGTTCTTCTAAACAAGGCGTTCACAGCTGATTTCAAACCTAAACTCTAGATGCCCACAAGTTCTTTGTTTTTTACTGAGTTAATGAAGTGCGACTTGTTTCGTTCATCCAGAACGCTGCTGCCAGAATTCTGACTAGAACCAGAAAATCTGAGCATATCACACCAGTCCTCAGGTCCTTACACTGGCTTCCAGTTATATTTAGGATTGATTTTAAAGTACTTTTACTCGTTTATAAATCACTCAATGGCCTAGGACCTAAATATATAGCAGATATGCTCACTGAATATAAACCTAACAGACCACTCAGATCATTAGGATCGAGTCAGTTAGAAATACCAAGGGTTCACACAAAACAAGGGGAATGTGCTTTTAGTTATTATGCCACCCGCAGTTGGAATCAGCTTCCAGAAGAGATCAGATGTGCTAAAACATTAGTCACATTTAAATGCAGACTCAAAACTCATCTGTTTAGCTGTGCATTTATTGAATGAGCACTGTGCGATGTCCGAACTGATTGCACTATATTATATGTATAATCGTTTTCTTAAATTCATTTTAAATCTCTTAAATCAAATTTTTTTTTTTTAATTAATTTTCAAAGTTTTTAAATTCCTTGTTTTATTGTTGTATTATTGTTTTTATTTATTTTCTGTAAAGCAACTTTGAATTTACCATTTGTGTCATGAAATGTGCGATACAATAAACTTTGCTGTGCCTTGTTTGTAGTGGTCTCTGCGGGGCAAGTCATGTGGATGTGGTGGGTTTGATACAGCTGGACAGCTCGTTCTTGTAGCACTCTGGCCCTCTGTTAGGTTTCTGCATTGTAGGATGTGTGTGTTAGACAGCTGAATTAATGGCTGTACTTATCAGCCGGTAAAAATTCAACGCTCGGCTAATCGCATGTCTAGAAGTGGCTGTAAGAGCTGAAATCGGTTGAGTGATCTGGTCCCAATGGGAAGACACCTAAACATGGGCTAAAATATATTTGAGTGTGTCTGTTAGAGCGATTTTGTGCCAGCTTGGAAGGAACCTGCATGACATTATGTTTGCAAATCTGTTTGTAATTAGTCAAGGTTTGTTGGGGTCATGCTTTGGGTCATGATGGTGGTTGAGGCCCAATGCTATTTGTAGATTTATTGGTCTACTCTAAGGCATGATGGCCTGGCAGCCTGATAATGACCATGATGCAATGGTGAGCCTCAGAAAAAACAAATAAAAACAAACCATTGGCAGAGGTTACAATATTAGCCAAACTAAAATTAAATGTTAGACCAGGGGTATAGAGAAAAAAAAAACTATTGAGCTTGGTCAGTAATGATTATTTAATTTATTTTAATTTTAATTTAAAAATGGGTCATCGATGCGCTACAAGTACATTATTTGTGTATTTGGTGTAATGAAATGCGTTTATGCGGTTTAAGGTTCAAAAAACACTTTATTTTCCACATACTGTACATTATTGTTTCTCCTCTATGGCCCGCCTTTCTGAAACCTGTCGATTTTTACAAAGCTCATCGGTCTGAAAAGCGAGGTGTGCTGTGATTGGCCAGCTATCTAGTGCGTTGTGATTGGCCGAATACCTCAAGCGTGTGACTGTGTAAATGTTACGCCCCTTACCATACTGTGATGGCATGTCCCGGAGCGACGAGACAAAAACAATTAAACTCATTATAAACGAGGCATTTGTTTCATCCAGTAAGGACATAATTACGGATTATAATGACATACACTGTCTTTTTACGCGTTGCATTGCAACGCAACGGTCGCACCGCGTAAACATAAAACCATGTCTGCATTTGTGATCGGAGAAATGACAAACAACAAGCGCTACTCTACACTGCTCAAAACTCGCGTTTGAATCATCAGTGGCAAATCCTTAATATGAAAACGTATTTACAGTCTGTGAGTCAGAACAGCCGGCATTGTAGTCTACTCTTCCAAGATCAGGAAACAGTCCTCCATAAAAAGCACTGCAGACATCTGAATATTTGGGTTGAACTGTTCTGTTGTAAATACAACTTAACCACTGATTTCTAGTTGGGTCCTCTTTTGGAAGGCCAAACAAAGTATTTTCACACTAGAGTGAGCGGAGGCGGGCCTGAGTGAGAGGCGGCGGGCGGGCTTGAGAACGGCGTGGCCGGCGGGCTTGTGGCAACCACATGTGACAACCCCGGGCTGGATTCTGCTTTGTCCACGGTGAAAGCCGATCCGGCGAAACACCCTAGCGAATTTGATGTATTTCTTCAGCGACCAGCACTGATCAGCTCTAGGCTTGACGAAGCGGATATCATCCTCTTTTGGAAGGCCAAACAAAGTAGTTTTGCTTTCACAACGAAAAACACAGAACACAAACACACACGCGTCTTCACGACATGGCGGCAGCAACAATACTACAGAGAGAATAAAAGTTACGCCTTCTTTCTTTGCGTGAACATTTGGGCGGTGTTATGCAAATCTTCCCACATTTTGATGTAGACATGTGGGGGCGTGTTAGAACGAGCCGTTTTAGGTAGGAGTGGTTGACTCTTAAATTTTAATAAAGATTATCTCTTTGGATTTGAGACTTTAGTTTTGCAACTTTACAGATCTTCTTTATTCACGAACAGCTTGTAACACTCAAAAGAGAAAGAAAAAATTGAAATCGCATCATATGACCCCTTTAATCAAATATTGACTGTTTTCTCAATGATAATTATTTTTCAATGAGAAGATCACAGGGAAGACTTTAACTAAGTGAACACCTGGCTACTTCAGTTAGTGCTGAAACTTGAAGATCACCATCCAGTTTAAGGCGCTTTGAAACTCAAGCTCTTGTTTCCTAATTTTTTATAGCCTCTGTCCTGCAAATGACTTAATTGCATGATTTAAATGACATAGGAGATAATGTTTTTAGATCCCTGTAAACGTTATACTGCTTTTTTTACCCCAACCGAATACACACTTTCCTTCTCTAGAGTTTATGATGTTGATGATGAATTTATTCTGTGAAGTATTTCATTTTATTTTATTTTATTTCCACTGTCAAATTCACATGTCTAAATACAACTCCATACTATCATGGTCCCATTGAGGCACGCTGTATTCCTACATCAGTGTCTAATCATGCCTGAAGACCCCAGAGCACACTGGGTAATGCTTATGAAATACTGTAGGGCCAAAAGCTATGTATTTTTTTTTGTTTTTAAGATGAAACAGTGGCTGCAATTTGCTTTTAGGCCCAGAGAACAGAGGCGCAGCGAAATTGGCCCATCCTTGGATCCTGTCCAGCTTTTCCATTAAAGTTGCTCATAAGAGCCCATGGAGAGAAAACACAGGCCGTCAGTTACTGCACAGTGTGCCTTAAAGGAAAGACCACTGCTGCGTTACGACTCCTGCAGGAGGGTCCCACATTCACCACACACAGACCAGTACAGCAGAGCGCATTCTAATATAGATAACACTGCTCTCTGTTTTAATGGATTACATTTGCCTGCATGAATAGCAGCCCGTAATCGCAGTAAACCCCCAAGAACCAGAAAACATTACCACAGTACAGGGGGTTTTGTTGTTATGCTTTACCTTTGATGAAATTTTACAGTACTTTACTCTGAGATCTTGTGTATTATTTTTTCTTCCTTTTCTCTTTCTTTCTTTCTTTCTTTCTTTCTTTCTTTTTTCTTTCTTAATTGCTAATTATACTAAAAAAATAAAGTACTGTAGTAATACAAATTTTTTCACTGACCATATTAATATCATTGGACTTTTTTTTTCTTTTCCCTAATACACTACTGTTCAAAAGTTTGGGTAATATTTATTTCTTTATTTATATTTCAAGGCTGCATTTATTTGATCAAAATATAGTAAAAACCGTAATATTGTGTAATATTATTACAATTATACATAACTGTTTTCAATGTTAATGTAGTTTAAAATGTAATTTCTTCCTTATTATTCCAGTCTGTGGTGTCAGATGATCCTTCAGAAATCATTCTATGCAGTTTTGCTACATACATTTCCAATTATTATTATCAATGATAAAAACAGTTGTAGTGCTTAATATTTATGTGGAACAAATGATACATTGTTTACAGAATTCCTTTCATAAAGAGAACAATCAAAAGAACAACGTTTATTTATAATGGGACATTATAAATGTATTTTACTGGCCTTTTGATCAATTTATCTGTCCCCTTGCTAAAATTACATATTGATTCTTTAAAAAGTGTCTCCGTATAAATGTGTGGTAACATGAAGAGGTTATAGTTCATATTCTTTCTTCGTTAAAACATGGCTGTACGTCTATAGAAAGTTATTTTTTTTTGATATCTTTCTTTCTCTTTGCTAGCTACAATAACATAATAATGTTTTTTTTGTAATATATTATTAAGTACTATATATTTTTTAAGCATGCACAGTACAATTGTGTTAATTTTTTTTATATTGAAGTAGCATATACAATTTTTATATATGTTAATTAATGTAATAAAAAAATGTAGTATGGGATTTTGTTGGACTACATATCCTTCATACACACCCACTGTCAGTGCAGTGTTCTCAGATAGTGAAGGTTGGCATGATGTGTTGTCTCGCTGTGAACTGACCAGCGATGGGCGATTGATCTAGTAACCATGATCGGCAGCTCCACTGGTGCCTGCTTGAGCCCGCCAGACTTGCCTCAAACTGTACTTACAGTACTCACACCGTACTGGTGTAGAAAAACCAGGACTGAACCGGGAATAATAGTTCACACAACACAATTTTGGAGTTAGTTTCTTCAATCGGCAGTTTTGAAAATTCAGGTATTAACATCCTTGCGCATCATAATTCATCGTGCAGTGAATGGGTGCCTGTCAGAATTATATTCCCACACAGCTGATAAAAACACCACAATTCCACAAGTAATCCACAACAACTCCTGGGTCCATCAATCCGTGCCTTATGAACAAAAGCTGTGTTTTCATTAAGACCATCAATGTTTATTCTCTCTACACTGATATTACTTTCCTTCAGTTTAAAGTTGTCTTGTCGAGTCAGTAGAGAAATATGCACAGCACACTTACGCATACGATTACAGCCCAAAACAGTTCAACAATTTGAAAGATTTGAATGTGAGAGGACAATAGAAAGGACTTTTTCTTTGGAGGAAGCTTTATTATGGATTATGGACTGGTATGTGTTTACGCAAATCAATTGGTTCAATGTAACATGTCACAAACATTAAATGAGGCGGGTTTGTGTGGATTACTTGTGGATGTATTTAATGTTATTATCAATTTGACTCTCATTCTGATGCACCATTCCCTTGCAGAGGACCCATTTTAGTGAGCAAGTATGCAATGCTAAATTTCTCCAATCTGTCATTTTTGAATAAACAACAACTTCTCAGGTTACTTATGTACCATGGTTCCCTGAGTAGGGAACGAAACACTACATCCTCTAGGGGTCGCTATGGGGAAAACCTCATCGTGACTCGTGTCTGAAGCATACATTGAAAAAAACACCAACTCGTTGGCCAGCGACATCCATGACGTCACTACCGGTGCGACTACAGTATAAATCGGTGCCGGTAGCTACACATCATTCACTTCTTCGTCTGAAGCTTGCTTCCGCAGCATGGCAAGAAACCTCGAGGACGCAGTGTCTCGTTCCCTACTCGAACCCATGATCGTTACGCAGAACTGCGTCCTCTAGGGTCGCTATGGGGAACGTTATACCCACGCCACCATGCTGAGGGGAGTGCAAGCCAGAACCATGGCGAGCACTTAGTACCAACTCTACCATATTGCTATGTGAGTTGCCCCTTTGACGTTAAGACGGCTGTCAGTGACGTTATTCCCTACTGCCAAAGGCCTAGGCTACATACCCCAAAATACTTACATGTTAGGGCCAGACTCCTGGGCCTGGTGTAGAGCTCAAGGCTTGGAATCAGGAGTATATTCCTTTAAGGGATTACGACCAAGAGCCTAGAATCATACTATTCTTGGCCTGTCACACAGGGGCTACCGCACGTTTGTTCTTTGCATGTGGTGAAGGAACTGTCTCAACAGATCCCTATTAGCAACACCCTGTTAAAGTAGGTATACAGAGTATACATAGGAGGAGTGGTGCCCAAGGTCGGAACCGGGGTTTTAAACCACTCAACAAGAGCACGAAGTCTTGCGCGATCTCTTACCATACATTATTTTTTAGAAAAGTGGGCAAAGCATAACGTGCACCCTTACCACTTATGTGGATTTTAGAAAAGTGGGCATAGCATAACGTGCACACTTACCACTTAGGTGGATTTTAGAAAGTGGGCAAAGCATAACGTGCACTACACTTGCATACCGTTCTAGGGTTTCTCGTGGCACCCTGAAAAGGCAGCCTATCGATAAAAATAGGCTATCCCCAGACGCTATAAAATCTCCTGCTATAATGCTGGAGTGGCTCGCAGTAAATCTGTAGCTGGGGGAGAACATCCAGCTCTCAATGGAGTGGGAGCTCAACCTACAGCATGTTCCCTTGGTGGGAACAGCTAGTTAGTTATCACCTGAGGATACCAACACCCAGTTCTCAAACGAGAAGGGGGCTCGACCTTCAGCATGTTCCAAAGCTGGAACAGCTAGCAGTAGTTTACTTAGCTGTGGGGGCAACACACCTAGTTCTCAGTCGAGAAGGTGGCTCGGCCTACAGCATGTTCCAAATTGCAGGAACGCTTCATTAGTTTTTAACAAAAAAAAAAAAAAAACAAAAAAATAAAAATAAAATAAAATAAAAAAAAATAAATAAAAATGGAATAAAATAAAATAAAAAAAATAAAAATAAATAAAAAAAATAAAACAAAAAAAAAGAAAAATAAATAAAAAAAAAATAAAAAAATCGAAAAAAAAAAAACCCCCGGCCCCTTGGCTTAGGGAGCACAAACCCAGCTCTCAACGAGCGGGCGCTCGACCTGCAGCATGATTGAAAAATCAAAAGGGTCAGCATACTGCCGTCTTATCCAACTCTCACCAGTACCCTTTGATAAAAGGATCATTGTCTCAATACTACCCACGAGACACCCATGGAGCCGAGGAATCTATCTCCTCGAGGAGTAATGCCTCGAAAGAAACATCATAACTCACATAACCCTCAATGGTGAGGGGGTGTATGCCTCAAGGGATATCCTGGTGGTCGGGAAGCCCCTCAGGGCGACCCAGGTACGGTAGACCAGTCAGGGTAGCATGTAAGCGTAACCCCAGCCCGGACGTCCAAGAATTTTTTGCAGTGACACCGGGGGCCTGATAAGCACAAAACTCCCGCCAGAAGCCTGTGTTTGGCCGCATGATCCAGGAAGTAGGAAACCGAAACCTTACTTACCTTCTGGACATATCTCGACGAGTGAAAAAAACACTGCAAGTCCGGCACCCGGTTTCTGAACCCACCACGGGAAACACTGCAAAGAAACTAGCAGAAGGGTACACACAACCACCAGTTTTCATTAGCACATACATATATTTATATACATTATATTTAGACATGGATCGTACCTTTGACTCACCAACCACGCTCGCCGCGTTGGAGCTCTGTCCCCGGGGGGGGGGGTGAAAAGCCTCTAGACCGTAACTTCAGTAAGTTGGTTCACTATGAAGCCATAGAACCAACCAAACATCATAGGTCCAGCATAGGAGACTGCAATGCAGATATATGGGTGGTTACAGGGAAATTAGGAAGGGGAAGAAAAGGGTAGATGTTACACCCCCTGAGAGAAAGAGTGGATACCTAAGTATTACTCTGATCCGGACGAAAGCGCTGACGCCTTGTCTGGATCACATCCCTCAGGTCCTGCCTACCTCCCTTCGACCCACGATACTTCCTACCCCTACCCGCAGGTGGGGGAGGAGCGTGAGCTGTGACACTAGCCTTCTGTGCCCGTCTCTTATCCTCAGACTGAGACGGACCAGGACCCCTATGTTGTTCGGCTCAGACCTGGACCTTCGTTGAATGAAGGTTTTGAAGGCCGCTGAGCGCGCCTTCGCCTCCTGAACTTTTCGCCGATCGTCTCAACGGATGTACCAAAAAGTTCAGAGTGCGAAACCGGGGCATCGAGAAGAAAAACCCTTTCTTTCTTCCCGATGTCTGCAGGTTTACCCAGCGCCTCTCCGTTCCTACCATCAGCCGCCATAAGATCTGCCCAATGGCAGATGGCAGCCTGCTTAGTAGCACGAAGAAGCAACGAATCCGTTGGTGCGGCGTTAACTCACCATCCTCATCATAAGAAAGGCCCGCGCCTTTATCCAGGTCTTTCAGCAGGTCAGCCTGGTGTGCCTGGAGCACCGCCATAGTGTGCAATGAAGCCACAGCCTGACCTGCCGCTGCGTTTGCCTTGCCGTTCGTGCGAGATGTGGTTTGAAGGGGCATGGATGGCAAGGAGGGAGTTTTGAGAGATGATGTCTCTCCCATAGAGAGATAGCTAGCTAGCGTCTCTTCTACAGGGGGCATTCTCTCATAGCCGTTTTCGCGCACCGCCTCGATATTCGCATAACTGGTATGCTGAAACCGATGGATGCGTGAGGAAAACGGCTTCTTCCATTCATTCTCGATCTCAAAGTATGGAATCAGGAAGGAAGGAAGACTCACCTGAGCTGGAGGGGTATGGCCAGAAAAATAACGTTCATCGAGACAACCTCGCGACGCCACTTCCTTAGTCAGCTTCCATGGCAGTCGAGTCTTGCCGTGGCGCGATCCATAACCTCTAAGGAGCTCATCATACGCAGGGCAGGAGGCTTGAGAAGGCTCAGCCTCAGCTTCTTCTCTCTCATCATCCATTTCCTGCTCTTCCTTGGCTGAACCCAGCAGAGCACTGGCCCATGGATCAGATGATGTTAAAGAGAGAAAATCATCCTCCATTGGCTGTCTCTCGCCCCCCGCCGATGAACGCGAGAAGGAAAGCCCCTCTCTAAACCCATCGGCCAGGTCCACCTGAGAACCCCACGAGCTCATTCTCCTCCGTGCCCCAGCAGCGGAGGGTCCCGAACCGCGGAAGCAAATGGCTGCCCCTCTTTACTTGAAAAGAGAGACAAACGAGAACTGAGCTTTTTCATTGAAAAACGCTCGCAGTTAATGCAGATTGCCCTCTCGAGGACATCGCTTGCGTGCTCCTCGCCCAAACAAACAACACATAGATCGTGTGTGTCATCAGGTGTCAAATAGCGACGACATGGATGCACACACCCTCTAAACGCTCTTCTAGTGCTCGCCATAATAATAGATAGCTCTTACTACTTTTTCCTTGAAAATGCCTGCCTTCACACAGAACAGTCCCCTTCAGGCGAAGAAGTGAATGATGTGTAGCTCCCGGCGTCCTATTTATACTGTAGTCGCACCGGTAGTTACGTCATGGCTGTCGCCGGCCAACGAGGTGGCATTTTTTTCAATGTATGCTTCAGACACAAGTCACGACGAAGCATTCCCCATAGCGACCCCTAGAGGAAGCAGTTCGAAGTTCCCATGAAAGGGAATCATCTACATCTTGGATGACCTGAGGGTATGTACTTTTCAAAAACTTCAGCAAACTTTTACTGGTGTAGCACGGCTTTGTTGTTTAATACCACCTCATAATCGATTGTGTTTGGCTTTCATACTTTTCTCTTATAAAGAATCCTCGATAGATTTCAGTCAAACTGAGTGTGGCCCTGGGTTACAGTGCACTTTTCAAATCCTGCTCTGAAATGGCCAGGCAAGGACCTCTTTGGAGACTTTGCTGATGGATGTGGCCATGGCTTACTCTGAGACTTTAGGCCATCTGCAGGAAGGGTGACATAGACTAAAACTTCAGAGGCGAGAACTTCACATAAATGATCAAGCAGCCGGCACAGAACTGCTGGATTGTGAAGGTCTTGTGTCGGCAGACTGCGAGGCATTTATCTCCTTGACAGAAATTACAGAGTATATTTTCTTTTTGCCTGGTCTCCTTCTCTCTGTTTTTCTCTGTCTTTTCAACACTCTGTTGTAGTCAGGGTCAGTAAATATCAACCCTTTTAATATTACTGTATTATATAAATATATAATATAATATAGAAATATAAATTATATATATATATAAATATATACAGTGGGTACGGAAAGTTTTCAGACCCCCCTTAAATTTTCCACTCTTTGTTATATTGCACCCATTTGCTAAAATAATTTAAGTTAATTTTTTCCTCATTAATGTACACACACTACCCCATATTGACAGAAAAACACAGATTTTTTGACATTTTTGCAGATTTATTAAAAATTTAAAACTGAAATATCACATGGTCCTAATTATTCAGACCCTTTGCTCAGTATTTAGTAGAAGCGCCCTTTTGATCGAATACAGCCATGAGTCTTTTTGGTAAAGATGCAACAAGTTTTTCACACCTAGATTTGGTGATCCTCTGCCATCCTCCTGCAATCCTCTCCAGTTCTGTCAGGTTGGTGGTAAACGTTGGTGGACAGCCATTTCTCTCCAGAGATGCTCAATTGGGTTTTAGTCAGGGCTCTGGCTGGGCCATTCAATAACAGTCACAGAGTTGTTGTGAAACCACTCCTTCATTATTTTAGCTGTGTTCTTAGGGTCATTGTCTTGTTGGAAGGTAAACCTTCGGCCCAGTCTGAGGTCCCTGAGCACTCTGGAGAAGGTTTTCGTCCAGGATATCCCTGTACTTGCCGCATTCATCTTTCCCTCGATTGCAACCATCGTCTTCCCTGCAGCTGAAAAACACCCCCACCGCATGATGCTGCCACCACCATGCTTCACTGTTTGGACTGTTTTGGACAGGTGATGAGCAGTGCCTGGATTTCTCCCCCATACCGCTTAGAATTAAGGCCAAAATGTTCTATATTGGTCTCATCAGACCAGCGAATCTTATTTCTCACCATCTTGGAGTCCATCAGGTGTTTTTTCATGTGTCTTGCACTGAGGAGTGGCTTCCGTCGGGCCACTCTGCCATATAGCCCTGACTGGTGGAGGGCTGCAGTGTTGGTTGACTTTCTACAACTTTCTCCCCATCTCCCGACTGCATCTTGGATCTCAGCCACAGTGATCTTTGGGTTCTTCTTTACCTCTCTCACCAAGGCTTTTCTCCCACGATAGCTCAGTTTGGCCGGACGGCCAGCTCTAGGAAAGGGTTCTGGTCGTCCCAAACGTCTACCATTTAAGGAATGGAGGCCACTGTGCTCTTAGCAACCTTAAGTGCAGCAGAAATTTTTTTTGTAACCTTGGCCAGATTTGTGCCTTGCCACAATTCTGTCTCTGGCAATTCCTTTGACCTCATGATTCTCATTTGCTCTGACATTCACTGTGAGCTGTAAGGTCTTATATAGACAGATGTGTGTTTTTCCTAATCAAGTCCAATCAGTATAATAAAACACAGCTGGACTAAAATGAAGGTGTAGAAACATCTCAAGGATTATCAGAAGAAATGGACCGCACCTGAGTTAAATATATGAGTGTCACAGCAAAGGGTCTGAATACTTACGACCATGTGATATTTCAGTTTTTCTTTTTTTATATATCTGCAAAAATGTCAACAATTCTGTTGTTTTTCTGTCAATATGGGGTGCTGTGGGTACATTAATGAGGAAAAAAATGAACTTAAATGATTTTAACAAATGGCTGCAATATAACAAAGAGTGAAAACTTTAAGGGTGTCTGAATACTTTCCGTACACACTGTATATATATATTAGATATTTTTTAATTTATCTTGTCACTAGCTTTGCATGCCAATATTGAAAATAACTTTTAATTTAAATTTAATAATAATAAAATAATTATGATAATTATTATTATATTGCTGTTTGTTAGAAATGCTACTAATCTGTCCAGAACCATTCAAAAGTTTGGGGTCTCGAGATTTATGTTTTTAAAAGCTATTTCTTATGCCCACCAGTGCAAGCTTTATTGGAATCAAAATACGTAAAACACGCAATATTATGCAATATTATTACAATTTAAAACAACTGTTTTTTTTTAAAGAAAGCAAACAGTAAATGAATAGAGTGCAAGTCTAAAAAGAAGAATAGAATTAGATTAGAGAGTGCTAAAGTTAGAGGGTCAAATAAAGATGGAAGAGATGTGTGTTTAGCCAATTCTTGAAGATGGCTAAGGACTCTCTGCTCGGATTGAGTTGGGCAGGTCATTCCACCAGGAGGGAACATTTAATTTAAAAGTCTGTGAAAGTGATTTTGTGCCTCTTTGGGATGGCACAATAAAGCACCGTTCACTTGCAGAACACAAGCTTCTGGAGGGCACAAAAGTGTGAAGTAGTGAATGTAGGTAAAGGGGTCCAGAACCAGTGGTGTTTTTGTAGGCAAACATTAATGCCTTGTATTTTATGCGAGCAGCTACTGGTAGCAAGTGCAAATTGATGAACAGAGGTGTGACGTGCATTCTTTTTGGCTCATTAAAAATTCATCTTCCTGCCGCATTCTGTAAAGGTTTGATAGGACTGGCTGGAAGACCTGCCAAGAGAGCATTGCAAAAGTCCAGCCTGGACAGAACAAGAGCTTGAACAAGGAGTTGTGAAGCATGTTCCGAAAGAAAGGGCCTGATCTTCTTGATGTTGAATAAAGCAAATCTGCAGGACTGGGCAGTTTTTAGCAATGTGGTCTGAGAAATTCATCAATCATAACTCCAAGGTTTCTTGCTGTTTTTGTAGGAGTTATGGTTGATGTGCCTAACTGAATGATGAAATTGTGATGAAACGATGGGTTTGCTGGAACCACAAGCAGTTCTGTCTTGGCAAGGTTGAGTTGAAGGTGATAGTCCTTCATCCAGCAAGTTAGACCAGTAAATGCCGCGCAGATATCGTCGACATCAGGATGGATGAGAGTTAATTGCGTGTCATACACATAAGCCAGTGATGAAAAGCCCATTGTCTGAATGACAAACCTAGTAGATGCCATGTAACAGAAAAGAAGTGTCCAGAACGGATCCCGAGCACCCCTATTAAATAAGATGTTGCAGACTTGGGACCACTTCAACCTCTCCAAATACCTTGAAGCCCTATTCTGGAGTAAGACTCAAAGCACTGGAGCACGGTTCCTCAGATGCCTTTTGCCAATAAGGTTGACAGGAGGATCTGGCTTTTAACTGTGTCAAAAGCAGCGGACAGATCCAGCAAGATAAGTATTGAAGATTTGGAATCCGCTCTTGCCAGTCTTAGGGCTTCTACAACTGAGAGCAAGGCAGTCTCGGTTGAATGTCCACTTCTGAAACCAGACTGGTTGCTGTTGACTAAAAAACAAGGGTTGTTCTGTGTGAGAGAGGCAGAGACTTGGTTGAACACAGCTCGTTTAAGTGTTTTTGCAATGAAAGAAAGAAGGGAAACCAGTCTGTAGTTCTCAAAAGAGATGGGTTAAGGGTGGGTTTATTAAGAAGTGGGGTTATACAAGCCTGTCTAAATATTGAGGGGAAAACACCAGTGTGAAGGGATATCTTAATGATGTGAGTGAGTGCAGGTACTACTGCAGGAGAAATGGCTTGTAGGTGATTAGATGGAATAGGATCCTCGGACAATTATTAAATATTAGAAAGGTAGATTGGAGACTTCTCCTCAGAGAGTGAAGAGAAGGAAAAATGTCACAATGTATTTTGCAGGTAAGATGTGCTTGACGATTGTGGTTTGAAAATAGTAGCACTGATGGTTTTAATTTTTTTAAGGAAGAGGTGGCAAAGTTGTCAGCTTTTAGAGTTGATGACGGAGGTGAGGAGGATGACAAAGGAGGGGGAGATGTCTTAAAGAGCATGCGAGAGTAATGAATTGTTTATTTTTGTTATGATAGTATTTCCTTTTAGCAATGGAGACATGAGCAGAGAAGCAAGAGAGGAGTGACTGATACACATTAAGGTCAGTAGGATTTTTTGATTTGCGCCACACCCTTTCAGCATCTCTGAGTTTAGAACGATGTTTTTCGGAGACACCAGACTAACCGAAGGAACAAAGAATGGAATTACATAAAGGCCAAGTTTCCTGGGGGAATGACAAAGCGATAGTAAGACGAACCTATGTGTAAGAGTGGTGCAGAAAGTGTCAGTAGCACTGTTTACTAGCAGAGCGAAATTAAAACATAGGCATAGCCAGGGAGGTAGTTTCGTTTATTATCTGGTTTGTTTAGCAAACAAAATACTCAAATTATTGATTTAATTTCTTTTTCAATCGAATGGTAAACTTGACTGTTATTTTACTCAGAAAATAAAAGCCAAAGGACTGAATTGAAAGCTTTATTTATGGAATTCGAAAAAGGTCAAAATAAGTGAGAAAGATAATGAAGTGATAGTATACCATGATCACAGACATCCCTTTGTATTACACTGCATTGAAATGACTACAATGTCTATTGGAGCCCAACAGATGATGAATCAGAGCTTAGAGGCCTTGATGGATGTTTCTAAGGCAATTAACCTCCAATAGTGTTTGTTTGCACTTTGCAGGATACTGTATGTTGGGTGCTGCTTAATGAAATGAAGATTAAAATCCTTTTGTAAATCAGTGGAATTAGTGTTTAAAGCTCTTAGTGCTTTAAGCTGATGGCCTCAGGATGTTTCTAAAGAACTTTGCATAATGCTTTCCATTACACTAACGTGAGCTGCCTAATTTAGTATGCAGAGTGAGTAGGATCTTATGACGGCAGCTTATGATGCGTTTATTTCTGTGAGAGAGAGAGAATACCTGAGTCTGCGTTTGTAAACATCATTTGGCATTATTAATAGTCTCTAATAGTGCCACACTTCTAGTTTCACATTTCCATATCATCTGCTCCAATCAGTCAAGGATTAATATCGTTGACTAATTAACAATAATATTAATGCTGCGTCAAATGAGAATATCATCGTGATAAATCTCTCCCTGGCTGGGTGCAGATGGTAGATTCATTTACCTGACAATAAACATGTGCTGCAATATGCCAGAGAACCAGAACCACAAAACAGGCAGAATTTTGCCTATTTATAGGGGTTTACAATAAAAGAGTGATAAATTGATTTAAAATGATGTTATTCTGTTTGTTCGGCTCTACTTACTAACTCCATACTATATGTATTCAAGAATCCTAATAATAATCAATAATACAAATGTTTATTGTTATAAGGAATATTTAATATCATTTATTTTTATATTAAAATTATTTATAACATATATTAAGATGACCAGAATGCCATCGACATTCATACTCTTTCAACTCCTTCCTCTACTGCACCTATGCCGTTATGGTTACTGCAGCAGTATTGACAATCTGGAAGAATCCCTGTACGTCGATATGCATTGTTTTTTTGTACATCTGCTGTGTGGTAGCTGAAGACAGTCTTACACCCAGCGTCTTTTTATGTGAATCAATCACAATTAGGTTTTACACCAGCCTGTGTTGCTTGTATGCAATCATTTGGTCTCGCGTGTTCACCTGCTTTACCCTACCTTGTCTGATTATTAAGCATCCATAGGGCCCCTTTTATCTGGATAAATCAACCTTCCCCCCACTCAGCTCCCAAAGCAGCCTCATAACAAGGTATGTGTTGCCATCACTTCACTATACACTCGGCCGGGACTGGGAAAATCTGTGTTTATGGGGCGTAAACAGTTAAGCTATTTTATTTATTGAATGCCTGATTGAGTCTCAATAATGAAGAAAGGAACCTGTTCTGTCATTAATTGCTCACCTTCATGTCGTTCTAACCCCATATGTGACCCTGGACCACAAAAACCCCAAGTGCCAAAGGGTACATTTTTGAATTGAGATGATACAGCCATCTGAAGCTTAATAAATAAGCTTCTCCGGTGATGTTTGTATGATGAGAGATAATATTTTGCAGAGATACAACATTGAAAATCTGTAAGCTGAGGGGCAAAAAAGAATCGAATACTGAGATATCTCGCTTTAAAATTTCCAATATAGAATTTCTTAGCAATGCATATTGCTACAACATTAATTTTGATTTATTTGCAGTAGGAAATTTACAAAATATCTTCGTGGAACATGATCTTTACTTAATATCCTAGGTTTTTTTTTGGCATAAAAGAAAAATCTATAATTTTGACCCATACAATGTTTTTTTGGCAATTGCTAAAAATATACCCAAGCGATTTAAGACTGGTTTTGTGGTCCAGGGTCACATATGTTCTTATTGTTTCAGTGAAACACAAAAGGTGAATTTTTAAGAATCTTCACACAGCAACTCAAAAGTTCAATCAAGAATGAATTGTGAACCAAATCAGTTGAACACAAGAAATGAGTCAGTCTAATTTGTAAATGAGTTGTTCTTTTGAGTCAGTTCTTTTCAGTGAAGCAGTTGATCTAATTCACAAACTAGACTGAATGATTCATTCACGAATCGGACTGATTCGGTCCTCCACAGCAGTTCACAAGTCAAAGCTCACTTAAAATGATTTATTTGTTTGTTTATACATTTTTCATTCATTTGTTCATTGATTCATTTGTTTTAAGAGCTTGGTTACTATATGAACTGTCATTGTTTGGAAAAGCATGACAATTCTAGATGTTAAAATGTTTCTTTTCATGTTTCACAGATGAAGGCAAATTATATGTACATTTGTGTCTATATGTACAGTATATGTCTTCAAAATAAAGGCTCTTTATTGGCATTGATGGTTCTATGAAGAAACTTGAACATCCATGGAAACTTTTCATTGCACAAAAGGTCCTTTACAGTGGAAAAAGGGGTTTGGATTATTAAATTGTTCCTTATGCTAAGTAAAAATGGGTTCTTTTATGCTATCGCATGTGAAACCCTTCTACTGGAACTTTTATTTTTCAGACCATGGGTTTGGAACATCAGAGTGTGATTAAATGATAACTCTGTTCGGTGAACTATCCCTTTAATATGTAATGTTATTGTAATGTTATTCTATTACTCTCTCTCTTTGTAGCTGATGCGTCCTCTGAATGCTCTGGATGAGTTGTACAGACTGATGGAAAGTTTTATCTCGTGTCGGCGGACGGCCGCGTGCCAGTTCACAGCCTGTGGAGCGTCTGGAGTCGGGCTGCTTACCGTGGCCTCGGAGCTGTGCAGCCGCCTGGGAGCTTGTCACATCGTCATGTGTAACAGCGGAGTACACCGGTCAGCCTGGGTTACACACACATACACTCCTTTCTCTTCTGTCCGACAGGCATCAGGCATTCGCCAGGGACTCTAAGTGGAACGCTTCTGTTTTTTCCTCCCCTGTCTTTTTTCCTTTCTGTCTGTTGCTCGGAGCAATTTACTTCCTGTCACTTATGTCTTTTATCCTGTTTTCTTCTCTGCAGCCTCAATCTTTCTTTAGTTTTGGCAAGGTTTTTGGTTTTTTTCCCTCTCTTCAGTCTCTCCTCCTCGTACCATTTAATATTCAATTTCCTCTTTTGTATGAATACGTAATAATCCTCATTACATGCTCATGTATCATTCCATAAATACACTTTCTCTGCACTAATCATTCATCCAAAGCAATTATGAATATTCAGCATCTCAGTTCTACATTTAGAAGGTTTCACTTAATCCGTCTTTTCAGAGATGGTCCAGACAGCTCTATTTCTCTAAGGGTTCTTTTGTGAAACTTAACTGAAGGGACATATTTTATTCAATGCAAGGCCATTTTTAGTATTACCCAGAGCTGATGTACTTCTTTCACGAAACCAACTATTCAACAGTTCTTTTGTTATTCATTTTCAGTTTCAAGTCTCTCTGTGTATCAGTGCCTTATTTCATAGGCCTTGTTATTGTGGGGCTTACAATGCAGCACTGTATTAATATTCTGCATATATTCAGGTTTTGTTGAAAACATCTCACTAATATTCAAAAGTCTGGGTGTGGTATGATTTTTTCTAATGTTTATTTCATTTTAAGTCACTTATTTTGGCTTAGGCTGCATTTATTTGATCAAAATACACATTACAGTTAATTTTATAAAAATTTAAGATAATTTCTCAACTTTAATATATTTTAAAATGTAATTTATTCCTGTGATGCGACGCTGAATTTTTAGCAGCCATTACTTCAGTCTTAAATGTCACATGATCCTCCAGAAATCATTTTAATATGCCGATTTGCTGACCAAGAAACATTTCTTATCATCAATGCTGAACTTCTGCTTGATACTTTTGTGGTGACTGTGTTATATATCTTTTTACAGGATTCTTTGATCATTTATTTGATTTATTTTATACTTTCTTATTTGAAAGTCTTTGCTATCACTTTTGATCAATTTAATGCATCCTTGCTGAATAAAAGTATTGATTTAAAAAACAAAAACCTCAATGACCCCCAAACTTTTGAACAGTGGTACATATTATACTGATTGAATTTTGAGCATTCAAAATAAACACCAATGATGACGTAATCAAAATAGTCGCATAATGAATTTGAATAGGTTTTCATTAAATCCATTGGTTGAATATGAATTGAATTGGCCACAATACACAAGAAGTTGACCTGGAATTTAAATTGAAATAACAGAAAGTGAAGGTAATGGCGTTCATGGAAATTGTGTTCTTCCACCCTTTAAGGCCTGTAAAACATTTTTAATCTTTGCTAAACATTATTTAATTAGTTAATTAGTTAAGTGGTTACAAATTACACTTAGAGAAATATACATTCCTTGGAATTTCAGTTTGGTTATAATTCTACTTTCTTACTTAAATTCATATTTGAATTACAATTCTAATTTCTGTTTACTACGTCAGTTCAAGCTCAATTGAAATTCAGGAAAGACATTCTCAATAGAATTCTGAATGGTACACAACTATGGCATTTACCCCACTATTTACGCACATCTCCTTGGACAGCAGTTTCTTTGGCCACTGAAATTTGTGTCCACTTTTCTTAGCAATTTGAAAGTTGATTGGGACCGTTTTTGGAAGTTGATTGGGACCTTCCAAAGATGCCCAGTCAGATTTTAAATCTAGTTTTGACTGGGCCACTCCAGGAAATTACCCTTGTTGTGGGTTTTCTTGTATGCTGTTGAAAGATTTACATTTCTCGCTAGTTTTTAATTAGTTTTTCTATTTTTCTCATCTTACAAGTTTTTCCTGTTGTTTTTTACATCTCTGTCTGGAGGACTGCAACTCTTTTAGATTTGATTTCAAATTTGTATAGGCCTCTTAGTGGCGTCACTTACTCTTTGCTTGGATACTGAGCTTTGGAGGACAGCCAGTTCTGAGAAGATTTACCTTCGGTCACGTTTGTAATAGGGAGCTTTACAGTGTGTTGAGAGATATCCATTGGCATAATTTTTTATATTCTTGCCCTGACTGGGAATTTTCAAGACCTTTGTTACAAATCTGCTTGGAAAGATCTTTCACCTTCATTTGACCAAATAAATAGGGGTGTTCCCAAAGAGGGTGAGCCAATTTGTTAACAACTACTTAACAGAAGCAGAATCCCTAAGCAACTGAATAAAAACGCCAAATCATGGCTTTTTTCTTTAGCTTTCATTTGGAATTTGTTTTGTAAAATGTCCATGTGTTGTTATTCTGCCATTAATTCTCAAGATGTGGAAAAGAACAGGAGGATGTTGACTTTTTATTAGCACTGTATGTTGCTGAAATGGTATTTCAACCTCAATTTCAAGGCCTTACACATGGCAACAGACGCACATGCATGCTGCTATTTGAGTGGCACTTTACTGCAGTGTATTGGATAAAAGCAGCATGAAATGTTCACAGCATTTTGTGTGTTGGTTTGGGTGTGACCAACTCACATTTGTACGCCATGGCAATTACAGGCCACATCTCAGCTTTAGTGAAGCCGCAGGTGCTCAGACCCGCCACGGATATGGTGAATTCAGTCTTGTTTACCCCTCTAAACATGCCTTCATCAAACAAACTCTCTCTTTATTTAACCTGCTTTTGCTCATAACCAACCGATAGTTCCAGATAATTCTGTGTGAAACATGGTTTGGGGCATTTTTTCATATTTATAGTTTGTTTCAAGCCCATTTTTCTCAATAGTAGCTACATTGAAGTTGCATTAAATAGGTTTAGGCAGGAAATGTGTTGTATTGCTTGCAAGATGTACGTGAGAGTTGATTAATTAATTCCATAGAGTAGAATTTCAGATGGCATAAACTGGCGTAAATAAAAATTCTGTCTTCATTTACTTCTCCCTCGTGTTGTTCCAAACCTATATGAGTTTCTATCTTCTGTTAAAAGAAGATAAAAGAAGATATTTTGAAGAAATGACGTGTGTTATGTGTAAGTATTGTGTGGTTGATTGTGATGTCCCATGAGTTCATAGTATGGAAAGAAATACTATGGAAGTCAATAGAGACCATCAACAGTTTGGTTGCAAACATTTCTTCCCAAAATATGTCTTCTACCCTTTTTCAGGTTTGCCACCCCACAATGTATGTATTTTTGACTTGGACATGTTAAATGTGTGTAGTGTTTGGCAGTTTTGTGATTATGTCTTTGTATCCGCTATAATAAAAACACCAAAGTTATGCATGTTATGCTGAGCTGTTAGCTCAGCATTTAAGGTGTGTGTTGTGTCCTATTTATATACCCTTTTGTCTGCCAAACGGCTTCAATCAACAGACAAAATGTGGCTGTGGCTGTGCCTGCTTTTAATGAAATTAAATAGTTGAGAGAGGCACAAGCTGTGCTTTAAAGTGCTCTACACTGCCAAACGGGCTGAAGCTCGTGGAGTGGGTTTATTGTATGGCTTAATTTATTTGGTCTTTCGCTCAAGGTGTGAGATGTCCAAACATTCAATATAAAGTTGTTCTAAATGTTTATGGTTCCCTCCAAAGTGGTCGAGAGTAAGAACACAGTTAAAAGGGGGCCATAGAATGAGAATCATATTCCTTGCCATATTGATCGTACTGTAAATTGTGTCGGTGCACCTTATGAAAACACAGAATGACAGATTCTTCTGAATTCCCTTAACTTTTTGGTGTACAATGTTGCTGAAACCACAGGAATGTCCCAGAAAAACAGCAATGAGACGGATCATGAACTCACATAGGATAGATACTGTTATTAACGGTATAGTTCCCGCAAAAAAAATTTGTGATATTGATCATTTATTGCTCACCCTAATGTCGTTCTCGGGTGTGCTGTAGACCTCGGGTGTGTGTGTTACAGAAAAGCAAACCCCGAGAGCTGCTGACTACGCATACAGCAACAGACTCCGTTCAAGGCCCAGCAATTCGTCACTAGGAGTCAGTGTTAACCTAGTCCATGTGCCCCAGTGGTTCACCGTCATGTCTGACGATACGAGTCTACATGTGTGGTGTGCCTGTGTGGTAAACAAAAATAATGACTTTGTTCAACAATTTTTTTTGTGTCACTTTGTGCAGTCTCGGGCTGTGTAGCACTACTGCTATGTTTTAATCCGTTTCCCCATCATTTCAGTTAAACCTTAAAGTTTGTGAAGCCCCTGTTTTGCCGCGTGTGTTGTCCAAATGATGTTGTGGACTGACACAGTAATGCAGGCTGGAGTCTGTGTGATGTAGGGAATGACCTTTGACAAACTTTTTGAGCCAAACGTGTAGTTGTTACCGCAGTATGATTTACGGTCATCGAAAAAAGCTTTTTTTTTTTGAATGTATACTGTTTTGACAAAAAAAAAAATGCTATGGATTGACTTTCGTCCTTAGGAAAAATGTTCATAGTTAAATTCAGTAACATTCTTTTTTTAGTGTACTTCAACCATCTGTCCTGCTCTTGGAGCATAAATAGTTTAATGAAACATTCATGGGTCTCTACAGAGCTCCATAAACGTTCTCAAATAGCTTCATCCCCAACTTGGGATATTTAATCTTTCATTATATAGATCTATTATGACCAATATCTACTTTCACTCCCATGTGTAGTCTCTCTAGTCCATCTGTCCATTCCCAGAGTCACATTTACAGTAAGTGTGTAAATCAGACATTCACATCTGCTGGTTGTAGGTTGCTTAATGTGTAGCGTATAGCAGTCCTCCCTTAAGAATACCACACACATTTGATTAGTCTCTTCCACATTTTGTATGTCAGCAGAAGAGTTCAGAACGCTTTTTTATAAAGAGCCAATAAATGCCGTCACATAGGTCTTGCCTCGGGCCAGTTGGCTCAGTCTTGTTGTGTGTAGTGTGGTGGCTTGATATGTGGTTGTAGTGGCTTAATTCACACAGCAGTGTGTGGCTCGTGGTTACGTCCCCACCTCGGGTGTTTGGGATGGCAAGCCTTTCTGCTACTTCCGCGTATTTGCGTTCACTTAAAAGGCTTGTACCGATGTATTGGAAACTTTAAGGATCATTCACCCCAAAATCAACCTTGTGTCATTCTTTTTTAGAGGACGGTATTAGGTGTCTTGTCCATACTGTGAAAATCGCATTGTGTGTGCGTCCGTGTGTTTGAGCCCAAGTCTCTTCAAAACTGTCGAACGCAATATTATCCAAGGGCACATTTTGTACTTTCCCCCCCCCCCCAATTTTTTTTTATCACAACCCTCTGTTGGGTCCTTCCTACGATATCGGGTCCCCAATTGCAACTCAATTGATTAGTAGTGTGAGGACATGTAACAAGCCTGGTTGGTTTTTTCTCATGATGTGTAGTAGTGTATCCAGTATAATTGTTGCTTTTAATATCTCTTTTATGTCTGGGTAATGAATAACTTTGTTTGGACCATTAAATCTAAGCCTTCCCTAGGCTTGATGCAACA
This sequence comes from Sinocyclocheilus anophthalmus, assembly GCA_018155175.1. Classification (NCBI taxonomy): domain Eukaryota; kingdom Metazoa; phylum Chordata; class Actinopteri; order Cypriniformes; family Cyprinidae; genus Sinocyclocheilus; species Sinocyclocheilus anophthalmus. Next base: position 56,881 of record JADLZN010008824.1, on the reverse strand, counting down.
AAATTTGTTCATAACACAGATATATATATGTATGTACTTATATAGCGATGCAGATCTAGATATAGATGTACACACACATTTGGTTAATTTAAATAACTACATATTAATAAACCTTGCACATTCCCTGTCCTTTCTAAATACATCGTGAGCTGAAACGATAAAACAAAAAACACATATTAGCTAACACAAATTGTGTGGGCAACTGTCAGAAATATAGTTACAGTTGGTGTATGTGTAATGGTGTGTAGTGTATTAAAAATGATATATATGTTCAATAAAATAAAAAAATTGACTGATTATTAAAGTATATAAAATATAAAATGGTGTCTAATAAAATCACAAGCACACAATTACAAAATCAAAGTAAAATAAAAAATAAAAACATAAGAATAAAGCTAACTTCAAAATACATTAATTTTGTTTTATTGGTTTTTAGTCTTTTTATTTTTTTTTATTAAAATGTTTAATGAGTCGGGCCATAATACCAAAACCCAAAATCACCCTGTAACCAAACTTCAGTAGTAAGCGGGCGTGTCTACTCATGAGGTGTGAGGATTGAGAGCACTCAGTGCACAGGTCGCGAACATTAGCCAGAGCCGAGCGTATCGATCGTGATGTATTGATAAAATGGAGGCTAAAAAAGTAAAGCAGAAAACGTTTTATGCTGGGCCAAAAGACGGTTTGCCGATGAAGCGAGAAGTAGGAACCCATGTAAAATATGGATAATGCTTCCACAAAACACGGCGAGAATCTATAAAGGGATGCGCGAAAAGCCTGTTGATTCGGCGACGACCGAGGTTGCTTTGTTTCTTTCGTGGTTGTACACCGGACCACGGCAATTGTTGTGCCACAGCCGCAAAAGACTAAAACAGCTAAAGTATGTCTCACACGGGATAGTCACGATAAAGTGACCTGTGAAATCATTGGATTGATTTTTGTTTCAAGCGTCATAAATGTACGCCCCCGTGTTAGGCGACGACATGTTTTGTTTGTTGCGGGGAGTTGTCGGTCACGCCGCACCACGAAGTCAGTGTATGACCAGCATCGACATTGATTATATATGAGTTCGAAGTATTGTTGGTTCGTCGCCGTGGCCTCGTGCCTCCAGTGTGAAGATGTAACAATTGGTTTGCTGTGTTTTCACAGACCTAATCGTTGCTGGGTTGGTGTCTGTGTGGCGGAGCTATCAAAAGTGTGGTGTGTGCTGCATCTTTTGGGTGTGTGTGGGCGTGTGTGTTTTGGGGATTTTCATGGTCATGATATTGTTGGGCTACCAGAATCACTTACCACCTTTAACTAGTATAAAAAGGGCTTAGCCAAAAAAAAAAAAAGATAATATAAATATTAGATTAAAAAAACTGCCTTGGCAACTGTCAGAAATAAGTTGAAGTATTGAAATTACTAAAACTGAATAAATAAAAGTATTATTAAAATGTTAAAAAATATAATAAAATGACAAGCACAACCATTACTAAAACTCAAAGTAAAATTAAAACTAAAAATATAAGAATAAAAGCTAAATCAAAATAATTAATAGTATAATAAACTCAGCTTTCTCAGGATACTGTAATTTTGTAAAATCCAAATAATCTTTACAGATCTTTATTGGTCTTTTCAAATCTCATATCACGTTAGAAAGGCATTTATTTTCAATAAAAATAAAGGGAATAATCAAAACCTTGAAAATAAAGTATCGGGTAGGGTTAGAGTAAGTGTAGGGTGGGCTTTATTGTCCCAATAAGGTGGCATCCATAATAATTTGAATTAAAATGATAATTTACACTCAATATGTTATTATTGCATACTGTTTTATAATGTACTATAATACTGAGGTGCAGATAATTGCCACGGCAAAGCTCTTACTATTGCAATAAGTAGTGCATAAATAGCAGGAAATCATGCTAATTGAAACAGTTGAAATGAGAATCTATAGAGATATGGACGGTAAATAGCATATTGCTAAAAATACTGCTATTTTTACTTAGTGTAAATAGAATCCGTTGCTTATTTACACTTAGTGCAAATAGCAGCTGCCTACAAATATTTGTTAAAAACTTTGCTGGAAATAAAAGTGTCAGAGTCCGTGTCTTATTATTGTCTTAGTCTTCCCAGTGTGACCTAGTTTCTGTCTCCCCTTTGATTACATTAGTTAGTTCACCTGTGTCTTCATTAATTATCCTAATGTGCCGACCCCTTATTAAGTTCGAGTCTGTACGGTGTTCGGTTTGTATATGTCTACTGTCATGAAGGGTGTCATTGCTAGCTATATGAGGAGTTACGCGCCTTGTCATGAATGCGGCTTATTACCGGACTAGATTGCCTCATCTCGAATGTCGGTTGTTCTACACGCGCTAGCGGTGACCAAAAAGCAGTTGGATCTATAGGCCCTATTCGACTGGTTAGTTTTCCACGGTAGATGGCGTCCTGTAATTTAACACGGAGTTGTAATATTAATGGCCAATTCGCACGGGATAAGGAGAAACATCTCAGTAAACTACTAGAGTGGAGGGGTAAACTCTATTTCACGCCGCCGTCAGCCTCCCTGTCATCATGTGTGTGACACGATCGACTTATTAACTTACTTCATGTATGATTGGCTTCTGTTTGCCATAGGCACTTACCCCCTTAAAGTAACAGTCAGCTTTTGTTGACTTCTCACAAGTGCCTTTTCGACACCGTCTTATCATCTGCATGTTATGCGTTGTCACGTACAGAGACACATTCGAGGCGTTGCCACACAGTATGGTTTGTCCAACCAAGGCTCGCACGTCAATCTGGCCTGCTTCAAGCATGGAAAAACCTCGAAACACTACTGATCTCCCTAGAGATATGTTTACGAATCTTTACGCCACATATTTACATCTGGCTCTATATCAGAAGGTGTGGAATATAGTATTACCCTGAGGTAATTCTCCGGAATACTGTTAGTCAGAACTGGCATAAAAAATCGCAATACGTAATCTGAACTGGACAATAGATCGCGTAACATGTTTTATTACTGCGATGGCAGCCTTGACTGTGACTAAAATCAATCGAGTGTTAGGAGAACTGTAGCGGGTTTAAAACTTAGCTTTGTACCCAGAAATTTGTTCTGGTCGTATGTATATCCGCACTCCTGTCGCATAGGCTTTTGACGCGGGGTTTCCTTTTGTCTTTTATTATATATACCTAAAACTAAAAAAAGACGCGTTTTCTTTTACTAGTTTTACCTATAAAGTCTGACCAACAACACTAACCTAAAATATAAGGATGTTTTTCGTGATGGCTTCTTCACTGGAGTCCGAGCGGAGGCAAAGTGGCCGTGTATTGTTGTATGACGGGAGATGATAATTGGTGTTGTTTGGCAACTTACTTTTCCAAGCAGATCCCTTAAGCAATTAAGTAACAGTAGGAATGCTACGGCTGAGAAGAGAAGGGACAGCTCAATCAACCGTTTTTAAAAACAGCTGGGAAATCAATGTTTTGTGTGGTTTGTAGTTTGCTATCGTAAAGAGGTCACACAGTGCCCTTGACACTCAGTATATGTGTGTCTATCAGAGTAAAGGAAACGCATAAATCAAGCCCACACTTTAGCGAGATTCACCTCTCTTTGCTGCATCATTGGGAAACCCTGTTTCCCAGGTGATTATGTTGTGGATTGTATATTTTTTTTGCGTGATGTGTTTTGTCTGTATTCAGTGGTGTGAGGAACGCTGGTGATTGGTGACTCTGAAATCTTTGTATCATATTTTTTTCTCGATTATAAATCAAGAGGATCGATCTATGAAATGCAATTGAGGGTAAAATACACCTTAGCGTCAGGTGAATTTCTACATAGTCAGCTGTTTGCCAGAAAGAAACCCATTTGTTGCCAAGGGCAAACAATCAAAGAGTGAAACAGGCAAAGAATCCTGGTGCGTTTTTTATAAAGACAGAAAACAAATCCATCACCTGGTAAGTTTCATATATTCTATCATAGCTAGACTAGTGAATATCTTCATATGGAGATCAAGTAAGAAAAAGCCTTTTTCTTGAGCCAAATGTACTGTTCTCACTTCAGAAGAACTGAATGATTGAATTCACAGATGAGAGCCATATAACACATCTGACACCTCTGCCTGTGAACACGTGTATATATCACCAAAAATGAGATGGAAATGTCAGGCTGATGCATCATGGATATAGACAGTTTGACAGTGGACAAGCTATTAAATAACCAAATATCTTTGTGACGGATTCTCTGTTACAGCTCACCAGTTTTAAACAGTCTCCCCACAAGTGTAAAAACATTGGCAGTGTCAGTTATTGATTTTTTCATGATTGCTTTGTTGTTTATCAGATCTTCGCTCGTGTTCTTGGTAATCTAAAATCAGTTTGGTATCTCTCTAAATAAGTCATCATTTAGATTGGTAATTTGGATTAGGTCTTATTGACCCAGACGCTGCTAATTGACTTTGTCTAGTGGTACCTCATAGAGCTCTTTTGGCCTCTCTTTTGGAAAATTAAAAATCAGATTTTTTTTATAATGTTTGGAAACAAATGAATTCAGTGCACTATGAAAACACTCTAACTTTCAAAATGTTTTGCTCTAGTCTGAAAAACAGTTTAAAAGAATATGAATAAATAAAAATATTCAGTTTTGCTAACTGATATGTAGTTAACTTGCCACTAAACTCTGTTATTATGCAGAATTATAAAGACTAAACTAAACTTTGTTAGTTTAGTTATTATTTTCAGTGTCTTCTAGTTTTTTATATCAGTTTATTACATTTTTATTTTAGTTTTAGGTGTTGTGAGTTGGGTGATGTTTAGCACTGTCACAATGCTGTTGTGTAGGTGTAATTAAATTCAATACTTTTACTAAAGAATAAGGCCTCATGAAGTACAATCTGTGGATGTACTTTTTCTATCACTCTTCAAGAGGTAGTCTTGTTTTAGAAAGGCCGAGTGTCAGGGGATCTTGGGCCCTAAAAAGGTGGGACCCTGCTCTAAAGGAACACAGGCTTCCAAATTATCCGACCATTGTATTATCGTTTATCACCAATACTATCAGAAAATTTATCGTGGATAGATTTAAAGCCATATCGCCCAGTCCTACTGGGCGATAGGCCACACCGAGAGGGGGCGTGGTATGGCCGCCAATGGCCGCAAACGTGGACCATTAGGGTGGAGTGGGGTCAACCATGCGGAGAGTCTGGCCTGCATGGAACTCCTGTGTTCCACTGTCCCGAAGCCGGGCCGTTTAGCTGGGTCGAGTTGGCGGTCTCCGCACCAAGAAGTGAAATATTCCGCTTCAGGGCATACAGTTTCCTTGTAGTGGGAGCTCTGGATTGGAGGATGGTCTTAACAACCTTGGTTGAGAGACCGGAAGCTACGAGTTAGCTACCCCTCAGGGGCCACACCCACAACTAAACAGCGCCGGGATGTGTGTGGAGATGATAGTCCCCTCGCCTGTGACAGGGACCTCTCCTGATGGGAATCTCCATGGATGTTTGCGTCGGAGGAGCGAAATCTCCACTGTGTGGATTTTTGGCCACGATGGAACCTATTATTCGTGATATGTACGCGTCCTTGCAGAGAACTCTCAGGTTCTTAGAGACAGCTCCCGAGGGCCACGTCAGCACGAGGTGTATGTTTTTCGAGGCAAGCTCGGCTTTTGTGGTCCCCTGTCAGAGGACGCTGGTACTTCGGTAGAAGGGGGCCGGCCTAGCTCGACGCCATGCACAAGTCAAGCCCCCAGGAGCTAAAGAGAGCGGCGAGGGGAGGACGGAACCGCTGGAACGCCGCTGTCCTGTTTTAACGAGGCCTCCTGTGCGTACCTATCGACGACTAGAATTGACACTGGCCCGTCGCACGAACCAGGACCCAGAAGAGCGACAGGGGAACAGGGCATACATGAGGATCAGCCATTTCGTTTCCTTCATATCGACATGGGATCTCAGCCATAAATGCCTCAGTACCGCCGCCACCCATTAGCTGCCATAGACTGCCCTGTGGGGTCATGAGCGCGGTTCTTTAGTGAGCAGAGAGACAACAATACAGCGGTTCTCTGAGCTCTGTTATATCCTCAGATGACTTCTGCTTTGCCTCATTTAGCTTTTGAGCAGGTCGGCTTGGTACGCCCCTGTACCCTGCCCCGGTGTGCAGACTTCCGGCACCAGACCTGACCCCGCTGCCGAGGACCCCTTGTTCACACCAGCGCTGCTGTTGTACGGTTAACACGCAGAAAACATTGTACTAATTTAGTTTTCTGCGGCTCAAGCCATTTTATCGGTGGCCAAGTTCGCTTTATATTAACTGGCCACATCTGGCTATTCGAGGATCCCACCTCCAAGAGATCCATCATACTGTGGGGATTGCTGGGGGGCGATTGTTTTCATGTCAACTCCTCGTTGGAAACTCTGTGTTTCAGTGTAGGTCGAGCCCGTTCCCGGGGGCAAGTAACAACATTGTGGCAGCGGCTTCCATCCCATGAGAACGGGGCGCTGGCTGCTGGGGGTGAGTGAAGACCGATGGGATCGCCCGTTCCCTTCCCTCACCAGAGCCATCTGCAAACCCTACGAGTGTAATAGTTTTTCTTTTATGAGGCTTGCGGTCCTCGACGGAAGCGGGACCAGCCTATTTGCGGGGAACGCTAGGATGACGGCTCATTCTCAGCAAAGAGAGCTTTCCGGAGCTGTGAGAGTAGAGATGATCGAGCTGCATGCTCGCGGTTCAGGCCGATGTATATGAGCACCAGCAAATCGGTGATGTATGAACCATATATAACCTTTTGCGTTGTGCAGGGACGACAGCCTGAAATCACACTGATGCCTGTCCTGGCTTGATGTGTTTTTTGTCTTGTGCTTTGACATTATGGAACAAACAACACCTATAATAAGTACTCGAAAAAATAGAAAATATCAGTACTACACACACAAGCAGCGGGTCTTGTGTAATGACAGAAAGATGACGCCGCTTCCAGATGTATTTATAGCTTCCTGGACTTACCGTCACCTGCCCTGACTGTTTCCCAACTATTGGCTTGATACACAGGGGTTCAGTTCGCTGGAGTAATGAAAAAGCAGAAAAGCCCATTTCCCAGTGACTCAACAGCTTCCTTTAAATTAAATCAGATTAGGCTTTTAGTTTGAATGGGGTCCGGGAGTTAGGAAAAGGGGTGCCTCTAGTCTTACTTGACCAGGACACTGGTACATAACATGGAATAGTCAGTAGCTCCTAAATTTATATTGGCTTTTGATTGGAATTATTTGGTTTATTTTGTCTGATTTGGTCATTCCCACTCATACTGGTGTCACAGTATTTTAGAGACTTCATGCTTATGGTTCCTGAGGGGAGTTATCGGTCTTTGTGACTTTTACTGGTTGATGACGGACAGGTTAAAGGGAGTGTATGACTCTCACACCTGTTTGGCCACGCTGCCCTTTGACTGTCTGTTCAAATGTTAATGGGATGTGTCTGGGCAGGACACATGTCTCAGAGCAAGAGTGTTGAAAGAGTAGATGCACGCTCATGCGCTTCGCTGAATGTGTTTGTTTGGGTGTATTCATCTGACAGGTCTTCCTGTTAGCCAGGCGTTGGCACAGACAGATGAGACATCAGCCTGGGCCACACAAGCTTGTTAAATGCCTCCTCCATGCTGTAATCAGAATTTAGTCATATTTATTAAGCTTCTCAATGTTTTTTAATTGTGTGTTATTATTAAAATCACTCCTTTGGATCAGCTAATCCAATTAGAACATGGCTAGTGGAAAGTGATCTCTGATAAAAGGCGCTTTTTTCTCCTCGACTGTAATTATCCCTCTCGTTTTTGCTATTGCTGCAATCAGCATCTGAGCACTGACATATTTGATTAAGAGTTATGGTCTTACTTTATAATGTGGGATTTATGGTGCTAAATGCTGATCTGTAGTTTACTCTCTGTCTTGCAGTTGTACTCTGAGTGTCACACTGGAACAGGCCGTTCTTCTGGCCCGCAATCACGGCTTGCCCCCACGATGCATCATGCAGGCCACTGACGTCATGAGGAAGCAGGTATGTTCTGCTGTTTCTTTAGCACTTTTGGCCCTGCAGACTTTTAGACGAGTTTGTTTATTTTGTCCACTAACAATGTCCAACAGTGTATGTACAGTACCATTGAAGGGTCATTAAGATTATTTTAATGTTTTGAAACAAGGTCTCTTAGCTGCAAGACTGCATTCATTTGATCAAAAATACACTAAAAAGGTGTAATTGTGATATATATATATATATATATATATAGATTATATATATATATAGACTATATTATTTTATCATTAAACAACACATCTGCAATGATGAAATGTGTGTAACATTTTGTGACATTTTAAATATTTTTAATAAATAAAATGGCAGACTTTTTAGTCTTGCTAATGCTAATTTCATAGAGAGCATTGTATGTATTCAAAATACACAACATAAATATTTATTTTACTTTTTGCATTATTAAAAAAAAACTTTTAATGTGATCTTCGTATAAAAAATAAAAATGCTGAAATCTGTTAGTTTTAATATAAATGTTGATAAAGGTTTGAAGAAATACCTTGTTACTGTTAGCTCTCTGCAGAATAGACCATTTTTATGATTTTATAAACCCATGGTTTCTCATTTGTGACCCTTGACCACAAAAAAACCAGGCAGAGGTCAATTCGATATTCTTGTGTGTATTCCCCGACAATGTTCTGAGATCTTTATACATCTGAAAGCTGAATAAATAAGCTTTCCATTGATGTATAGTTTGTTAGGATAGGACAACATTTGGCTGACTATTTGAAAATCAGGAATCTGAGGCTGCAAAAAAAATCTAAATATTGAGAAAATCGCCTTTAAAGTTGTCCAAATGAAGTTCTTAGCAATGCATATTACTAATCAAAAATTACGTTTTAATATATTTACAGTAGGAAATTTACAAAATATCTTCATGGAACATGATCTTTACTTAATATCCTAATGATGTTTGGCATAAAAGAAAAATGGATAATTTTGAACCATACAATGTTTTTTTGGCTATTGTTAAAAATACCCAAGCGACTTAAGACTGGTTTTGTGGTCCAGGGTCACATTGAAAGTTTCTACTGGGAAATTCATTTATATGGTTTGGTTTTGAAGTGCCATTTCCAGCAGAGAAAAAGATGAGCTAATATACTGTATACCTTTGCTTTTAATGTTTTCTGAATTGTACTGACCCAGTTAATTTATTGGGAATTACAGTTGCAAAAAAATCCAAACATCAGGCCACTGTGTTCATTTCGATGAGGATTTATTTTTATCAAAGGCCTGTTTAATTATTTTGGGAAACGTAACAAGCTTAACTGCCTTGGTGTGCGTTCTCTCATTCCGGTTTCTCTACATGGCTATTAGCACAAGCTCTTCCTCCCTCTGGTTAGCCAGTCTGGAAGAAGGAGGATAGACGCTCATGAAATGAAGTCTCCCTACCTTTCATTTAGAAAGTGGAAGATTGTTAGTCTTTTTCTACCCATTTTCACCCTAGCCTTGAAGCGTCCTTCCTGAAGTTATGGATGAAACTGACAAGGTCTGCTCTTTTGATATCATTAAGCTCTGTGAGACTTGTATAATAGAGGGCTTGGATGGCTGCTGTGTCAGCTCTGAAGAAATGAAACTTCAAGGTGGCCCTGAGTCATGAGAGGCAAAGACTAGAGAGCCCTTGACAGTAACTCAGTCACGTCGAGACAGACAACTTTCAAGAGTACATTAGGGCAGTCTTTCTCATATCAGGGGCATCGGCCAATGTGTGCTCCATGCCTTCCACTTCTGCTGCCATTTATACATTTACTGTAAGTTTTAATTTTTATTTAATAATAAAATTTGTAATATTACTAAATCATATTTACTAAATTAGATGTATTATCGTATTATAAGGTAATGTAAATAACCACAGATTGATTAAATAATAAAAGGCTTATGTAATTTACATAGTACTAAAAAGTGTGCCTATATTAATAATTGATTTGTACAACATATTTATTCAATGAATCCCACTTTTCCTGTTATGCATTCCTTTCACTTTTTCCTCCTTCTTTCCCTCCCCGTTCTTCCTCCCTTAATTTCCGTTATTTTAGTCTTCACGTAATTTTAACTTCCAAGAATCCACTGCCAATCAAATTATCATTATTGAAGTACATAAACGTGACAAAGACTTCATTTTTGTCAACATGACCCCTTGGATGTGGCATATAATCTATACAGACAGGAGCCCTCCTCAATATACATATATAGTAATTAATTATTAAATACATTTAAATAAATGGGTAATTTAATCATTCTCATTTTAAGACTATATAATCTGTGATATTAATATTTTTTAATGTTTGATTTTAAAGACCCTTTTGTTTAATTTTATGATGAGGTCACCGCTTGATATCTGATGTTAAATATGAAGCAAGGAAGAGAAAAAAAATGAAGCAAGAAAGCGTTGAAAACTACTGCATTAGGGAACAGGTCATTCATAGGTCAGGCCATTAAAATGTATGTAGGAAAACGACTTTATAAGTAACTTTATATTTAACTTTCACCTGAGGACAGCCATACTTTTTTATAATATATATTTGCATTTCACCTCTGATTTTAAAACTGCTGAATTTATAATGCGTTGCAGCATATAATATGTGATGTTCTGGACCGCCTCTGGGTGATGACTCCTTACCTGCGCCGTCCAGGCTCCGAAATGACTTTATGAATATAAAAATGAATGACTGTCATCAGAGCTCCCCCTGGCTGATTATTTATTATTACTCACCGTAATTCGTACCTCACAGCAAGACTTAAAAGAGACTCATCCATCATAATGCCTGGAACTCATTGAGGAACAGAAAGGGACACGGACGAATAGCTCCATCATGCAGTTTCTGTGTATAAACACTAAACTGCTGAACTGCCAAAATGAGTTAACCATATTTTTAGAGAAGTGACTGTTAAAAAAAAGATTATCAAGAGGATGAATAATCTTCTCGGTGTCTGTAGACAACTACCCTTTGTGTTCTTGCCCTCTCATATCTCAGTTCTTCTCCTCGATGTCCAGCCGTATCTTTTAAAGTCCCAGGAAAGCAGTAGGTGAAGCGTGTGCCTCTGGTGGTGTAATTGCTGATGTTATCAGGATATGATAAGGGACTGACCATGGCTGAAGCACTCACCAGTCAGCAGTGTTGACGCTGAAGCTCTGCACTCACAATCACAGCTGTTTATGCGGCAGTAACGTCCCTCGCTGCTGATCTCGCCCGCAACAGACGTACCTGCCGAGACGCCTCACGTCAAACCAACCTGCAAAGCTATTTGCGGAAACAGCTAATGTTTGTAAAATGTGCAAGATAGATGTTTTCCTTCCTACGTCAAAGCACAGGTGGCCATTTTTCATTTTGACGCGATAGGATTCCGGAGTGAAGATGCTCTCCATTAAACAGTCCTGTGATTCATATAGCATTGGACATTCATTTAGTTGGCTGCATGTAATGTACAGCAAATGACTCTGGATGTTCTTTGAGTATGTATGTTTCATATCCTAATTTATGATTACAAACAAGTCCATCTAACACATCTGACGAGGGCATTGTTTTCGTTTGGGGAAAAACAAAAAAAAAACAAAAAAAAATTGTTTTTGGACGACGATGCGGCTGTGAAGGTCCACATCGGTTCAGCTGGCTGGCCGGCCTCTGACGATTGATATCTGTTCCCTAGGACTGCAATAGTAGCCACTACCATCTATTGAAGGATGGCGAGAGGCTGAGCTTTGCAACTGAAGAGAAACACCAGATTAGCTGTTTCCCGACCTATAGTGAAACTGGATCATATGAATATTACAAACATAGAAGAAAGACCTCCACAGTGCATAATTAAAAGGCATTGCGTGGTAAAGAAATAGAAGTACTATAGAAATCGGATGCCATTTTTAATTTCAGTACATGCATGGTGTTGGGCGTATATTTGTGTTTGACAGCACAAAAACTATTTTACATTAGAATGTGACCTGCACCTCCACAAACAGTCCTAAGGTAACCATTTCTCGAAATTGAGATTTTTACATCGTCTGAAAGCTGAATAAATAACATTTCCATTGATGTATGGTTTGGATAGGACAATATTTGGCAGCGGTACAAGTATTTGAATATCTGGAATCTGAGGGTGCAAAAAAATCTAAATATTTGCAAAATCGCCTTTAAAGTTGGCCAAATTAAGTTCTTAGCAATGCACATTACTAATCAAAAATTAAGTTAATAAATTTAGGAAATTTACAAAATATCTTCATGAAACATGATCTTTACTTAATATCCTAATGATGTTTGGCATAAAAAAAAATCAATAATTTTGACACAATGTATTTTTAGCTATTGCTACAAACATACCCGTGACTAGGAATGTGTTTCCTAAGACTGTTCTGGTTCCAGGCGTTAATATATGTGACTATGTGTGTGGTTGGGTGCTCTGAAATATACTAACATTTCTGATGTATACTATACGTAGAATAATCATTATAATAATGATATTTTAACAGTGAGAAGTATTGTAGATATAATGTTTTGATATAATTCATTATATATTCAGATAGCTAAATATATTTCATATAATCTATCAGCCGTGAGGAATTTGTATTTATTATGAATTATTTGTATGAAAACTCAGGCTTTAATGTGTTCATTTATGCTAATTACGTTAATTTTTATATAGCATAATGGAAAAATGTATGCAATTAATCAAGCCTCCTGACCAGTTTGTAAATTAAATTATGAAGAGCTTTTCTACCATCAGAGCAATTCAAGCTTAAAATACTACGTAAATGCAAATATTCCATACCTCGCATTGAAGTACATGAATCCCTATCGCTTAGCGGATGTTTTTACATCTAAGACCTACCTGCCCCCCCCGTTGTGTTGACTGGCGGAGCAGTAATACATTTATCGATTAATGTACATTTTAAAATCCAACCTCACTATATAGCAGGAACCAGCCCTAAAGAGCACATTTTGAGGGGAGTTGTTTTCATCCCATAAGATATCTAGTTTTTACCTAGAGTTTCCCTCCTATCATAAATTTTTTTAAATTTCCCATTTTTTTAAGGGATATTTCCACGCATACTGTCTTCTCCCTCAAATCTTACGACACACATCGTCTTCTGAATATATGTACCGTATTCTATTGCTTAGTGCCCAGATCCCACCAACCAAGACCTTGCCCCTTGATCGTTGACCCCATCTCTGCTCCCGCACATACACAGAATAATGTAATGTATTTAAAGAATTAAATGGTTCTGACTGGCCTGATCAGCAGCTGGATTTATGAATATATGTGGCGGCCTTGTTTAGGGTCCCGCAAGCGTGCCAGCAAGTCAGCCAGATACTGGGAAGTGACAGCAGACCGCACCCCCGAATCATAACAGCATCCTTTAATTGGTAAACCAGCGCAGCCACAAACACTTTCCCGTTTTTTTTGTTTCTATTCCCTCACGGGGGGCTATCACAGTTTTCATAGGCATAGGGATCTACCCTTCTTTTTTTCTTGGATTGTCTTGGCTCGTATCATCTCACTACAAGGCTGATATGAACCTGTCAGACGATCAGCTCTACTGGGCTGATCATACACTATTATACGTGCTCATCATGTATCAGCGTAGACATTGTGTGTCAATGAGGTGAATCCTATAGTCAGCTCCGGCGATTTCTGGTCTTTTGAATCGGATAATCACAATTGCAGAAAAATATGTCATTCTACTTGTGTCGTTCCACGAACTGCATACACAGCCACCTATTATTGCACAGGCCCTCAAACATCTATGATGAAGGTCTTGCTGAACCTCTAAGTGTTGGAAGTTGTGTATGAGATTTTTTTCGGTATTATAATCGACAATCAAATCTATAAGGTCTAAAGTATTTCAAGTGGACGTCAGACTTATGCGTTTTGATACTTGGGAAGTGAAACTCGAAATTTCATTACTGATGTTTTCGCGACCAGAAGGACGCATTTTTCTTGTATGCGCGGGTAGCAAGAGATAACGTGTCTTTTAGTAATAATCCCTCCCCTCCCCATGGGCCCACACCCCCTGACCCAACCCTCACACCCCGCGCACCCACCCAACAAAACTGAACACCCACCCCCACCGCCCCCACCACCCCCTGTTATGTGTACCTACAAGCTCGATGTTGTTCCATTAAATTTAATTGACTATAATGTAAACGGGTGCAACCTTTTTTTAGATGTACCGCCCCCCAGAAAAGTAAGAATTCTGTGAGATACTAGACATTCACTGCCAGTTATATCATCTCAAACATTCTGAGTTGACATCTTGCCTGCAGTCGACCGTGTCTTCTGAATGTGAGTTACCAATTTGCAATTCAGTTTTTTTTTGTTTCTGCCACAGAACAAAAAAAAAGGTAATTACAGCTTTTTATCTCACATTTTTCTACATTTTGTTCTCAATGGCAAATTCTCGAGAGAGGTGGTGGGTAAATGCGGTCGAGTTTTTATAATTTGTGATTCAATCTCCCGCGATTGACTTTAATGCTCCCCAGTTCTCAGAATTGCAAGAAAAAGAAAAAAGACAGAATTGTGACATATAACATTTTTATTTCATTGTTATTGTTATTATTTTCATCATGTGGCAGAAGCAGGCTTCTATATCTCTCTTCTGTGGAACAAAAAAATAAAATATATTTTGAAAAATGTTGGAAACCAAATGTTGTTGGGTCACACCGACTTATATAATATGGACAACAACAAAAAAATACTATGGAAGTCAATAGGACCCGAAACTGATTGCTTACCATTTTTGGGTGGACTATCTCTTTAAGATTAAAGTTTGAAAATCTCACTGACTTCACAGAATATTCAGCATTTAAATACAACAATATCAACACGGTAATATTTGCATATCGAATTGTTATGAGCCTTTTGTTGCATCTTTTTGCATTCCGAATTGTGCAGAAATTTAAAATCTATAGCTCACCTACAGCTACTGTATAACATGATTTTTGTGCTGTCTTGTTAGGGGCGGATATTCTCTCGCAACGCACTCTAGGATGTCGGAAATGTATGTCTGCTTTTTAAATATCCTTTAGCGTATTAATAAGTGGCCCACAGTTTTACTAGAGACAGAAACTCGGGAACTGCTGTTCTGCATTTATTCTTCAAATAAACCCCATGCAGTAGAGCCACGTGAAACAAAAGATACAGCATTTTTCCAAATGTGTGCATTGTTGTATTCATCCATATACAATGAAATTGAACAGAAACCTGGAGTATTAAATTCACAAAACATATTATTTAGCTTCAAATGCATGTCCTCTAGCATCACATTACTGCAGGTATGTGTGAGTGTGTGTGCGCGTGCATAAAAGAGAGAACATGTACGAGAGCCCGACTCTATTTCCTCCAGGAAAACAGAAATGAGACATACGTTAAAAACAGACCCACTCCTTCTCTCTCAGCAGGTACAAAACTCCAGCGTAAACTCTAATCTGTCACAGTCACTTGAGGTCTGTAGGGAGATGTACTGTAGCGTGACCCTCAAGACAATGACTCATAGCTTTTCATAGCGTGTTGCATGTGATCATCGCTGCGTGGCTTATGTTTATTTGGCATATAACGACTCGCTTGCCTTTAATCACAGGAGCATATGGCAGTTTACCTTTTAAAATTCCTACACTTCTAGCTCCGTGATATGGAACTTTTCTTTACGCTTGTTTATTACATTTATTATCACGTGTTGTCTTGTGTTAGTTTGTCTTAACATCAGTTAAATAAAATAAACAAAGTGAATGTTCAAAGTGAGATGTATGGAGATCTGTGTTAAACTAGGGCTAACTGATGGTAACAGTCTCGCCACACATGTCATGAATGCAGGCCACAGTAATCATACCCAATTTAGACCACATATTTTAAATATACCACCAATAAGGCGGTATCGGGGCTATTAAACCACGTTGTCTAGCTAATCCACTGCAATACACTGGTTAAAGGCTATTTATAACGGTCGCCTGTTCTAAAAGTCGAGGGTTTATTAATATAAAGATGTTTTTAACAGAGTCCTCTTTTTAAAGTTTACTAACTGTTTATTTATCAATATTTCTGAGCAAGGACTTTGCAACTAATTCGTGCAAACATATATTGGTTAATAAAGATTTTATTGAATAATGATTCGTGCGTGATGAACTTCTATTCATCAATAGAATCTAGGAAAAACATATCGGTGTAGTTTCACTCAACATCACAGCAGACTGATCGGCGAGAGAGTTAACATGCATCCTAAGACAATGTTTAGTAGATCACACTCAATATTTCTAGCATTATTGGAATAGATTGATTTGGTTCTGTCATCGAGGTTTCATTGCCCTAGGTATAGCCAGAGACTCTTTTTTTTTTCCCCCCCCCCCCCATTAGCCCCGAAAAGACACCTCCCGCCTGACACAATTCACGCGAGCTGGTACGGTATCGGACATCCCTGCGGACCCGCCCCATCCATCTATGCCTCCCCCCGCCTGCCTCGCCTCCTTACGTGGCATGTGGGTTAGACTGCATTATCATTAGGCTTTATATGCGGCGTGGCTGATTTATTTGAGTGTTATGTTGCCTGGGATGCTAAATGTACTCCAGTTTGCAGCACATTCGTGATATCCAAAAGAAGGAAAACTGTATTAAATTGACACTCCATCGAGATATTGCTGTTTTTACAGTTTTAAAGTAAATTCAACTAGTTCAGGAGAGCCTAGAATACAAACCACCATTATCCATATACTATTACAATAATCTTCTTAACAACCTTCTCTCTTTCTTCATTCCCCATGACTTATCCTACCTTTCCGACCAACCATTGTA
This sequence comes from Sinocyclocheilus anophthalmus, assembly GCA_018155175.1. Classification (NCBI taxonomy): domain Eukaryota; kingdom Metazoa; phylum Chordata; class Actinopteri; order Cypriniformes; family Cyprinidae; genus Sinocyclocheilus; species Sinocyclocheilus anophthalmus. The sequence continues at coordinate 40,063 of JADLZN010008824.1, read as the reverse complement.
TACTAAATTTGTACCGTTGGCATGTTCACGTACAACACCCACCATTATTGCGGGTTCCCTCTTCACCCATTGGTCTGTTTGACACCCACTCACTAGTTCTACCAATAGACCTGAACCTGGGTGGGTGGTCGCTTCGCTGAAAGAGTCGGACCTGCCATGCACACACCTCCTCTATCTACGAGTCATCTAACCCTCTTTTTATCTAACTGGGACATGTTTCCGGGACGCGTGCCATGTTTTTTTGACTTAAGAAACGTTCACCTTCTTTCTCTACACTTCACCAGTATCGATGATGGCTTATTGTGGGGCGCTGAATACTTCGTGCATCCACAGTCACCAATCCTCTTCGAGCTCCGTGGCTTGGCGTGGTCGAGTATTATCCCGTACATTATTTCGTCTCGAGTAGTTACGAGTTTGTGGTGACATAGTGTGGAGAATACAGGCGTACCTGAGCAACGAGTCGATCCTCAGCCGTAAATCTACCTGAGTTTGACGGTCACCCATGCCTCATGCCTGTGTCTGGTGCCAAGAGGGTCGTGTCGGGTCTGGATACATATTTCCTTGTCCTGATTTGCCTAGACCGAGCCCATGGCTCCATTCCCGCGACCACCCATTACCCCGCTCTGTGTTCGTACATCCGCTCATGCTGGATCTGGACGTCCGTGTGATTCTGAGTATGGCCCGCAGTCCGTACCTAGTGGTGCTCCACCCCCCCTCCATGCGGGTGCTGCATGAATATGTTAGGTTGCTTGGTTCATAAGCCTTTTGCGCCGAATCCGTCTCTCTGTACTGGATTCGCACCCGTCTGCGCCGGCTCTACGGTATCCTACTCCAGTCAGTATCGCTCACTCGGCCGAGGAACAGGCCAATGCGTGACGTGTCACTCGTTCACATGTGCGGATCTTTTGGCGCGTCTTTCTTCGGGCACGTCCCGGGCTCACATCCCTTAACACATACTTTGTGCCCTTGCGTCAGAACAGCGGGTCTGACCCCTTCGGACAATCATACGTGCCGGTGGAACCCCCACTATAATTGCATCACAGCGCTTGAGTTAGTTCTGTGTGACTCCGCATTACAACACACCGCTACTTGTTTTTTATTATCTCCGTTTTGGCGTATATTTTAGATCATTAATACTGGTGTTGTGTTTTTTTTTTCCACACCCCCAGAGGATCGCACGCATTATTCTATTAATGCGGTCCCTCGCCGCCTTTTTTTTTTTTTGGCGCTGCCCCCCCCATATAGATTTTTGACCCCCCCCGCCCGGCGGTAGTGGTCGCTGGCCGAATTCTTTTTCGGAGCTCCTTTTAGTCTTTTTTTGATTGATTTTTCCCGACACTCCACTCCGCCCATACATGATGTTCCCAGCTGCTGTCAAATCATTCACAAAAATAGAGTGTCAATCACAATGTCTGTTTCAAATAACTTTATTCGTCATGTAAAAAAAATTGCACTGTGCTTTTAGTCTATGTATGTTAAGGCATAACTTTTGTTTATAGTTCCTATTTGGGCATAGCATCCAAAAGTCTCATTGCAACTGTATGTGCATTTTTATTTAATCTATTTTCATATAAATCTTTAACATATGTATAGGTTTGCCTTTCACATTATTAGGTTTCTCAACTTCGAGTTTATTAACACCATAGTGCATTAAGCTACATGTTGCAGTCTTAGTGCTGCAGTCTCAGTGAATATGGAATGACATAAAGTACTGGAACGTTCATACGACACGGTCATCAGTGTTATAGATTTATATATTTGTCACACTTACATAGGTATACAAGTAATTTTGTCTCCACATTTAAAAAGAAATCAGTACTCAGGAGTTGTTATGTGTTATATTAATGTTGCTTAAAATAACAAATTAATTAATCATTACTATGCAATATTGAAAAACCGCTCTAAACAGGAATTGTTTATTAACTCAAGTTCCATTTTGAGAAATGAAGATGTTTTATACAATACATATGTCTGAATTAATATGCTCTGGATAAAAGCAGCCAGAAGGGAACATAAATTCATGTGAAAATATTACTGTAAAAAAGTTTTCACTGAAAAAGACAGTTATTTATTTTGTCATAAAACTAACCCATTTTGAGATTTCTTTTTTTAACCTGAAAACCAGGTTGATTTCCCCATTATTACAATAAATTGTAATGTCAAAATGTAATTAATTTCAAATAAAAATGTTTAAGAGAAAACGCAATCATCAAAAGTCTTCCGTTTTTGATGGAGCTGTGTGACTAAACATTTATGCAAAAGACTTTAACAGGGAACTTTGTGCTGCAAATCTGTCACAGATCTTTCCAGTGAATGTATTTAGTCTGTGTTTGACAGTATGCATGTGCTGAGTGCACACAAACTCCCAGCTGCTTTATGTGCTGTGCTGTCATCCATCAAATGTGCAGCTGGTATCAGACCAGTTAAAGTCTTTAGGAATCTCACTAATGGCCTCTGTATGTAGGCAACTGTCTTTGACAAACATTGTTTACCTGTCATAATTTCCCCGGGCTCATTGTCACTTGCAGTTTTTGTAAATGGTTTCCAGATGTTCTGTAATAACTTAGTGACACTAATATATAGTAACAACAATGGTGCCTATGTGTAAATTGGAAAAAATTAAACTATTATATTTTTAAATATAAATTATTATTATTATAGACTTTCCAATCCCAAAAGATTTAGCATGGAATTATATTATGTATTATATATATATATATATATTATTATTTTTCTTTCATTCTATGGCCTGGTTCACAGTAGTGAATGGCCTTAGACAGTACGTAATAATCACTTATTATTTGCTTTCTTAACCCATTCTGACAGCAATCATCATTTTTCGTAAATAATGGGTCATCTATTAATAGGTACATCTTAAAGAAAAAAGAGTATAGCCTTAATGCAGAGTATAGAACCTAACTGCAGCAATGAAAGGCGTTGCTTATGTATTTTAATGCAATACCCCTTTGAAACTGGGACATGTGAGCAATTCAATTTAAATTCAAGTTTATTTGTATAGCGCTTTTCACGATACAAATCGTTGCAAAGCAAATTTACAGCAAATTAAGTTTCTAAATATTTAGTGGTAGCTTCTCAGTGGTGACTGTCAGTAAATGTACATATAGCAGAAATGTACGGAAAAACAATTTAAGATGTAATCAAACAGACGATGAACACTATTAACAGCAATTATTAGATGATGCAATCAAACTTATAGCAATGTTTGGTAGTTCTGTATGTTGTTTCAGGATTGGCATCATCTGAGTCTCTGAGGGGGTTGGCATCTCTTCTAAGGTGTTCTGGATCCCAGACTGACGCTTGTGTGACATCCTAGTGCAGCGAGCAGGGAAGCAAATATTAGACATAATTAGCGTAGATACTGTTCCAACCAAGCAAAATTGATTTGTTTAACCCAAGCTAATGAATAATAATGTGCATTTGATCAGATTTAACTGATGTACAAGGTTATGAGATACATTATGTGATTGTTTGGCTAAAGAGATGTGTCTTTAATCTTGATTTAAACAGAGAGAGTGTGTCTGATCCCAGAACATTTATCAGGAAGGCTATTCCAGAGTTTGGGAGCCAAATGTGAAAAAGCTCTACCTCCTTTAGTGGACTTTGTTATCCTAGGTACTACCAAAAGTCCAGAGTTTTGCGACCTTAGGGAGCGTGATGGATTGTAGCGTGGTAGAAGACTAGTTAGGTACACAGGAGCTAACCCGTTAAGGGCCTTATAGGTAAGCAATAATAATTTGTAACTGATACGGAACTTAATAGGTAGCCAGTGCAGAGACTGTAAAATTAGGGTAATATGATCATATTTTCTTGACCTGGTAAGGACTCTAGCCGCTGCATTTTGGACTAACTGTAGCTTGTTTATTGAAGATGCAGGACAACCACCTAGCAGTGCATTACAGTAGTCCAGTCTAGAGGTCATGAATGCATGAACTAGCTTTTCTGCATCAGAATAAATGCAGTATGCATGTATTATTATAATGTATTATAAATGCAAATTATAAATGTGGCTTATTTACGTGCATACAAGATTAGGCTATAAGAAGTCATAAGAATTCTTCATAATGCAAGTTTCATACAAAGTACGTGCATATGAATTGAATAATGACACTTACTCTATGTAAACAACGAGGGCGGGTCTCTCAGACCTGAACAGCCAATGAATAAACATTCATGTAAGGTGTAATGTTTTTGATTGGCTTTGAGAAGAAGCCGTCGCCAGCTACTCTGCCGAGACCGGAGGAGGGATAGTCCCAGCAGATAAGATAGTGAGCAAACCGAGGGAGGACGCTGCAAAGCCCGTTACTTTCAGCATGTGCTGGAGCAGCAGCCGAGCTCTCAGCGCTGGATGTCCGCTCTCTGCCCGCTAGAGATCCATCCGCAATCCCGCACGTCTGAAGATGCTTGGCGATATTTAACGATATCCAAACCTTTTGCTGTTTAACGCAACACATTCTCATGGCGTCTCTACAGCAGTCAAGAATTCAGTCATACCTGGAGAAGAATAAGATCGGACCCTTGTTTGAGGTATGTTACAACTTTTCACAAAAAAATGTTCGTGAGGTACCTCGGGATTTTGCTGCAGTGTAAATGAATGAGGCAGGAGCTACTTGAGTCTGCTCGAACGTACATTGAGATGTGACTTAGAGTTGAATTGTAATTAAATGATAGCAAAAGGCATTTCAAGAACATTTTATTGTGTTTTAATCCGTTTGATTTGGGAAGTGAATGAATGTAAGCGGGTTATTTGCGCTTATAAAGCTTCCTGCATTCACTTACCTTCATTCGATCAATTAAACAGTGGAAAACTAGAGATGTTGGACTTGATTTCTTGCATTAGCCACTAAAGCATTCAGCTCTCATAATAGCCTCGTCTATAGAAATAATGAGGTTTTAAAATTGTGGGGGGGGGGGGGGGGGGGGGGAAACGGGAAGGGGGGATTTGGTTTTTTCTGCTGACGGGACGCGTTCTTCAGTTAAACCCCCCCCCCCCAACAAACTAACCCAAACTGATGCCTTTGTTACTGTTATCAAGATTTTCCTGTTAAAATATACTGTTTTTGGAAAAGTCAGGCTCCTCTCAGCTCTCTTCCTGGGTTATTTCTTTACATTTGTAATATATAGTTAGTGTATTTTGGCTCATCTAATGAATGCTGTAGCCTACTGTAAATATGGAGACATGGGAATGCTGTAACACGGGGTGAGTTGTAACGATTTAAACAAATTGGAAATGAGCTACAAAGGATGAAATTAATATCATACATGAACATGACCCTTATGAAGCGAAAAGTTGTAAGAATCTGTAAAAAAATGTAAAATAGGACCAAAACCAATTTTGAGGTAACGCTTTCTAATATATGCTACTTTACTGGACCTGCAAAGATTGCACAAAATGAGACAGTGTATACGTTTACATTTTAAAATATGTATAGCATAATAATAATGTTTAAACGTTTACATTTGAATACTACAGTAAATTCGTGTTTTAAATTAACGTTACAATCTATATGTAACAGCAGATGTCTTTGTATTTGTCATTGATTTAAAGAGTTTAGGAGTAAGTAGTAGGTTTCTAAACTACTTAAATTTAGCCGACCAATATGTCTGAAACAACAGAAACTGGACACACCAGTCACCTTGAGAAAAATGACTTTTCTGCTCCACACCATAATGAACTAAAATAGCGTTGTCATCCACCAACGCTATTACCTCTGTGAGGCATCTGTAGTAAGAAGCACAGTCCATACGAGTCAAACTGCTGATGTATCAACTGTCTTGTAGCCGGGACTGTGTGCATGCGCTGAATATTAAACAGCAATAAAGCTAAAAGCAGCGTGTGTGTGACCTAGTACCATGGACAGCGGCGCCGCGCAGTGAACGCTTGAGTGGCTTGCGGGAGTGTCTGTCGCCTTCTTTCCCTTTGTTGGTTTGGGAGTATTTCATATCTGAGAATTGTTTAGGCCAATAAACGGTCTCTTGAAACTGCCTCAGGTTGGTCTGACAGTTCAAATAGTACTTCTAAAGATGGTAAAACTTTATATTATAGTGCACACACATATACAGTAACACGTAACTGTAATTGAAAGTAGATTAGAATGGGGCTAGTTGTCACACTGTCTGTATCCTAATAACTAGCAGTTTTTGAGTCAAAACGTCCTAACAAAAATATGTATTTTCTCTAGCAGTAGTTTTGTATGGTGGAACATCTAGTCTTAAAGGGTTAGTTCACCCCAAATTTTAAATTACCCCATGATTTACTTACCCTCAAGCCATCCTAGATGTATATGACTTTCTTCTTTCAGACGAATACAATCTGAGTTATATTAAAAAACATCCTGACTCTTCCCAGCTTCATAATGGGAGTGGATGGTAGCCCAAAATGTGAAGTCCAAAAAATTGAACCAATCCATTATAAAAGAAGTCCACACGGCTCCGGGGGGTTAATAAAGGCCTCCCGAAGCGAAGCGATGCGTTTGTGTAAGAAAAATATCCATATTTACAAGTTTATAAACCTTAATCTCTAGCTTCCGCTAACTGTTGTATGCGTGTTCATGAGAGAGTGGTGTTCCAGCGGATGATGTAGGCATAGCGTAAACTCCGGTGAGGATATGCTAGTCTTGTGGGAAACACGTTTTGTTTACAGCAAAGGAAAACCAGTGTCCTCTTGGCTTATATTGAAATCCTCCGACATTTTTCTATTATACGGAAATACTTGTTTTGTACTATAATCGTGCCCGCTGTTGTGTTTGCTTTCCTCTGCGCTTCCACGTTTGTCCTCCGGTCGTCACGCGTTGCTACGTGCTACGTAATCGCTGGATGCCACTCTATCGGGAATGAGTGTCAGCACAACGGCACGGCCACCACATGGGGTTTTGTGTCACTTCTAAGCATAGAAACAGAGTATACTGTATTGACAAAGTTACTGTAAGAATACTGTAAACAGTTTTACAATTACTGTAAATGTAAGTAGAGCATGTAGATATATCCTCCACACTACCGGTTGTCTGGCGAAAAAGTTTGTGATAGAATACCAACCCCAATCTAATGAAAATACTTACCTCTGGGTACTTTTCTGCAACACTTTTTTTACGTACCTTACTGCACGTTTCAAAGAGAAATATATACTGAGTTGTTAAAACACGGGTTCAATACGTGAACCTTGGCACGTTTTTATTACGTTGATATACAGGTAGGTACGTATTGCTGTGTTTTTATTACGTTGCTTCAGGTACGTATTGCGGCGGTTCAGAATTCAAATATCCGGGGACTGTCGCTAAAAGTTAATGCTCTATCGTGTTGGAAATATGCCCTACACCAAACCCAACCCTAAACCTACCCGATAGTGTTAACAAATGCAAAAAAGATATAAAAACGCATTTGTTGATGCAACCGTGTTATTGAATTACTTACATGCAGATTTGCACCATTTGTCGAACCGTAGTACACGGGAAGTGAAACGGAGCTCCCCTACTCTCAAGTACGTCTCCCTACTCCGTGAGCTACGAAACAAACTACGTCAATGAAAAAACTCATTGATATGAAGCTGGATATGTGCGGTGCTAACGTTCAAAAGCATCAGTTTTCAAATCTCCCAGCATATTAAAATTGTTTTGAAGTCATAACATGATATTCTTCAAGTAATTGTGCGAAAATTACGCTTTATTATTCGAAACTCTGTAAATGTGTGTGAAAAGGAATTAAAGTTGTTGGAGTTTTACTGCCTCTAGTGTTGATTTATTTTGGAAACTGCAGTGATATGTACTTATTGGTACGTATTTCGTGTCTCGCGAAAATGTGACCCCGGGTACGTTTTTGCCATGAGACCAGGTTGGAATTTACAGTTGATCTTTTTAGATTTGGATCAACTAATCTGGCAGCCTCTGCCATAGTAAGGCCTCGGTTCACCACATGATCAACGATGATGGCCTGGACTTCATTAGAGACAACAGTTCTGCCTCCCTCACTCTGATGACCAACCCTTTGACGGGCCCCATGTCCACCTCTCTGACCTCTCTGTTTGTGCCCATGCCCTCCTCTCTGACGGATCCCTGTCACGAAACTCTCCTATTTACGTGCTGTTCGTCCCTGCTCCATGGTAAAAAATTTCCAGTGTTTACACCCCCACTTTTATATATAGTGACCAATTGTGATTACCACTATGTGAAATCAATTAGCAATAATGAGTATTCATCATGTGTGGTTACATGTAATTTAGATGTTTGTACAAACACACATTTTATTTGTGTAGTTCTCGAAATCCATATACTGCATAGCTCACAAACCAATTTAAAATGTATAGGTTTACCAAAATGGTTCAGTGATTAACCATAAAGAGCAGTTGGATTAAGTGTTGGTCAAATGTATTTACTCAAATCAGAAGAGAAGGATATCAAAAGAATTGTGAGCATTGCATTGTGAAAAACAAGTACTTCATATGAAAGGTATTTCTTTGATGATACACTGATTAGGTGTGGTGAAAAAGTTAATGTGTAATTTTGTGTCTTGTACTCAGTCAATTGAACATGTGATTACATGTTTGAAAAAACAGCCTTTTTGATGATCTGCTTTGAGTTTTGTACTAACAGTTGTGAGGTTTTACCACATACTTGTGAAATTAGTACCAAAGTGATCAACAAAAATTGTAATGAACAAATAGCAGGACTGGGGCAAGTTGTCACACACTTTTTTATATATTCACTGGTGTAAAAAAGTGTGTGACAACTTGCCCCAGTCCTGCTATTTGTTCATCAGTATTATACAGTAACACAAATAATGTAACGTAAAGTATGACCCTAAATCTTCATTTGCACTGAACTGACAAATATTAACATATTAAGCAGGGACACTGGTTTTTGTCCATCAGGCTGTGCTTCTGTTATTTTATAATGTCACTGCAAACAGCTGATATAGAGCCTCAGTTTGTTTGCACATCATAACTATTATCAGTATCTCTTTGCAGGTGTGTTTGCCCAGTGTGTTTCCACTGTACGCTGTAACTGTGCTCACTACGAACACTTTGGCACAGCAACTCAGACATACTGTACGAAAAAATGATAAATGACCCTCTCAAGCTACTTTTCCAGTTCTTGAAAAAATGAAGTCACCAAGTAAACTTAAATTGAGGTCACTGTGTATGCAATATGCATGTGACTGGGGAATAAGACGACGACTGTAGCTGCTGCATCTTTAAAGTATCAGACCTTCCTCACTGAAGCATGGCAACACAGAACTGAAATATTTTATAGGTCAGTATTTTTTTAAATGTGAAATACATTTGTATGCCACATAATTTGGCTACTTATATGAATATTCATGCTATAAAACTAGTTTTATCTCTCTTTAAACTGACTTATCACACAGACACATTCAGTGTCAGCAGCAGCAAGAAGAGAAGAGCAATTTGTTACCATTTTTAAGACCTTATCGCTTCACTTAAGACCAGATTGGATGGGAGTCGACATAGTTAACTGGTGATCGGCCCTCTGGCTGCTCTGAATTAATAAAGAAGTTCTCCCTGAGAAAAAAGGGGGAAAAAATTAAATAAATGTAACAGAGCAGACAACACTTACTGCATGCTTATATGTCTTCAAATTAATATAATTAAATATACCTGCACTAAATTAGAGGCTTTAACTATTTTAATTTTCCAGTAGAGTGACAGATTGTGTGGGGGTTGAGGATCAAGATATACTGCTGTGTTGATTAGCTTCAACTGTTTTGCCTGAGTGCATTTTTTTTGCATTCATTAGTGAAGAGATATTTTAATTGACATCTTCTTAAGTCTTTCCTAGAAGATTCGCTTTCTAACGATGCCCAAGATCTGTACTGAGAACTTGTACTGTACTTTTTTTAAATCTCATTTTGTTCTCGTTTATGCTTTGGCAATAAAAAGAATAAATAATGAGAGTTTTCAGGTTAAAACAAACCTAAGACTAAACGTAAGGAAGCAGAGAGAAGCGGACAGCAGAATTTATAGCCTCATAGGCAGTTGAAGCGATTATTTGTTCCACTCAGCTGTGACGAGAACAAGTTTGGGGCAGGAACAGGAAAACAGGCTATCAGTAGCCAATCAAAGCGGTCGTCTCGCAGTGTAATGGTTGTAGGCAGTGCAATAAAGGGAGTAAAATGTTTGTAAAGCAGCAGGATAATTGATCTCTGTTGTGAGAATTGTGCGTTCACTCACAAAATACACTGTAGCTTGAGCAAATCGAGGCTTGATGAGCATACTAATGCATTCAAGCAATAAAACCACAGGTATGATCACACAAGTCATTTCAGTATTCAGAACATATAGGGTTAATATATTTTTCATTTGGACAGTATGTGTTTATGTGTATACTGGAATCTTATCATTATGGTTGGAGGTTTGATTTGCGGCTGTCAAAGACAGTACTTGCAGTTTACTGAGCCACATAAAAACTTTGTAGAAATCGTGTAGTTTTATTGGCCCCGATTTCTCTCCCTCACAGTGGGGAAAGCATTTAATTCACCCAATGAAAAATTGCTGAACATCAGGCCACCTAAAATGTAGATGAGTTTGTCTCATCATCGAAACAGATGTGGAGAAATTTAGCTTTACAACATTTGCTCACCAATGGATCTTATGCAGTGAATGGTGCGTCCGATGAGAGTTCAAACAGCTGATAAAAACATCACATTAATTCGCAAGTAATCCAGAAGACTCCAGTCCATCAATTACCATTGTGTGAAGCAAAAAGCTGCGTGTTTGTAATAAACAAATTAATTTTAAAGTTAAAATACATGTCCTCTATCCATAATATTATTTACTCCGTTGGAAAAGTCATCTGAATCAGGAGAGAAATATGCACAGATCAAGCACCGTTTACAATCGAAAACAGTCCAAAATCAGTTCTAAACAAGTATGTTGGTGGATTTATGATGTGAACAGTGGTTTGACATTTTCACTGGAGGAAGCGTTTTTATGGATTATGGACTGTATTTTGACCAGAAGCATTAAAAATATATTATGTTTATTACAAAAGCACAGCTTTTCACTTCACAAGATGATAATTGATGGACTGGAGTCATGTGGATTACTTGTGGATTATTGTGATGTTTTTTAGTCAGCTGTTTGGAGTCTCATTCTGACTCATTCACTGCAAATAATTGGTGAACAAATAATGCTACATTCCTCCAAATCTGTTCCGATGAAGAAACAAACTTACATCTTGGATGTCCTTGAAGTGGAGTACATTGCATGGCCTCTATTTATTTATTGGTGAACTACTCCTTTAAGAGTCCTGATGTACAGTACATTGACTGAAATTATGGCGTGGATGCTTATTGATAGGGTCTAGCCATTGTGCTATATCATAAGGGATGTAAATGCAAGATTTATGAGAAAGATTTATTTTGCCATAAGACCATCTCAATGCATTTCAGAGTCAAGGGTACACTGGCCCAGAGTGCATTGCTTTGTTCTAGAAAAGTAATTCAGTGTATAGACTAATTTGTGCGGCTCAGCTTCTCCAGGGCTCTGTGTAAGGATCACAGCCTAGACCTCCCTGAAATAGTGTCAGCCGATGTTCACTGAACTCTTGGTGTGAAGGAACTAGGGGTTGAAGGTTTGGTAATTCCTGTTCTTCTAGTTTCTTAGCTGTGTATGGTTTAAAGGGGTCCCTATGATGCGAATTTTCATTGTTTAGCTTCTTTTAGGAATGTACAGGTCTTGGCCTCACCGACGATCTGTAACTTGCACAGACTACGTCTCCACACCACCCCAATCTAGCTGTTTCTAACCCCTTGCAGAGTAGCCAGCTACTACACGGCATTCTCTAACAACCCCCACATATTACTCCTATGGGGAAGATTTGCATAAGCCCGCCAAGTTCACGCCAAGAAGAAGGGTAATTGTATGTGTCGCGCTGTAGCTATTGTTGCCCCTGCGCCAGTTTGACGACGCTGTGTGCTTCGTGTGCCAGGACATACTATGCTGGCCCGTTTGCAAAAGACTTTAGGTGATAATCCGTCTTCGTCATGCCGAGCGTGATCCGGTGTGGTGTGAGAATAATCCAACTTAGGCTGTGGCTCGGGATGGTTCAACGTCTTCCACGTCCTTGCCGGGGTGACGTTCTCGACCCACTGTGGTGCTTTGTGGTCCCGGTTCATGCTCCCCGCTAAGCCGGGGCTTCGCTCACCGCTAGGCGCGCGTTTTTCAGTGAATGCTGAAATACTTTGTGTGTCTTCCACCTGCGAGGACGATATACTCTTGTCAGCCTAGGCTGATCTGGGTGGGACCGACTGACGGAGAGAACTGCCATTAGGGAAGGTACGCGGCGGCACGTTTTCTGGAGGATGAGGACTGATCTGGGAGGAAGTGAGCCACGCACGCGAACCAGAAGCTCGAAAGCCGGTCGGGGGGGAAGTACAGCCCACACCCGCCCCAACGGAATGTTTTCTTTTAATGCATCCCCCCCCCCCCCCCCCCCCCCCCCCCCCCCCCCCCGACACCCCCCCCTTTTGCCACTGATGATTCAACGCGAGTTTTGGGCAGTAGAGTAGCACTTGTTATTTGTCATTTCTCTGATCACAAATGCAGACAGGGTTTTAAGTTACGCTCCGGCCGGATTGCAATGCAACGCAGCGCGTAAAAATACAGTACAATTCTTTATCAGTAATTATGTCCCACTGGATGCAACAAATGCCCGTTTATAATGGGTTTTAATGTTTATATCTCGTCGCTCCGGCCGGACACGACATCAACAGTATGTGAGGGGCAAAACATTTCCGTCTCACGCTTGAGGTTTTCGGCAATCGACAACGCATTAGATAGCTGGCCATCACAGTCACCCCTCGCGTTATCAGACCGAGAGTTCTTGTAAAACGACGCGTTTCAGAAAAAGGCGGGGCATAGAGGAGAAATAATAATGTACATTATGTGGAAAATAGTGTGTTTTTTGAACATTAAAGCATTTCAACATTTTTTGTTACACCAAATAAACAAAATAATGGTTTTTTTAGCAGCATCATATGACCCCTTTAAGCTGCAGTGTGGATTCGCCACCCTAACACAGCAAACCGGCTATAAGGAACGTAATATGTTATGTGCAGTGATTTACCCTTTTTCTTTTTCACACTCTTTGCCTTCAGTGGTTCATTTTAAAAGGTCATGCAGTTTGACTAATGAATATAGTCTCAAACAATATTGTCAAACGCTGCATGCATGATAATTGTAAAAGAGATGCCAAAATGCTGTTCAAAATAGTTTTATATGGATTACAACATGTCAGCTTCCCAAAGGTATTTAATGTCAGTTACCCCATCACTGATAATGTCATTTTGAGAAGTGATATTTAGTTCAACAGCACGGTATGTTGACTGTATCTTTGCATTAGTGAATGAGGCGTAAAGGGAACATAAAGTATTCTGGCAAAGGTTGTAAGACATCGATTAGTTAGGGGAGTGCATAGATGGACAGCAAGAAAGACGACTATAGCACACGTAGCAAGGATTTGTCATGAATCATGTTCACAGATAGATGGTGCAGGAAGCAATTAGATGGTCTTTGTTGCTGAAGATGAAGTGTTGAGAAGTGGAGTGCGGAGTGAACAAGAGGGGAAAGCCCTACTTAAGGTTTAGGGAGCCTATAGCCGGCGCGGGAGTTGGAACAGCTAGGGCGCCAACGAAAAGAGCTGTGGCCAGTGATGTAGAGATTCATTACATAGTACTGGGGCAGATGATTATTTGCAGGAGTAACAGTTAAATTGATTTTTACCTTTTTTTTTTTACCAATTTTTTTAAACAAATGAAATGTATGCATCATCTTTTGTGTCAAATTCTTAAATGTAATCAATAAATTCATATAGTAAGACACTATAGGGCTGTTACCAATCAAATTAAATCAGTATCAACAAAATCTGTGTTTGCAATGCAGAGGTGGTACAGAATCTGCATCTGAAGTGGCATTTAGATGCATTTACAAACATGTATTTTGTTTAATGCAAGACATGAAAGCATTTAACCTGCAATTACAAGATGCATAAATAAGTTTTGAAGGTTTAAAAAAAAAAAAAACTGAATACTGACTATTGCAATGATTCATAGGCAGAAAAAAAGGGAAAATATACTTTAAATATGAACTTAAAATCGCCAAATCACTGCATGAGTGAGTCATTGAATCATTCATTCAAACAATTCGTTCAAAACAGCTGAGTGATTCAGTAATGAAACACCGTCGTGTGTTGCTCAGAGATGCAAACAGTTCTGCTGTGGCTTTGTTTGTAACTATTTTCGTTGTCGAAATACAGCAAAAATTAGAATTGTTGTGTCTTAAATGTAAGTCGCGTAAATATTAAAGGGGGTCCCATTATGCTCTTTTACAAAGTCTTGATTTTGTTTTGGGGGGTAATAGAACAGGCTCTCATACTAGGTTTTTCAAAAAACACATTATTTTTCACATAATCTACATTATTAAAAACACCTCTCTCCAGTCTGGCATGAACGGCTTGAATAGTTCCTGTATCATATGAAGGCCCACCTTCTGAAATACGAAAATGTGCTGTGATTGGTTAGCTGGACAGTGTGTTGTGATTGACAGCACTCGGCGCATGGTTGGGAAATGTCATGCCCTTACCATAGCTGAAATTGGGCCTTAAAAGTTAGGCCCGACAGAGCCCGAGCCCGACAGAATGCGGCCCGAGCCCGACAAGTACATTTTGATTGACAGCTTTTTAAAAGCCCGAATCCGTTTACAGCCCGACATTATTCAAATGTGCGCACGCACACAGCTCTTTTGCCTTTAGCTCTTTTGCGCTCACTGATGGTGCGTCCAGCAGCACTGAACACCCTTTCACTGCTGCTGCTACTGGCCAGGATGCATAGTACTGATCTGGCTAATTTTGCAAGTTTTGGGTAGGATGGTTTGTCAGACTTTGCTTTAGTTGCTGGTGCAACCAAAACATAATCGCCAGAGGCAAGCCTCCGTTTCACCTCCTCATCATCCATTTTCGCATCTTTCTCGTGCTAATCGAAACGCATCACATGACCGCCCAAGCCCTGCCCGATCCCGGCCCGATCCCGTGTAAAATTATATAAATTAAGCCCGAACCCGACCGAACCCGTCGGGTCCTGTCGGGTTCGGGCAAAGATCTTCAGCTCTACCCCTTACCATAGACGCTTGCGAGCTTCAGTGTAAATATTGCTTTAAAAATCGAATCAATTTGAGCGCGATTTAAACCCAGATTATTGTAACCACTCTAAGTTCGTCTGCTCTGGGAAAACTATCGCGTCTCCGACATAGCGATAACACTCGTCACCTTCTCTAGTGCAGCTCAACCAGGTATCATCCCATTCGTTGATATTTGTGATATCACAAATCACGGAAATGCGAAAAATATGCTTGTAGTCAACGAGTCGTTCAGTGTGTTTTGGAAGGGATCTGTAATAAAATATCTCATTTGAAGTGAAATTGAGAGTTGTAACTTGCAGATCATTTTTTATGCTCAAACAAGCAACATTACAGACTAACTAAAGTTGAAAAAGTGAAAAAGCATAATAGGACCCCTTTAACTTCTTGTTTACTGAGCTGTTCATCAAATCAATATCATATTTGCACTGTACTCTTTGAGTGATATTAACTACATTAGATATGGGTTAGTCATATGGGGGCATTTTTTCCCCTTATCTTGAATTTTGGGGGAATTCTAAATGTATTTTAATAGACTAAATCACGCAGTGAAAGCATGAAATCTAAATGCCCTGGCGCAGTAGTCTCTATTGACTTTTTTGAGTGAGTCATTTAAATTATTTATTCAACGATTAGATCAAACACATTGCATACTTCCCTTCTATATAGTAGGTAAAATACTGTAGGTTTGTAACTCTAACTTAAATTACTTCTGGTGAGATTCTAAAGTGTGCACCCAGTGGAAACTTTACTATATCATGAGGCCACAAGGTAGGGTTTGTAAATGGCAGAGTAGCAACACAACTGGTGCCGGTGTGTTACAATTTGGCAATATGGCTAATGTGATATGTCTGGATTAAATTCAGACTTCACACATTCACACTATAAAGAATGTAAGTTTTAACAGTTGTGAAGTTATTATTTTTTAAAAAGAAGTATCTAGTCAAGAGAGTATTCGATTTCGGACACAGTCTGTTTTTGTGAGTGAGTCATTAAATCATTCGCTCAGAAAAACTGATTCATTCAAGAA
Source organism: Sinocyclocheilus anophthalmus (assembly GCA_018155175.1). Lineage (NCBI taxonomy): Eukaryota > Metazoa > Chordata > Actinopteri > Cypriniformes > Cyprinidae > Sinocyclocheilus > Sinocyclocheilus anophthalmus. The sequence goes on along the minus strand of JADLZN010008824.1, from coordinate 23,870 downwards.
TGAAGCACCTTTACTGTTTTGAACTGCTTTGACTTCATTTGGAACTAAAAATAGACAAAATATAATAGCAACATCACACAATTGTGCTGGTGGTCCAAATAAAAAATGCAATGAAATGGTGAATAACAAATACGTTTGCATTGTGCACATGTTGACCATGGCTTTGTTTTGTATTGACTATTATGTTTGAGGTCCTCTGGCTCTAGATTTCTTGAGCTGCAACTGTCATTATGAAGCTCCTCGGTGTCCCACAAGTGAAAAATTGAATGCTACATCAGCACACAGAATATCGATAAAGCCAATTGGCTGGAGAATCATTGCATTTCCCACTTGTAATTGAAAATGACACCTACCACAGGCAATTGAAACCTCAAGAACTGTTCATTCTGGGTTGGAATATCTCAGTGGGTAATATAGATACAGTATATCATAAGATTCAGCCAAAAAGTTCAGATTGGATTGGGAGCCTATAACTTAATGGGATATTTTTGGGGGATGTATAATAGGGAACCATTTTCCATCATTCAATGGACAACCTTAAATGAGACAAAACTGTGTAGGTCTTGTTGAGACTTCGTTAATTACAGCAGAGGGGCGCACCACAACACACACACCCACGTACACAACACACCAACACCACACAACCACACACACACGTACACACACACACACACACACACACACACACACACACACACACACAGCTCTGTACAGTACCCTGAGGAGAGACACACACTCACAGCAGGGTTGGATAATGGAGAGGAGATAGAGAGTTCCCTCTCTTGCCTTTATTTATAGAGGTTTCTTGGCGGTCTGTGCACTAATTAATGTTTCAGTGACCCGCAGACACCCGAGGCGTCAGCGCAGCATGAGCTCCCCTCTGTTGATCTTGAGCAAATGCCCTGCGTTACAAGACAAGCTCACCTGATAGTCAGAAGTGAAATAAATGCAATATTAAGTGAATCCCGTGATCAAATCATGGCCAAATTGGCATGTCTGAAAATGTAGCATTTCCTTATTAAGAAATGTGACGCCATCCAGATGGGAAAGTCTGTGATTATCAAATTTTTCACAACGCTTCTGATATATATTGATCTTTGTCGAACACTGTAATTAAAGGTAAATCCCTCGTTGTGTGGCTTCGTGCACATTCAACATGGGTTTAGATTTTTTTCAGCAAATTTCTGCCGTTGTGAAACAGTTTGGTGGTTTAAGTAGATATCTTAGTCAGCGTACTGTAAAAAGAAAGTTAAAGCAATAAAGTCTGATCACAGACTGCTCTGAATGATGTAACCAAGTCATATCTTAATTATGCACTGTATTGTTTTTTTTTAATCAAAATTATATTAATGTTTTTTTAAATAATCTCTTATTTGATCAAAATATAGTACAAATAATATTAGGAAATATTTACAATTTTAAATAACTGTTTTCTATTTGAATATATTTTAAAATGTAATTTATTCCTGTGATGCAAAGCTGAATTTTCAGTTGCCATTACTCCAGTCTTCAATGTCACATGATCCTTCAGAAATCATTCTAGTATGCTGATGTGGTACTCAGTTATAATCAGTTATTACTGGTGCTCAGTTATTAATATGATTCTTATTATCTAAACGTTAAACGTTTGGAGGTCTTAAGTTTTTGTGTACACCTCACAGTTATTTTAAAATGTATTCATATAGAAACCTTCTTTTAAATTGTAATACTATTTCACAATAAATAAATAAATAAATATACAAATCTTAATTATTTCTAACCGTAATGTATACATGCCACTGTATATATGTACAATACTTTAATACTTCATATTTTATATTTTATATATAAATGAGTTGTTATGTGGTCGGTGTTGCTCTTTGCGGCTGTACCACTCCTAGCCTTTCCTCCTCCTCCTGTCTCAAGGGCTGGAACCCATCCAGAACTCTGTCCCAGCCTTCAGTCAGCGTCTCCCTGCTGAGACGTAAGGCATAAATGAAAGAATCAGAGGAATAACGAGAGTGCAGTCTCAAGCAATGCTGAGCTCTGGTTAAAAAGTCACCATATATATACAGTAAGATCAACAGTGGCAACATATTAATAACGTATTGCATCCATACTGTGTTTAGACAGTGAGTCAGGAGACTATAGTAAATAATTCATTTGAATCCCTTAACAAGGAATTGTTGCTTCATTTTCTGAAGAGTTTCTGGCAGTGACTGAGACAGTCTGTGGTAAACACACAGTATCAGTTTCCTCATGACTCTGAAAACACTCATGAACTCTGCTAAAGGAAGAGACTTCAAGGACGCAAACAGAACAGAAGATATCAAGAGAAATTGTGTCAGCAAGAGCAAGGATAATATGTTTAATGAAAACAATTTGGATGTTATTTCAACCAGTCATGAAGGACTATTTGTTTAAAACATCAACATCTGAACTGTCCATCTGAATGGTAACACATATTTATTTTATTATTATTATTTGAAAAAAAAAATGGTCCAAAAAATCATAATCACATCCTGCATTAAAGATTGTTATAGTATTCAAGAAATGTAATGAATGCTTTCTAGACTGAAATAACATAAATAATTATTGCTGCGGTTAGTTATCACAACTTGAAATTCAACACTAGAATAAGTAATAATGTGTTGTTTCAGATTTATAAAGTAAGTGTTCCTGCTTGCTATAAAATTAGAAGTTTAGTTAACTTTAGTCAAGTTGGATATTTATCACAAGAAATTTTAAGTTGTTATAACTAATTGCAGCAGCATTTTTACAGTGTATATAAAATACAGCACATATAACATTAAATAAAGACTTTAATCAGATTGATTATTAATCGCAAACCCCTTTCAGGGCATTCTACTAACCAGCAGGATTAGTTTAGGTGCAAAATTTTTTTTTTGAAATGTTCCTAAAGAATAATTAATTTGGTCAATTTAAATAAATAAATAAATGTTTTAGTTTATGCTTGAAACTAGAAAAAAAATCAAAGATTAATTTAAGATATACTGAAAACAATGTCTTAATAGCCGCGGTAAAACAAATTATATATTATATATATATATATTTAATATATATCATAATTTTTTAAATGGCACATTTTTTATAATTTTTTGGTGAAAAATTCCGAACCCTTGGTAGTGTTGGAGTAAGTTAGAACTGATATTGCTTTCGATTCACTCTTCAGGTTGGATAAGGAAGGTCAAAGTCAAGCACATTGCATTGTGGGATGAAGTCTGCACATTTTAGCAGATGTAATAGATCACCTGGTGTTTTATGCATGAAAATGTGCTTACTGTGCATGGTTCACAAACTATTGCATACATAGTAAGAGTAGTACTACAAACATTGTTGGCTGAAGGAAGTGCTTTGGAAATGTCATCCACAACAGAGCTTGTTCTTTAAAACTGGCGCTGAACTTGGCTTGCAGTCAGTTTGTCTATTAGAAAGGCTGAGATTGCCTCCCCCTGCCAATTTCCCCGGTCTGTCAGCATGATCGAGAGATCCTGTGTTTCTCCATCCTGATGATGCAAGAAAATCAATCGAAAAGCTTATTTCTGTGCTGGGATTTTGACCTAAATTTCAGTATGTTATGTTAGGTTATGCTCTCATCATGCAGCTTGATTATAAGGACTGAAGTAGCCTGTTTCATTGGCTGTCTGCAATTCCAATACTGAGCATCACCCTGTTGACGTCTGTATTAAAGAGGTCTGTGAAGTAGGCAGGGAAAACCCCTCTCAGATAGCATCAAATGCTTTACATTCTTGAAACGAGTGTGTGCTAATCCACACCGTGCTTTCCTGTTTACCTCAAGGGCAATTACTCACTGGGGAGTCTGGGGTAGTTACAGTAACACAGCCCTGCTCAATTTACTTCCTGCTAAACCCACAAATTACAGCTTTCTTTTATGTGCCCCCTGTTGCTAGGTTAGTTTAATTACCCAACAAGGCTTATGTGTCGTAATGACTGTTTACATCTACCGTCTTGTTGATTTGTGATTGTCTGGCTTGTAACACAGAACTGACGCTTTGTTTCAAGGGCCTACACTTAAAGTGGAAACTGATAAAAGTTGTTTTTACATGCACTAGACTTATTTACGAAATGCCTAATTTTGTTTTTACAACTCAAAAAAGTCATAATTGGACAAAAGTTGTTTTTCAGGTGAAGGGTAAATTTGTTTTCGACACAACTTAATAACGTTAATAACGGTTAATAATGGAGCAAATTGCATCTGAAGGGTGCTTTCTCTCGTAAATCTGATTTTGTCCGGATTGGATTTTTGTGATTATAGCATATTAGTGGTTTCAATAGTGGAGTCAATATAAGCCATTAATATGCAAAATAATAAAGTTTTGGCAAAGTAATTTAAGTATTGCAAAACGAAAATGAAAGTATTGAGAAAAAATAAATGTGCTTTTTGCAAACAAAAATAAAGAATTGCAAAAGAAAATGAAGTATTGCGAGAAAAAAAGAAGTTTTGCAAACAAAAATAAAGAATTGCAAAATATAAATGAAACAGCACAAAAGCAATGATTTTGCAATACATATTTTCCATGGCCATATCTACTAATTTATTTGCAACGCTGCTTTTATTTTGCGTTTCAGTCAAGTTTGAGCTTGCGATACCGTTTTCCCTTTGCGCTTCACGTTTCTGCGCGTCTCACTTTCTGGCACTGTTTTGACATGGGGGTGGAGTCAAGGGACGGGGGCGTGTACAACAGGCCTGGGCATGCCTCCCTGGAAGTGACGCCATCGGCCCGAGACGCAGCTCACTGATCCAGGCACCATCGTTATTCATAGCATTAAAACATGCATGTTTTCGTTTTATTAACTTTATTAACAAATGTATATGTGTATTAGCAGTGTTTGCTCAAGTTAAAGAAGTTGTTAACATGAACAGCTGCTGTTTACTTCTCTCAATGTGCACACTTTTATAGCATTAAAATGTGTATTGTTTCATTTGGTTAACTAAATGTGTTTGTTTAAAATATCTTAACCTGTGGGAGGACGCCAGCGCACAGAAGCATTCTTTGTTTACATTAGTTCAGTTACGGCTAGTTTTAATGTAAAAGGCAATAACTTCATAAACTAACTTAAATCTTTAAAAAGGTCTACGACGCAAGTTCATATCGATCTGATTCGTTTTTCATTTACAAACACTCCGGCATAAATTAAGAAATGCCTGTAACTGTAAGTTAAAAAAAAAATGAAAAGCTCTTTGTGTTATTTTTGTTATTAAATTTCTCAGAAATTTAATCGGTAAACAAACACGCATGGCCATATCATCCTGGGATTATCAGATATGTATTTATTAATATTTTATTTTGAATTAAGACATTTTAGATAAAAAAAATGATTACGTTATTAAATTATTATATTAACACTAGAACTGCCACGGGGTCATTTTACCCATGGCTGTTTTTCAAATGTAGGCTACATAATATGTTTTCAGTAAAGAATATCCAAGTCTCACAGTCATTGACTTTTACTAAAATTGTGTTATTTACAATCCCCTGTTGTTAAAAAATTGTTTAGATAAAACCAGAATAAAAGCTGGGCATGTATACCTATAAGCGCCATCGAGTGAAATGTACGCATATGATTCTTTTATTGTCGCGCTGTCATTGAGCAACGTGTTAGTTGTTTACTGCAAACAGTCACACAACGCACGTTCTAATTAAGATGTTTTAGCCAACTCATAAATGACTTTGGATTAATTATTCATTTTTGTTTTGCAAATTTTTTTTTGTCGTTTATTGTTCTCTACTGTGTTGCTTAGCTATTTATTCCTGAAAAAAAAAATCTGAATTATGATGTAATGAATAAAACAATTTTTATGATTACCCCAAGTTTATTGGTGTTGTTCTCTTATTATAAATTATATAACTAAACAAATAATTAATTGATTAGGTGAAACTGTGCGATTTAATTTGTCGTTGTATCATACATCCTAGTGCATACATGCAGTGTGGTGAATTATTATGGCTTATTATAGTCTATTTAGGGTATTTTAGTAATTTAAAAAACATGGGTTATCTTAAAACATTTTATTATAACATTACACCAGTCAAATATGTATTTATTTCTTTGTAATTCTTGTTGTCATTGCAGGCTGGTTTATATTCACCATTAAGAAAAGTGATTAGTATAACCTGCTTAAAAATAGCCGTGAACTTAAAACAACAGGACAAAAACATAGTTGATGACTAAAAAATAACCATTTTATGACTAGACATTGTGAAGACAGTGGCATAATACAGTGTTTTTTTTTAGCGATATCAAAACAGTAGTCATGTGCATGGCTAAATGTAACCCGCTGGGCTTTTAGGTGTACAGCGAGCTCTGCTGGTTTAAGTGTTAACCATAGTCCTAGGCTACGGGACTGTGTTGCACAACATTCGAATAAAGTTTATTATGAATAAATGTTAAATAAAGTACATAAAATAAAATAGGCCTACAATAATTTTTTTTATCCATCCCACAAGTCTTGTAAGTCCATGTATTTTATTGTTATTATTATTATTATTGGTAATATTTTTATATTCGTTATGTATTTGATTTTTTTTTTACCTTCGTTTCGATCTCTTTACTTAACGTTCAGGGCTGCGTTTCCCAAAAGCATTTTAAGCCTAAATCGATTGAAGAACCTGTTGTCATCATTTGGCTTACGATGCTTTTGGGAAACGCAGCCTTGAAGAGTTTTAAATAATAGCCTATACTGTAAATGCCCGACATACCAATAAAGCTTTGATTGTGCTATATGACAGGAATTTTTACTGGAAGTGCAGTTTAGAGGATGAATTTAACAGTAACCCTATAAATACCCTAACCCTATAATTATAAATACTAGAAATATAAATGAATAATTTGCGTAGTTTCATTTGCGCAATTGAACAAACCACACTCATTAGCGTCCCATACAGGTGTAAATGCAATCTAAAGTCCACCAACACCCCCCCTTTCTGGCATTAATTTGTCAGGCGTTTACCCAGTATGTTGCAAAATATATGGTAGCATACCCCCCCGCAACTATCACAACTAGAAACCCCCGCTCAGCGCCACCCTCAATAGGATTCCATGGCCAAGAAATTATCACGTTCCCACCAAATTAATTATTGCAGTGACAACGACCCCCAAAACTAAACCAAAAAAGATCTCAAACTTCTTTTTTTTTTACTTACATTACAGTCATTTCTTCATTATGCAAGGAGTTCAAGTAAATGAAAAAACGAAGTCAAGATTCGATATGACGCTTGAGTCGTAGACTTTTTTCAAAGAGTGTAAGTTAGTTTATGAAGTTACCCCCCACCTGCATTCTTGAAACATTAAAACTAGCAGTAACTTTGAACTCATGTAAACAAAGAATGCTTCTGTGCGCTGGCGTCCTCCCACAGCCCGTTCACCCCCCCGCCACTCCCGCATGATTTTAAACAAACACATTTAGGTAACCAATGAAACAATGACACAGTAATGCTCATAAAAGTGGCCCCAACATTGAGAGCACCCCCAGCCCCCCCCCAGCTAAAACAGCAGATGTTCATGTTAACAACTTCTTTAACTTGAGCAAACACTGCTAATACACATATGCATTTGTTAATAAAGTTAATAAAACGAAAACATGCATGTTTTAATGCTAGAGAATAACGATGGTGCCTGGATCAGTGAGCTGCGTCTCGGGCCGATGACGTCACTTCCAGGGAGGCATGCCCAGGCCTGTTGTACACGCCCCCGTCCCTTGACTCCACCCCCATGTCAAAACAGTGCCAGAAAGCGAGACCCGCAGAAACGTGAAGCGCAAAGGGAAAAACGGTATCGCAAGCTCAAACTTGACTGAAACACAAAATAAAAGCAGCATTGCAAATAAATTAGTAGATATGGCCATGGAAAATATGTATTGCAAAATCATTGCTTTTGTGCTGTTTCATTTATATTTTGCAATTCTTTATTTTCTTTTGCAAAACTTTATTATTTTGCATATATAAGTGGCATTATATTGACTCCATAAAAAAGTCTTAAATTTGCTTTTAGAACTCTGTCAAACAGTTTCCCCTGATTGTTAAACATTTTGTAAAATCTAAATTCTAAAACCTAGTTTTCCACTACAGCACCCCTTTTCCGGCCCTTGTTTGGAAACTCCTGGTTTGGGAAAGTAATCACGTCTGAATAAGGCTTAACACATTTTAAATGCAATTGTTATGCCAGCATTTTGTTTTAATTGTATTTTTCAACATTAGTCTCATTTTTGGTTTCGCACAGTGGAAATGTCCAGAAATCTGATCCTGTCCGGATTGGATTTTTTGTGATTGCAATATCATATTGGTTTCAAACAATTTGATACAAAAACCCTTAAATATGATGCTACCTACCAAGGTATCTTCCAAAACTATATAAAGCATACCCATTTGATAATAGTGTTAGTCATGTGATATTATTGACAATGTGTTGTTTTTACTTTTGTTTACTTATAAAAACATTTTTGTATTATATTATTTTAGATTTTTAAATTGAATTAACGTGAAAATATTTACCTTCATTTAATTTAACAGCATTTTTTCCCCGACTTAATATTAGGCTTTTGTTTACGTTTCATACAATTAAAAATAGGACTGTCATTAGAATAAAACAGTTGTGAGTAATGACTTCCAAACAGAATGAATGAAACCATAATGTCAATTCTTATCATTATTTAACAAAATGAAATATATATAGGTTTTATCAGTATCTTGTCATCACTTTATTAAGTCGTGTCACTTTATTTAAACACATTATCATATGAGCAAAATCTAATGTCGATCAACTTCTAATTCATATGTATTTATACTGTATATCACTACATTAACCAACATCAATACATATTAATAATACATATATACATAACAATGTATATTAAATGTCTTGAGCATTTTAAACTTGTAGTTACACTGTTTTGCAGTTGAATGTGTCTGTTTATATTATTCGGTTTGTTCTGTATGGACATTGTTCATTTTATTTGTGCAGGTCTTACAGGACTGGACTAAAAAATAGTCTTAAATATGATTTTAACAACTCTGCAGATACCCCTCATCATTAAAAAATTTTAATTCTACAATCTAACTTTCCACTAACACTCATTTTGCAGACCCCCAGTTTGAAAACTCTTGGTTTAGAAAACTGACCATGTCCGAATAAGGCTTAACACATTTGAAATTTAATTTTGATGATGCCTACCAGCAATTTTTTAAAACATAAATCTCATTTTTAGCCTTCCATCCTGCCAGTTAGCCTCCAGCAATATCCTCTTGCATGCTATAGCTCATATAATACTCAATATCAGTGTGAGAATATTTCCCTGACCAATTACCTAATTAGTTTTCCTGATTGTGAAAGCTTGCCAACGCTGCTGATTCAGGTTGGCACGACACAAGCTGGCTTGACAATGTGCTACTTTAGCAGAAGTTCTCTGGCATTTACTCACATGCTGCACGTCTGTACTCTAATCGCTTTTTGTTTGGCTCTGATAGGAGATGATGACCAAACTGATAACTGAGACACCAGACCACCCCATTCCTTTCCTCATTGGCCATCTGCAAACCAAGCAGGAGAGTCCCGGCAGGATTCAGAGGACCCTGTCGGGATCTGCAGCGCTGTGGGCCGAGAGCTCCTCAGGTGGGTATAGTTCAGAATCCTTCAAGCTGCTTCACATATAGAGAAAATGTAGATCACTACCAGTAGTTTCTCTCTCTGTAGATTACAAAGGCACACGACGGGACTCCAGGGGTTATGAAAAACCTTGGCAGATCCATCCCAAGAAGCCCAAGAAATCAAAGAGCGACCTGGCCGTGTCCAACATTTCCCCTCCGTCTCCTGAGTCTAAATCATGTGAGTCCCGCTGCAAGAGCGAAGCTAGTGTCATTACATCAGTTTTATGTGATTCGGCTGACTGTTAATCTGAGATCAGCTGAGCATTTTCAGAGATCAGAAATAGAGGAGACCGTCTGTACACTAGTGAACAATGACGACTTCTATCTTTAGATAGTGCCATTATGGAGGCTATCAGCATGAGCTCTGAGTGATATGTATTGCTGAGGGAGTAACTCGTATCAGCGTCTTTAATAATTGAATATGATGCTCTGTTACTGACAGCGGTTCTATTTCTGCCTGAGTGGAGGCTGTTGGCCAGTTTTGGGGAAATGGCACGAAGGGAGATTATAAATACGTGTAACCCCATTTTAAACTGTGGATGTGTGCATGTGCCCATTTCCAGTTGATTATTTAGATGGTTTTCACATCAGTGAGTTTGTAAAATCTTGTGATTGTGTTTCTATTTTTGTTCTTATATTTTAAAACAATTGTTCAACAAAATTTTAAATTGTTTATTAATGTCTTTCCGATTGTACTGTACAACCATTTTTTTTTTTTTTTTTTTTTTTTTTTTTTTTGTTTTTTTTTTTTTTTTTTTTTTTTTTTTTTTTTTTGTTTTTATTTTTTCGATATTTTTTTTTCTTAAAATGAATGCAGACACGGCCAAGATCCAAAAAGATTTCCCAAAAATTTCGGGGAAAGGCTCAAAATTAAAGGGATAGTTCACCCAAAAATGAAAATTGTGTTATTAATTACACTCCCTCATGTCGTTTCAATCCCGTAAGACCTTCAATCAATTTTGGAATGCAAATTAAGATATTTTTGATGAAATCCGAGAGCTTTCTGACCCTGCATAGACAGCAATGCAACTGACACATTCAAGGCCCAGAAAGGTAGTAAGTACATCGTTAAAATAGTCCATGTGACATCAGTGGTTCAACCTTAATTTCATGAAGCTACGAAAATACTTTAAGATATTTAAGATATCAAAAATCATCAGAAATATCTTAATTTGAGTTCTGAAGATGAACGAAGGTCTTACGGGTTTGAAATTACATGAGGGTGAGTAATTAGTGACAGAATTATCATTTTTGGGTGAACTAAGTTATTATTTAATAATTTTGTGTACTGTGATAATAGAACCAAAAAACACAAAAATAAATGGCTAAAAAAACACAAAAATAAATGGCTAACACTTTTTTTATGAAGCCCGCATTTATAATACATTATAAGGGTATTCTTAAGGCATTATAATGAATGAATAATGCATTATAAAAAACCTTATAATATGTTATATCTTATGAATATTCATAAGAACAGTTTTAATGCATTATAATATTTACTTATGTGTTTATAGCTTTTAAGATTATGATGATTTGTAACACAATGAACACGTTGCATCCACTTTTACAATGGATTATATTTCTCATAGTTATAATGTATTATAAGTCTCATATCTTGCCATTTTTCTTATGCTACTTTACTTAAAGCGGTCAAAGACCACTTATAAGTAGTAGTAGTAGTAATAATAATAATAATAACAAAAAAAAAAATTCTCCCTTCATAGACAGACCATTTATGATCAGATATCAGATATCAGATCAGATGAATGTGTAATATGACACATTTGCTTTGAACTATTTTTGATTGTAATATCAGTTTGATTATTTTGATGGTACCCTTTAAACAGCTGTTGATAAGTGACTCTGCAACTACATATCAACTAGCGGTCATTAGAGTATTAGTATGTCTGCTACTGTAAATATTTGCCAACACTTTATTTTGATGGTCAACCAACAGATAAACTGACTATAAGTGTCTTTGCAAGTACGTCAACTTATTCTACCATACTAGATTCTACCATTCTTGAGCATACTAATACTCTAATGAGAGTTAGCTGGCATGTAGTTGCAAAGTTACTTATAGTTAGTAGATTGTCTAAAGTGGACTATCAAAATAAAATGTAACCATATAAAGCATTGCATTTTTTTCAGTTGGAGTATTAAGCCCACATCAATTAATTAACATTAGCTCCACAAGAAACACTCAACATCTAACCACTCACAAGCTGTAGTAAGATACTGTGCGGATCTTAAATAAACAATGTCAAGATATGATACAGTCCATTATTCTGTAAATTAAGTAGATTTAATATGGTGTTCATTGTGTGTTATAAATAATCATACTCTTAAACTTATAACCACAAATACGTAAGTATTATGATGTATTATAACTGTTTTATATAACATATTATAAGGTTTTTTATGCATTCATTATAATGCCTTAAGATTACCCTTATAATGTATTATAAATAGGGGCTTCATAGAAAGTGTTACCAAATGGGTGAGTGCATTTACATACACAGTCATATGTACATAATGCTTAACCCTATAAAGCCTACTTTGTCATATTCGATATGCAATTTTTTAAGTCCTCTATATTATCAACAACATCAAAACTTTGCTCTTGTACACAATATACTACATGCCTTCTGTCATCCCTGATTGATAGTTTATATTTTTTTAGCAAGTAAAAGGCCTTTTAATATAATTCTAAAAACAGCCCCCTTAAGGTTGTCGTCTTTTTGCTGTGACATCTTTACTGATTTTTATAAAGTAAACATCAGAATCTAGACTTTTGATCATAAAACTAATTTGAATATAATATTACTAAGACATGTTATTGGGAGATATAGAATGATATTTATATATATTTGGAGATGTAGATCGATATTTATGTAAGTCTATTATAAAGGTCTCGTTGATTTACATTACAGGTTATCATAATTTTCATTACTTTTTGGCCATATAAATAACAGTATATGCTTCAAATCTGATATATAGAGCTATGTATTCTCACTATATCATGCTATATATAAGCCATAAAAGCTAAAACATAAACACGTATGCAAACCCTTTTTATATTTTCAGTGCTTAAAACATTCCATTTAAGAAATGGATTTTTAAAAGGCCAGGCTTTACAGGGTTAATTGTAGGTCATGTAAACTTACTAAATCTTTGGAAAAATTTTCAGTCTCAAGCATTTTCATGCTTTGTTGAGTTTTTATAATGAACATTTGGTTAGTACATGTAAATGCACTTCTTGACGTCAGATTTTGATATTCGCAAGTGTGTATGAGATTTGTGAGCTGCGGTAAATGTTGTTTCTTTTTTGTGTGAATTATTCATTTAGCATCTTTGAAGTGTCAGCTACGTCAGGTGTTCACAAAAATATAGGCTCTTGGTTTCCAGGCAGTGATATTTCACATAGTGAGTTCAGAGGTTACTCTGCAGCACATGCAAAATAAACAGAGTGTAATTTACACATGGAAACAGGCTGCAGTACAGTGGTGGACAGTAACGAAGTAGTTTTATTTTGTTACTGTACTTAAGTAAATTTTTCAAGTATCTGTACTTTACTGGAGTAGTTTTATTTTGAGTAACTTTTACTTTTATTTCACTACATTCCAAAGCATAAGATCGCACTTTTTACTTCACTACATTTCATAAAACGTATTGTTACTCCTTATAATATATCACGAGCTCTGAGATGCAGAAGCAGTGTCTGATTCATGAACAAACTGATTCTTTTCAATGAACCAATTAAATCGGTTCGCAAATCGCACCAAACGATTAATTTACGAATTGGAATGATCTGATTGCAGCTGCAGTCGACAACTCTCTGATTCAAATGATCCGTTTAGTGCGAGTCTCCAGTGAACTGAATTCACAAGTAAGTACCGGGAGATCTTGTGAGCACGCGCGAATGTCGAATTTTAGTATTAATTATTGTAACTGAACTGAAAATCATATTTAGGTCAAAGCTGTCAGTTGTTTGTGAACTAAATCTACTGTAAAGGGTAATCTGTTTAAGCCCACTGAAATGCTTGAATGCAGACACATTAACATCAGAGTCGCTATGTTTAGGTCAAAAAACATTAAAATAACACAGATTAAATAAAATAACTCGTTCATCTCTCCATCGGTGCCAGTCCAAGATGGCAGCTCGTCAGTTTGCTAGTGTTAGTACTTGTCTCTGTTTATTTTGATTCTAGTGTTTTAAGTGGACTATTGACAACCTTAAATGTGGTGTTGAATTTAAAGAAGAGAAAAGAAAAGGAAATAATCTTCTTTTATTTGAAACGGTCCAGCTGTCAACGCCGTGTTTAATTAGTGAGCTGTGGCCAGCTCGTGCTCCACGGGGGATTCAGCGTGCTGCTCCTGCAGACGGGTGTGTCTCAAGTCATCTCAGCTTTGCGTGATTGTGCTGCCTTTTGGGCCTGAGTCTTGGAGTTGTAAACCCACTAAGCTTCTGCTTGATTGGGATTTGGATTCGTATCTGACTGTCTCTGTTGCAAAGTTCACGTTTGCGTCATCGCACAAAGGCATCAGTCTTCACGTTTGCGGCATCGCACAAAGCCATCAGTCTACAAGTTGTCCGGCTTAAGCCATTTTTTGTTTTTGTGTGTGTGGCTGTGTGCTACCATCTAAGCCTGAATCTTGGAGTTCTGGGTCCGCGTGGCTTTGTTTGATCGGGATTTGGATTTAAATCTGACTGTTTTTGAAACATCATCTACAAGTCGTCCGGATCAAGTCATCTTATTTGTGCGTGACTGTGTGTTGCCAGCCTGATTCCTGGAGTTTTAAGATCATGAAGCTTTGTTTGATCGGGATTTGGATTTAAATTTGACTAAACTTGACTGTTTTTGTTGAATTGCTCACGCTTATTACATTGCGCAAAGGCATCAATCTGCATTCTGGGTCTAAATTGGCTGTGTGGCGGGGATCATCGTCAAGAGCACAAGAGTCTGAAGTACGTGTCTGCCTTTGCTTTACGGGCTTATTTGGACTTTTGTGGCTGTCAACTTGCTTGTGTACAGTATGTGGTGTTTAACCACTGGAAGTACGTTCTTTTTAAGTTTGTTTTGGACATTTTGTCAAGTATATACAAGTGGCAGAGGGCTTGCTTCAGGTCCATTTTTATCGTATAATTCATCATTGGTAAATTTTGATAGTTGGACATATTATGGAGTATTTACTAACTCTGTCATTTTTGAACAATATAATGGGATGTTGTTCCCCATGAATTTGATGTATTTTGTTTTTTTGAGATGCGCTTTATCTAGGGAGGTAAATTATTGTACGCTTAATATATTTTTTTGTTTGGGGCCGATGGCTAGAATTAGAGTGAGTAACTCCGTTAAACGAAGGAGTTCAATAGTAATAATGTTATGTCTGGGAATGTATCTCCAAACCCAGGTCCTCATGTTGCTTCAAATTTTACTACACCAGTCGAGTTGAGATCAAGGTCTGGATTGGGTTTTATACATTTAAATGTCCGTAGTTTGTTGCCTAAGTTGGATATGGTGTATATTTGGGCTGAAAATACAAATGCGGATGTTATAGTCGTATCTGAATCTTGGCTCAATAAATCTATCACAGATAATGACATTAGTATTGCTGGTTATAAGGTTTTTAGAGCATATAGGTTAAAAAGGGGTGGGAGGGGGTAGCAATTTATGTCAAAGAACATCTTGAGGGATCATTAATATTTTCAGTGTCAATAGCTAAACAGTATGAACTATTATCTTTAAATCTTTCTGTGTCTAAGACCCTTCAGCTCTCTTTAGCTGGTTGTTACAGACCTCTTTCAGCTTCTAGCTGTGTTTTACATTCTATGATGCATTCATTGTCCTCTTTGAATTACAAGGAACTGATCTTAATGGGTGATTTTAATCTTAATTGGACGCACTCAATATCTGATGATTTTAAATTGTTTTGTGATAGTCATAATCTTTTTCAATTGGTAAATACACCCACTAGGCCTAATTTGAAATTCCCAGAAACAGGACATTATAGTGCTCTTCCGATCTGGTCACTCTCGACGTCACGTCGGATGACCGACGAAATTGGGATCTCGCTTAGAGGACCAATCTACTTCGAGTGTAAACTAAACGAGCCAATGCACATTGGCATGAGATTATTGCATTCAGCTGCCGCTGATCACAGCACGAGCATAAAAAGGCAGCTGGTGCAACACATACCAGCTTTTCACTTCGGAGCCGAGCGATCACATCGTTCTGATCCTGACTACTCTACTGAGAGAAGAAGACTGAACGAATTCAGCGCGTTCTTAGAGAGCTTTTCGTGTTGGCGGACGGCACTTCAGCGGTGGTGGTTTCCCGTGTCGAGTGGGTTGCACACATCAGGATGCACTACCCCCTGTTTGTGTTGCAGATGATCATCTCCCCGTGCGCCTCAGCACGCTAAAAGAGCTTTTTCCCCTAAAAGAGCAATTTCGGGTGAGTCTTTCTAAAGACGACGTTGCTTGGAAAAAACTTGACGTTACGTCTTTATAAAGAAGATGTGGGTCTTGCTATAGACAACGCATCAACTGGGCGTTTTTGGATGCGGTCGTTACCTGGCGCTGGGTGATGGTCACGATCGCTGCCTCTCGTGCCTGGGCATGAAGCACGCTGAGGTGGCTTTCGTGGATGACTCATGCTCCCATCGCGGGGGTATGACCATCTCGGAGTTGCGGCCCGGACTCCGTTACCTGCAAAGGGGCGAGAAGTGGGGGGGGGGCCTGTGCCACGGCCTAGATCTGGGGTTCCCTCTGGCAGCAGCCAGGGGCGTCCTTTTTCTAGCGGTGGGCGGACTGGTCTTACGGTCACGGTGAGGAGGAATTCCCCTCCGGGGATGCCCAAGCCCACCGGCACTTCAAAACCAGCGGAGCTCTCAAAAGAGCAGACTGGACCCTCCCGGGGGGTACCACCTGTTTCTTCGAGGCTCCCCCCGATGATCAGATGTCGGTTGCAGCATCGGAGGGTGAGCCAGAGCTTTCTGGAGAGGAAGATTCGGCTGCGCTGCTCTCCTCCGGGACTGTAACAATGCCTGAATCGGATCCAGAAATAATGGCTATGCTTTCCCGGGCCGCCGTAAGGGGTAGGGCTCGAGTGAAGACTTTCACCGTGTCCCGAGCCCTCAAGGTTGCACGATTGGTTCTCGGGGTGGCCGCGCGGTTCTCAGCGCCCGCTCGGTGCCTTTCTTCCGGGAGGTGCATGAGGAGCTCAAACGTGCAGTGGACGGCACCTTTTTTACGGCCTGGAAACGTGCTTGATCCTCCTCCCTTACCACCCTCGATGGTGGGGCAGCTAGGGGGTTACAAGGGTCCCCCCGGTGGAGCGGTCGGTTGCGATGCAGTTGTGTCCTAATACCGCCTCCAACCGGCAGGGAGAACCGTGCCTCCCCTCCCAGGTCTGTAGGTACTCGACTGGCCAGCGATGCCTATATGACCGGTGGAGAAGCTGCCTCCACCTTACACGCTACGGCGTGATTGCAAGTGCACCAGGCCAAGGCACTGAGGGACTTACACGAGGGTGGTCACGACCCGGAAGTTCGCAGAGAACTCCGTACCGCGGCAGACCTCGCGCCACGAGCGACGAAGTTTACGGCGTGGTCTCTGGGTTGTGCGATGTCCACTATGGTGGTCCGGGAGCGCCATTTCTGGCTGTGACTGGCTGACATGCGCGAGACGGACAAGACATGATTCTTGAACGCCCCCGTGTCCCAGGCCGGCCTGTCGGCGACACGGTGGAGAACTTGCCCAGCGGTTCTCCGCTGACCAAAGCAGACTGAGGCCATCAGGTACATCCTGCCCTGGCGTGCAGCTGCTGCCGTCGCCAAGGGCGGCCCCCCTGCCACCGCCGAAACAAGAGCAGCGCTCCTGCGGCCTCCAGCAAAGCTGTGCCGTGGAGCCGGTCGCAGGGCAGCCGCCCCGCCCGTCCAGGCCCCCGCCAAACCTGGGGGCAAGAGGAGAGAAGAGAGCAAGCGAGAGAGCAAGAGGCCCGGAGACGGGCGACCCAGAGGTGGAGGGACGTGCTCTTCAGGAGATGGTAAGCACACCACTCCCTCCCCCGGAGGAGGGCCGGGTGGAGAATCTTTTCATCTTTTTCCACCACTGACCTCTCGGTCGGTGGTACCCAAATTCTTGACACAGAGCAATTCCTCTATTTCTGGGTCCCCAGAGGGGACGGGGGGTTGTGGACGATCCAGTGCGTATCACACTCACCCTCCTCTCTCGCCAGTGAGCAGCAGTGGGCGGATCGGGAGGACGAACCAACGGACTACCCACGCACCCTCTGCTCGAACGCAGGTCAGTGTTACACACACCAGACCCCACCTCGGACCGGCTACGAGACGCCCGGGCCGGGTCCCTGCGTTTTTCCGTGCTGCCCCACTGCGGGTATGCCTGTAGTTCCGTTGATGCCACTAGCGCGGTGTCTGGGAGCCTGGCTTGAGCTACCCAGCCCATCTCGATGGCTCCTTCGAACCGTCAGGCTCGGCTATGCGATTCATGCGCAGTCTTACCCGAGCATATCAGTACGAGGTCATGCCCTCCAGGCTGTCCCTGTTGCCCAGTGTCTTCACGTAAGTTACGGAGGTACCCCTTGTTCCCTTGAGAGAACAGAGCATTCGCATTCTCAACTACCTCGACGAAGCAGTCTCAGGATCAGCTGTGCGAACACAGGGATTTGGT
This sequence comes from Sinocyclocheilus anophthalmus, assembly GCA_018155175.1. Classification (NCBI taxonomy): domain Eukaryota; kingdom Metazoa; phylum Chordata; class Actinopteri; order Cypriniformes; family Cyprinidae; genus Sinocyclocheilus; species Sinocyclocheilus anophthalmus. Next base: position 5,507 of record JADLZN010008824.1, on the reverse strand, counting down.
GCTCTCACACCTCAGCCTGTTGGGCCTTCGGGTCAACTGGGAAAAGAGCAAACTCTCCCCGATGCAGAGGATCTCTTTTCCCGGTATGGAGGGGACTCGGTAAGAGCAGGATGGCGGTCCCACTGAAAAGTTTCAGAGGCTCCTGGGGTATATGGCAGCTACGGCGGCAGTCACACCGCTGGGGTTGCTCCATATGAGACCGCTGCAGCACCGGCGCCATGGGCCAAGAGTGTACCGAGTCCCAAGGTGGGCGTGGCGACAACGCGGCACCTTCCGGGTCCAAAAAAAAAGTTACACCGGCCTGCCGACAAACCTTCACCCCGTGGTCAGACCTTGCGTTCCTCGGGCAGGAGTGCCCCTGGAGCAGGTCTCAAGGCATTCTGTGGTTTGCACGAATGCCTCAACCACCAGCTGGGGGGCCACGTACAACAGGCATGCAGCTGTTTTTTCCCCCCAGGGGGTTTGGACGGGCCCCCAACTGCACTGGCTGCCTCGAGTTGCTGGCGGTGCACCTTGCCCTGAGCCGTCTCAAAGTGTGCTTACGAGGCAAGCATGTGCTGGTCTGAACGGACAACACAGCGACCATTGCGTACATCAACGGACAAGGTGGTCTACGCTCCCGTCGCAACTCGCCCACCATCTCCTCCTCTAGAGTCAGAAGCATCTGAGGTCACTTCATGCTGTTCACATTCCTGGGCTGCTCAAACGGGCAGCCGACGAGCTGTCCCGAGCTGCGCTCCCGGGATAATGGCGACTCCATCCCAGACGGTCCTTGGCCGCTTCCTCTGAGGAAGGATTTACTGACTCAAGAGACGGGGCACCCTTTGGCACCTGGACGGGACGCAGAGGTTCTGAGTGGCTACCCCAAGAGGTAGTTGACACCATAACTTCAGCGAGAGCACCGTCTACGAGACAAGCCCACGCTTTGAAGTGGAACCTGTTCGTTGAGTGGTGTTCTTCTCGCCGAGAAGACCCCCGTAGATGCCCGATCGGGGTCGTGTTTTCTTTCCTGCAGGATGGGTTGGAGCGCAGGCTGTCTCCCTCCACCCTGAAAGTTTATGTCACTGCAATTGCTGCTAAACCACGACCCCGTAGAAGGAGATCGCTGGGGAAGCAGGACCTGGTCGTCAGGTTCCTTAAGGGGCGAGAAGGTTAAATCCTCCACGGCCGCCCTCTATACCCTCTTGGGACCTGGCTCAAGTGCTCAAAGCACTACAGCAGGGCCAATTTGAGCCTTTTTGCAGGCGGTTGAACCGAAGATTCTTCAATGGAGACTTTGCTCCTGCTAGCATTGGCCACTATCAAGAGGGTAGGGGACCTGCATGAATTTTCGGTCAACGATTCGTGCCTAGAATTCGGGCCGGCTGATTCCCAGGTGACCCTGAGGCCCCGGCCCGGCTATGTGCCAAAGGTTCCCGCTAGACCCACCCTGGCTTTGCTCTGTCCCGTGCGAGCCTTAAGGTGCTACGTTGACCGGACGCAAGCTTCAGGACCTCAGACCAGCTCTTTGTCTGTCTCGGAGGCCGGCAGAAGGGGAATGCCATCTCAAAGCAGAGGATGGCCAACTGGATAGTGGATACCATCACCCTGGCTTAACAGGCACAGTGTGTGCCCTGCCCATTCAGGTTGCAAGCTCACTCAACTAGAAGTGCTGCATCCTCCTGGGCGCTGGCTCGTGGCGCCTCGCTGCCAGATATCTGTAGGGCTGCGGGCTGGACGACCCCTAACACATTCGCTAGATTCTATAGCCTTCGTGTGGAGCCGGTATCCTGCTGTGTTCTCACCTCAAACGGGTAGAAACACTGAGAGGCCCCCTGGCCTCGTTTTCTCGGGTCGGCTTGCAAAACCACTCCAGGGAGTCCATATAGTAGACCCTGTTGAGTTTTCCGTCCCCTCGGCAGCCAGACGTGGCCGGAGCGTCCGGCGCCAGGCCTTCACTCGCTGAATCTCGAGAACCGGTAGAATTAGAAGGCTGGGTTCAATAGTAAGACATAAAGTGGAATCTATATGTGTTAAAGTCCACGTGATATAGCCTTGAGCCATGTTTCCCCGGAGAATTAGCCATTCAAAGAGGGTTCAAATACCTCCATTCTTCCCATATGCACCTAAGGGAGTCAATAAGTGTATGCTTCGAAAACCTCATCGGGAAGGTTCGAAGTTCCATAACGCCCCTGTTCCAAGTGAAAGGGGACGTTTTCCCGTGTTCATCCAGTCTTAATCATTGGGGTGACATAGCAGCAGTAGCTGGTCCTTGTGAAAGAAAGGGGGGGCCCCCCCTGGCCTACACCAAAAAACACTGGAAGGGGCAGTAGCTGTTGGCCTTTGGTTAGGATCCAAATTTCGCGTTCATCCGACGTGAGTCGAGGAGTGAGCCCCAGACTCTGAAAGGGAAAGTCTCGGTTACGTATGGTAACCCTCGATCCCTGAAGGAGGGAACGGAGACGTCACATCCCATCGCCACAGCTCCTGTACCACCGCTGAGCGGCCGGGTCACCGGCGCGGCTCCGAAGCGAAAAGCTGAATATGCGCTGAATCTGCTGCCTACTAATGCTCATGCTGTGATCAGCAGCAGCTGGATGCAATAATCGAATGCCAATGTGCATTGGTCGTTTAGTTTACACTCGAAGTAGATTGGTCACTCTAAGCGAGATCCCAATTTCGTCGGTCATCCGACGTGACGTCTCCGTTCCCTACTTCAGGGAACGAGGGTTACCATAAGTAACCAAGAAGCTCTTATCGTTCAAATGGGTCTTGCAAAAATATTCTTTTATATGCTTCTGTTCGACAAACGGATATCAGTGACCATGGTGTTGTGTGGCAGTAGCCAGAGATACAAAGCTATCAAAGCAGAATCCGAGAATTATAACTAGGCATTTTATGAAATATTTTAATGAGCAATCTTTTTTATATGATCTTGCTCAAATTGATTGGGGTAAAATTACTTTAATTCCAGATGTGGATTGTGCTTGGGACTATTTTTATAATAGTTTTATGCCAATTATTAATAAGCACGCACCTTTGAGAAAACAAAGTTAAACACTGGGACAATCCTTGGTTTTCAACTGCCCTGTATGATCTTATCCAAGAGCGTGATGCAGCATGGTCTAAGGCCAGACAAACACATTTAAATTCTGACTGGCTACATTTTAAGCAGCTTCGTAATTAGTGTACAGTAGCGATTAGAAAGTCTAAATCCGATTACTTTCTTGACAAAACTACAGAAAATCTGACAAATCCTAGGAAGCTGTGGAAGAATATTAAAGTCCTAACCGGTAACAAAACATTTACAGAGCTTCCCCCTTGTATATTGACAGACTCTACTAAAATTACAGATAAAAAGCAAATGCTTAATAGTTTTAACAGTCACTTTATTGTATCAGGGTCTTTATTTCCAATAAGGAATGATATGACTTCTGATTTAGAATTTCTTGAAGCTGAATGTAATTTATGGACAAGAGAGTTGTTTTCTTTTTGGTTTTTCTATCACGCCGCTCCCCCCCCTGCGTGGCTCCCCTCTTCCGGTCCGCCCGACCTTGACAACAAATTCTCTCTGATGTTTGTTCTGCTTTAAAATAATTAAATGTTAATAAATCGTCAGGTCCTGATCATATTGCTCCGCTGTTTTTAAAACTAGCGGCTGATTTTATTTCTCCTTCATTGACATATCTTTTTAATCTTTCATTAATAACTAATACAATTCCTAAGATCTGGAAATCAGCATTTGTTGTTCCTCTGTCAAAAGGGGGTGATCTTTCCTTAATGGATAATTATAGACCTATATCTAAGCTCTGTATTCTCTCAAAACTTTTGGAAAATCTAGTTAGTAAACAGTTGACACAGTATTTAAATGGTCATAACATTTTGTCTAATAATCAGTCTGGTTTCCGTAAAGGACATAGTACTACTACAGCCACCTTAAAAGTTTTAAATTATATTGTGGAGTCATTAGATAATAAACAACATTGTGCATGTCTTTTAATTGACTTATCAAAGGCCTTCGATACTGTGGATCACAACATATTATTAGATAGGCTTAGATGGGTAGGACTATCAGAACATGTTATTTTATGGTTCACTGCTTATTTAAAGAACCCAATGTGTCCAGGTGGAAGGTGTTCAGTCAGACCTTTTAGAGGTTGTTAAGGGAGTTCCGCAAGGATCTGTGTTGGGACCATTATTATTCAGTATATATAAAAATTGCCTTGATTTTAATATTGATAAAGCACGGTTCCATTTTTACGCAGATGATACTATTGTATACTGTTCAGCTCCCTCTAAACAACCATATGTGGCTGCATTGCAGTCTGTTTTTGATATTATCCAAAACAGGTTTCATGCTTTGAAGTTGGTTTTAAATGTTGAAAAAACTAAATGTATGCTATTTTCAAATTCTAGAACTTCTTTAGAGAACTCGGTTGTCCTTCAAACTTCTCAGGGGAGCCAAATTACCTCAGTGTCAGAGTACAAATATCTGGGTATTATTATTGACAACAAATTACGTTTTGGTCCACATATTAAGTATCTGAGTAAAAAATTAAAGAAGAAGTTAGGGTTTTTCTTTAGAAATAAGTAATGTTTCCCATTTAAGGTGAGGAAAAAACTAGTGTCCGCTGCATTTTTACCGATTCTCGAATATGGGGATGTGGTTTAACAGCATGCCCCTTCTTACCTTCTTTCTTCCTTGGATGCTTTGTAACATGGTGCTCTGAGATTTATAACTGATTGTAAATTATTAACTCATCATTGTGAATTGTATGAAAGAGTCGCATGGCCTTCCTTGAGAATTCGGAGAAAAATGCACTGGCATTTGTTGATATATAAGGCAATTTTGGGTTATTTGCCAAAGTATCTCTGTTGTTTTATACAAAGGACTTTAATTGGAAATCATTCATTGCGTTCTCAATCAATTTACAATCTCTGTATACCTTTTGTCAGAACTGAGCTTGGTAAAACCTCTTTTAAAAATGCTGCCGCCTCAGATTGGATTCTTCCCCAAAAGGAGATGAAGTTACAAAACTCGGTGTCTTATAATTATTTTAAGTCCTTATTATGTAATCTTGAGAGCAACTTAATGGTGTGTAATTGTTTTAACTGGTTATATGTTGGTTTTGTAATGTATGTTGTAACTACGTTGTTTATTTGTATATGCAAACTCGCTGCCTATCTTGGCCAGGACACTCATGGGAAAAAAAGAGATTTATCCAGTGAGGCCCTATGACTGGTTAAATAAATAAATTGAATGACATGAAAGTCATTCGCACTGCACTGGGTAAAGTTAGCAGTTTTACTAAAATGCTATGATTTTAGCCCTATGTGACATCTGTTTTTATATTGTTTGTCAGCACACATAGCCTAAGTTACTATGTATCTGGATCAACTAGCCAAGTAGACAAATATAAATGTTTATTCATAACAATGCTGAAAATAAGTCAATAATGTTAACTAATGCTAACTGTCTAGCTAACGAGCTTACTGGTGCTAAATTGAGGTAATTTTTTTTTAAATAA